>CM051241.1:17169762-17698897 GCA_027917425.1 Gastrophryne carolinensis | reverse complement strand
GAACATCTTCTAATAAATGCTTCAAACAATGTATTTTGGCACACACCTGCTAAAGTTTTTATTTAGCCATTTCTAAGATTCCAAGGTTGTTGGGTAGGTACTAATGAGGAGCAGATTGTTTTCTCTATTTACCATGCAAAACTACCTTGACTTGTGTTTATACTAATTTAACATAATGTCTACTTGAGCATCATGATGCGATATCTTGTGTTTAACTATAGCTCCTTCTTGACTAATCTGGATCATTTAGAAGAACAGTTTGTTTTTCTCTATTTTCTACCAACTGGCATAAAAACAGGAAAAAGACATCAGACTTACACATAAATATTTCATTAACTCAGTATGAAAATCGTGATGTAAATTTCTAGCTAGATAACTTTAGAGCAGTTTTTATCTTATGTCGATTACAGTGGTTTTGGTAACACTACAGACCTAATAAATCCTAATTATTTATAATAGAATACACCCAGAGAGCTGTTTGTTTTAAATAAGAGCTTGACTTTTTGATTGTTTCAGGAACTTTTTAAACTTTGAAAAAAGGTATTGCCTGCAGAACTGCAATTAGGAAGAATTGTAACAAAGAAAACGTTTTATAGATTTTTATTTATAGAGTAGTAAAGTTATAATAGATATTTATTAGCTTATTATAAAATTAGCATTAATCGATTTGGGTTATCATCAAACGCTACCATACCCAAGTCGAAAATCCTCAATGTGGGAGTAGCCCCTTATTAGCTAAGCAATTACAAACTAATTTCCCCTGTAAGTGGAACAGTACGACAATAACATTCTTGGGGGTCCTGATTAAAGCTAATTGTAACCTTCTCTACCATCTAAATTATGAACCCCTGATATACAGCACAAAAAGAAAATGTTGGCATCTTCTGCAAACAAATGATTATCCTCGTTTGGCAGGTGAAATACTCTGAAAATGGATGTTGTTCCATGACTTATTTTCACCTTTCAGACTGATCCTATACATGTCCCAAGAATATTCTTCCGCCGGTTGAAAACAGTGTTTGTCGCGTTTGTATGGGACAGGGGTCAGGCCAGGCTAAGTATCAAGAAATCAAGTCCTAAACAGAGGAGAGGTGGACTTACCGGATTTTAAACTTTACCACAAAGTGGCTGTTCTATCCAGAATAGTCAATTGGTTCCATCCACCCAGGGCTAAATAATGGATAGGTCTTGAACAAGGTATATCATCTCTGAGCCTCCGAGCATTGCCCTGGAGAGAACCATTCCACAGACCCTGGGGAACCTCTTGCCATATCTGACACAGAGCCTACTAAGGCTTTGGGATGACAGCAATGGAAAAATACCTTTTTCATTGAGAATAGTCTTGAATTGTTGTATTGAAGTAGGCAGAAATACACCAGCAGAGTGTCCAATCAAATAACCAGTTTATGTGTTTATTTTGCCAAAAAGTTTGGAACATGCAATATTTTTGTTTTAAAGAAGACATGATAGTTTTAAACAGCTTAAAATCACATTCTGGTTTTTCATTTTGCATTTGATGCATGGGTTCACTGTGAGCCTTATTTATGAAGTTTGCATTTGATGCATGGGTTCACTGTGAGCCTTATTTATGAAGTGTGCCATTTAACTTCTGTTGATTATAGTGCCATTTTTTGAGTGCCAGCATCTTTTTTTATTGGTGCTGCTATTTGGACAGAATGGATCTGGAAGTCACTTACTAGCATTGTTTGTTGCATTAGATAGTGGCCGGCCTGTGTCAGCGCCATTTGGACCTGACTGATAATTATAACTGTGTCAGTTAGTACCACTTTGTACTGTGTCTTTTATGGGCTGCATGGCATTTTTTTTGATAAATCAAACAATCAGTGCCACTGAGGCAAAAATATTGGAGCTGAGTGGTATCGGCTGGTGCTTAATAAATCAGGCTATATGTTTCAGGGACAGACACAGCCAGTCTTACCTATTCTTACACATACTGTATACAATAATCCAGAGTTCCAATAATTGGGGTCATGCTTATTTTTTGGTGAAGCAAGTTTAAAGGGATTTCCAGGATATGTATAAAAACAAATCATTTTTGCTTAACTGCCATGAAGAGTGTTCATCCCAGTATGCTGCTGAATAAAGCTGTTACTGTTGAGATTTAGCCCCTTTCCCTGCTCCTACATATTATGACCACCTTTGTTTTTTTAAGCATTGAGAGGTGAACTGAGAGGTGCTGAGGCAGGACAGGGGGGTAAAAAATGGGTGGAATGCAGTGCCATTCCCCAGCTGTCCCAGGTCATGGGCACAGCCATCTTGAAGAGAATGCATAGAGCAGCATCCCCCATCCTTACATGGGCGGGAAGGTGCGTGCACATTGGGGATGCCACTCAGTGCTCTCTCTGTGTGGCTGCTGCCCGTGCCTAGGTGACATTGCTGGATTAGGGGAGAGGTAAGGCTTTTTTGTAGCCTGCCTCCGAGGAGTAAGAGCTTATGAAGACAATGGGCATTTGATTTACCTAGTGCAGCCAAGTAACATAACAAAAAGAATGCTTGCCTTTGCTTGCACACTAAACGAAATGTCAAATCCAGTCCCCTGTGCCATCCTGGCCGTATCATCTCCAGGCACCCTCTGTGATAAGCATGCCACCCCTCTCATCTGTCACAGTGATGCCCACTTCATTAACTGTGATGGATGGGTGCATACACATGTCAGTAACCAATGCCACTAATAAACAAAACAGAAGCTGGTTTCTGCTATGAGTGAATAAGCTCCTGTTTAAAACCACTCTACCTAGTGCTTTACATCTTTGCTGTGTGCGGTGTGTGTATGGACCTTACCCATAAAAAATAATTTTACCTCCCTGTATCTCCTAGGTAGGTAGGTTATGTTAGGAAGGTAGGTGAATGAGCAGGCAGGCATATAGGTGAGTGGGTAGGTAAATAGGTAAGTAGGTAGATAAGTGGGCATTTAGGTGGGAGGGCAGGTAAAAAGGGTAGGTAGGTTGGGGAGCAGGAGTGCGAATTTAGTTAGACATAGATAGGAATTCCTATTAAATAGGAAATTAGGATAGGTAGGACAGTGGGTGGGTAGACATTTAGATACATAGGTCAGTAGGTATTTAGTTGGGTAAGTAGATAGAAAGGTGAGTGGTTAGTCAAATAAATCAGTGGGTAGGTAGGTGGGAGGGCAGGTAGCAAGGTTGGTGGAAGGACAGGTGGGCAGGTGGGTGGGCGACTGCCACCTCCACTCCAGGATCTAACGATCCTACCCTTGCACCAGGGCTGGCAGCTGCCACTCTAGGTCCTGGGTAGGGAGGAGAGTGAGCAGGTATGTTGGATAGGTAGAAGGGTAGGTTGGTAAATTGGTGGGCGGGTCAGTAGGCAGGTAGGTGAGTAGATTGGCTGGTAGGTTGGGTGGGTGGGTCAGTAGTAAGGTAAATAAGTATATAGGTGGGTGGGCAGATGGGTATGGGGTGGGTCAGTAGACAGGTAGGTGGGTCAGTGGGAAAGTATATAGGTAAGTGGGTCAGTAGGCAGGTAAATAGGTGAATAGATCAGTCAGCAAGTCAGGATGTAAACACAAGCACCTCTCATCTTATACAGCAACAGCCAACATACCTCATTGACTGACATCACTGCTGATCGGGGCTTGAGCTTGGAGGATCCTGTTGTTTGCTGGGTACTGCCGGCCACAATTCCCCATCTGCGCCATTCCTCACCTTAGCTGTCCTTGGTGCATCCAGTTGGTTGCTAGCCCCCCTATGTCTGGAGAACCGGGGCTCCAAAGAGAGTTACCCTGGGAATCAATGCACCTCACCCAGGGAGGTCCACTTTTGAGCCCCGGTTTTCTGGGACCCTGGGGGAAGGAAATTTACAGGGAAAGTAGCTAAGATCTTCAGCTGCAGAACTAGCCCCTCCAACGATTTTTAGACCCCAGCTCCGGCGAGCAACAGAACCGGGACTTTGCAGTACCGTTGATTGGATCCATATGCCTGGGAATCAATGCACCTCGCTCAGGATGGTACACTAGAGATATTGTTGGAAAGGGGAGAACCAGACCAGGTGGCGTTACTACAGTCCTGGTACCATTGCTTGCAGGTGCCAGAGGGTGATAAACCCTTCCAAGTATAAACCTCTGGAAAGGCATGTTGATCGGGGCCAACTGGACTAAGCGGCGGTACGGCAAAGTCTCAGGACTGTTGTTAACTAATGCTCACAGGTGCCAGGTTGGTACATTTCTGAGTGCAAAAGCTTTGGACCTAGGGTGGCTAACAACCCACTGGAGATGTCGTTGGAAAGGGGAGACCCACAGGCATACACCCCTACAACTGCATGTGGATCGGGGTGTCCTGGTACCCCAACCATAGCTTCAAACTTAGTGAAGGGTGCAGGGCAAATGATGGAGGCCTAGGGACACGTTCCCCTTGTGCCCTGCCTATAATCTGGCCCCGACACAAACAATGATTTGTTTTTACACTTAACCTGCACAATACAAATTTACATTTGAGTGAACATTTACACTTTAACTCACAAAAAATCAATAAATCATTGATTTATAAATCATAAATCGAGTGTACCTGGGATTGGACATTTTTGCAGGTGGTGTCCATAATGTTTAGAAGGTTTGGAAATTACAGCACCCTATGGACTATAATATAATTTTTTCTACACTTTTTTGTGTTTGAAAATTCAAAGGCTTATTTAGATGTAAGTTTAGGTTGCAATTCACACCCAAAACACACCCCAAGGTAAATTTGCTTTACCAAATAATTACCATGACGTAGCATGGCACCCACCATATACCTTGTTTTTAACATTAGCGGCAGTTCTCCAGGTATGGGGGGGCCATTAAAGTCAATAGGAGTGCTTCGGACTAAGGCCAGGCCCACCCACCATATCTGCTTCTCATACTGGCATTGCGTATGAATGAACAGCAGTGCGGGAGCACGTGTAAAGTAAGATGGGAGACTCCTACCCTCCTGGCATGTCTGATCTGCAGGTCACTTTCATGGACTTTCCTTTTGAATATGAACTCTGGTAAATAGAAACCCCAGCAACCCGCAAATTTAACAACATGTTACAAACCTTGCATTGTCTTCTCTGGGGCTGAGCCTGCATGTGCCAGAAAAAAAGAAGGCTAGCTGCTTGGCCCACACTCAGAGCTCAGCACGAAGTTGTAAATATGTGATTCCTTTAAGGAGCAAGTGTTCAGGGAAGGGGAAATAATTTAGTCAATTCAACTTGGTCTGTCTATTAGTCCAAAACATTCTGAAATAGGGTGCTCTTTTGCACAGCACCTGGTTTAGCCACAGCATAAGTACAGTGGGTGGGCATAGCCTTCGCATGGAACACTCCAACTGAGATCAATGGGTACATTCATACACGAGGTAGTGAGGAGCAGAGTAGGTATAAGTTAAGAGGGCAGTCTTGTATCAGAGGACACATTCTGATTTGCGGTCTGCAGCGATGACTTTCCCTTTAACAAAATGCTAAGGTGCAGAACTTTCTGCATTATCAGAGTTCCTATTGGTGTTTTTTATAGGCAGGGATGTCATTATATCGTTGTTATTTTAATGTAAAGGTATAAATCTATTTTCTGACATCTTTACTTTATTGTCAGCAATATAAGATACTGGTGTATTTTAATTGTTACTTTTTGGCTATTGTTTACAAAAACAATTATATTACTTTCTTGCTAGCTTTGAGTTATAGCAAGAAAAAGTAATGTTTCTGCTTAATGAGACTACAGAGAACTTTTTAGGAGCCACAGAGGAGTTTCTTTCAGCAATATCTCTTGAATTACTTTGGGCATAAAGATTTGAAGATTATTCAGGCATATTGTGTGCTACAATTCTTGGCAGAAAAACACACACCAAGCATATGCTAAGCCTTTTTATTCATTTTTACTATATCAGAGGTTATGTTATGCAAATCACAGCATATAGAGTATGGTAAGCAGCATACCAAAGAGGTCTATTAGAAATTTACAACATGTGTATCTGTCTTTTGTATGGTTGCAAAAAACACACAGAAATAAAAAAATAGCAATTATAGTAAGCCTCAAGGATCAAAGAATGCTCCGTAAAAATAAGTTTTTGGGTGTAAATTGGTCATGGAAAAAGCCAGCTGTATAGAAAATATACATGAAAAATAAGGGATCACAAATATGTTAACACTAACATTTTTAGGATATGTCAGCATCTGCCCTATAAGACGCCCCATGGATTTGGAGGAGAAAAATTAGAAAAAAAATTCTAAACCAAATGGTGTGCTAAAATATGCCCTCCCAATCACCCCATTATAGACAGTGTGCAGAATTCCCCCGATCACACCATTACAGACCCCTCATGGGCAGTAAGCAGTATTCCACATCAAAGTCAGTGAGGGGCATTCCAAATTACAGGCATTGAGCCGTATCCCACCTAAAAGGCACATTAAAGGCACATGAAATACCCTGAAACTGTACATGGGCCAATGACGCTAGCAGGAGTTACAGGTCATGCCCCCGGGCCAAAATTGGACTGTCGCTACCTGCTGCCACTCCCCATCACCTCTGTAGGAGTCAGCAGGAGCGGTGGCTACGGAAGCAGCAGTCAGCCGCAAGTTCAGAGAGAGCCGGTTCCAGCTTCAGAATCGGCCCGCTCTGAGCTCCCTGACTGCGGCTTCCAGCTGCTGCTCCCCACTGCCTCTGTAGGAGGCGGCAGGGAGCGTCAGCTATGGAAGCGACGGTTAGCTGCAAGTTCAGAGAGCTAGAAGAAGTCACAGGCCACACCCACTCAGAAGCTGTAACCTTCTGGGTGGGTGTGGCCTGTGACTTCTTTTAGTGTCATTGGACGCTGGCAAGAGTTACAGGCCACGCCCTACACAGGGGCCAAAACTGGATGGCTCTGAACTTGCGGCAGAGAAGGCAGGCAGCTGAGACTACGGAGTCGGAGAATCTATGGAATGTAAGTTTTTGATAAGATGCGCTGATATTTCCCCCCCCCCCACACACACACACACACACACACACACACACACTTTTGGGGAAAGATAAGTGTGTCTTATAGGGCAAAAAATACGGTAATGAAAAAAAAACATTTCTTACAGTTTTAATTTTAGAGTGTTATGAATATTGCGGGAATAAATTAAAGAATATGATAGTGGTATTGGGATTGGTGACATGGTACTTTGTGTATTCTTTTGGGATCAGGTATAGAAACAAAATACAAAGAAAGAAGGATTCATCACTTTAAAATGTTGTTCTGCAGTATACACATTATAAAACAGAGATATGTGAATTTACTAATTCATTGAGACTATCATTTCATGGTAATAGAATGGCAGGTAATGTGCAATATCATTTACACTGATAAAAAAACATACAGTACAATAAACTTGTGGAAAAAAGCAGGGTCAGAAATAATATCATATATAGCTGGTTGCTCTATTAGAATTTTGGTTAGGGCAATTAATCATTATGTTTTATTTAGATGTGTCTCACATGAGATAAAATGGCTCATTATGGCACTGACTCCTTATGGAAAATGTTTTAAGAGGTTGTGGATAGGGATGAGCGAATCGATCCGGACGAACCCGGATTCGATCCGAATTTCAGGAAAAATTTGATTCGGATCGAATCCGAATTTCCCCGCGATTCGATCGCTCGAAGTTTTCCTTTAACATCCATTCATTTACATTACAGGCATTCTAAGATGGCGGACGGGACATGTCCAGACATCAACCCCGCGCCAGTGCAAGCTGGGACAGTCACATGCAGCCTATCAGCAGCCAGCAAGCCCGGTGACGTCACAGCGGTATTTAAGGCCGGCCATCTTGCTTTCCTGCCTCATTTCTCTATTGCATTCGTGAGAGACAGAACGTTGTGTAGCTGAGGGAGAGAGGCAGTTAGACAGGCAGGGACAGACAGGGACAGGCTGGAGACAGGCAGGAGACAGACAGGAGACAGACAGAAAGTCAGCGAAAAAACAGGGAAAGGTAGAAAAATCGGAGGCTGTCACAGGGAGTTTTTTTTTTTTTTTTCATCCAGCCTGACAGGCTTTGTTAGCGTTTTCAGGCTGCTTATACTAACTAACTGTGCATATATACTGAACTGATCTTAAGTCTGCTGTGAGGCATCCCATTCTGTGACTAAAGCAGCCTCTGTTTAAGACCATATAAGCATTTGCTCTTATTATATTTGAAATTAGCCTGATAAAGACACTTTTGCTGGGCATAGTACTTCTGGACCCTGCCAGGTGCACTTCTGTTGTGGCATCCCATTCTGTGACTACAGCAGCCTCTGTTTAAGACCATATAACCATTTGCTCTTATTATAATTGAAATTAGCCTGATAAAGACACTTTTGCTGGGCATAGTACTTCTGGACCCTGCCAGGTGCACTTCTGTTGTGGCATCCCATTCTGTGACTACAGCAGCCTCTGTTTAAGACCATATAACCATTTGCTCTTATTATAATTGAAATTAGCCTGATAAAGACACTTTTGCTGGGCATAGTACTTCTGGACCCTGCCAGGTGCACTTCTGTTGTGGCATCCCATTCTGTGACTACAGCAGCCTCTGTTTAAGACCATATAACCATTTGCTCTTATTATAATTGAAATTAGCCTGATAAAGACACTTTTGCTGGGCATAGTACTTCTGGACCCTGCCAGGTGCACTTCTGTTGTGGCATCCCATTCTGTGACTACAGCAGCCTCTGTTTAAGACCATATAACCATTTGATCTTATTATAATTGAAATTAGCCTGATAAAGACACTTTTGCTGGGCATAGTACTTCTGGACCCTGCCAGGTGCACTTCTGTTGTGGCATCCCATTCTGTGACTACAGCAGCCTCTGTTTAAGACCATATAACCATTTGCTCTTATTATAATTGAAATTAGCCTGATAAAGACACTTTTGCTGGGCATAGTACTTCTGGACCCTGCCAGGTGCACTTCTGTTGTGGCATCCCATTCTGTGACTACAGCAGCCTCTGTTTAAGACCATATAACCATTTGCTCTTATTATAATTGAAATTAGCCTGATAAAGACACTTTTGCTGGGCATAGTACTTCTGGACCCTGCCAGGTGCACTTCTGTTGTGGCATCCCATTCTGTGACTACAGCAGCCTCTGTTTAAGACCATATAACCATTTGCTCTTATTATAATTGAAATTAGCCTGATAAAGACACTTTTGCTGGGCATAGTACTTCTGGACCCTGCCAGGTGCACTTCTGTTGTGGCATCCCATTCTGTGACTACAGCAGCCTCTGTTTAAGACCATATAACCATTTGCTCTTATTATTATTGAAATTAGCCTGATAAAGACACTTTTGCTGGGCATAGTACTTCTGGACCCTGCCAGGTGCACTTCTGTTGTGGCATCCCATTCTGTGACTACAGCAGCCTCTGTTTAAGACCATATAACCATTTGCTCTTATTATAATTGAAATTAGCCCGATAAAGACACTTTTGCTGGGCATAGTACTTCTGGACCCTGCCAGGTGCACTTCTGTTGTGGCATCCCATTCTGTGACTACAGCAGCCTCTGTTTAAGACCATATAACCATTTGCTCTTATTATAATTGAAATTAGCCTGATAAAGACACTTTTGCTGGGCATAGTACTTCTGGACCCTGCCAGGTGCACTTCTGTTGTGGCATCCCATTCTGTGACTACAGCAGCCTCTGTTTAAGACCATATAACCATTTGCTCTTATTATAATTGAAATTAGCCTGATAAAGACACTTTTGCTGGGCATAGTACTTCTGGACCCTGCCAGGTGCACTTCTGTTGTGGCATCCCATTCTGTGACTACAGCAGCCTCTGTTTAAGACCATATAACCATTTGCTCTTATTATAATTGAAATTAGCCTGATAAAGACACTTTTGCTGGGCATAGTACTTCTGGACCCTGCCAGGTGCACTTCTGTTGTGGCATCCCATTCTGTGACTACAGCAGCCTCTGTTTAAGACCATATAACCATTTGCTCTTATTATAATTGAAATTAGCCTGATAAAGACACTTTTGCTGGGCATAGTACTTCTGGACCCTGCCAGGTGCACTTCTGTTGTGGCATCCCATTCTGTGACTACAGCAGCCTCTGTTTAAGACCATATAACCATTTGCTCTTATTATAATTGAAATTAGCCTGATAAAGACACTTTTGCTGGGCAAAGTACTTCTGGACCCTGCCAGGTGCACTTCTGTTGTGGCATCCCATTCTGTGACTACAGCAGCCTCTGTTTAAGGCCATATAACCATTTGATCGTATTATAATTGAAATTAGCCTGATAAAGACACTTTTTCTGGGCATAGTACTTCTGGACCCTGCCAGGTGCACTTCTGTTGTGGCATCCCATTCTGTGACTACAGCAGCCTCTGTTTAAGACCATATAACCATTTGCTCTTATTATAATTTAAATTAGCCTGATAAAGACACTTTTGCTGGGCATAGTACTTCTGGACCCTGCCAGGTGCACTTCTGTTGTGGCATCCCATTCTGTCACTACAGCAGCCTCTGTTTAAGACCATATAACCATTTGATCTTATTATAATTGAAATTAGCCTGATAAAGACACTTTTGCTGGGCATAGTACTTCTGGACCCTGCCAGGTGCACTTCTGTTGTGGCATCCCATTCTGTGACTACAGCAGCCTCTGTTTAAGACCATATAACCATTTGCTCTTATTATAATTGAAATTAGCCTGATAAAGACACTTTTGCTGGGCATAGTACTTCTGGACCCTGCCAGGTACACTTCTGTTGTGGCATCCCATTCTGTGACTACAGCAGCCTCTGTTTAAGACCATATAACCATTTGCTCTTATTATAATTGAAATTAGCCTGATAAAGACACTTTTGCTGGGCATAGTACTTCTGGACCCTGCCAGGTGCACTTCTGTTGTGGCATCCCATTCTGTGACTACAGCAGCCTCTGTTTAAGACCATATAACCATTTGCTCTTATTATAATTGAAATTAGCCTGATAAAAACACTTTTGCTGGGCATAGAACTTCTGGACCCTGCCAGGTGCACTTCTGTTGTGGCATCCCATTCTGTGACTACAGCAGCCTCTGTTTAAGACCATATAACCATTTGCTCTTATTACAATTGAAATTAGCCTGATAAAGACACTTTTGCTGGGCATAGTACTTCTGGACCCTGCCAGGTGCACTTCTGTTGTGGCATCCCATTCTGTGACTACAGCAGCCTCTGTTTAAGACCATATAACCATTTGCTCTTATTACAATTGAAATTAGCCTGATAAAGACACTTTTGCTGGGCATAGTACTTCTGGACCCTGCCAGGTGCACTTCTGTTGTGGCATCCCATTCTGTGACTACAGCAGCCTCTGTTTAAGACCATATAACCATTTGCTCTTATTATAATTGAAATTAGCCTGATAAAGACACTTTTGCTGGGCATAGTACTTCTGGACCCTGCCAGGTGCACTTCTGTTGTGGCATCCCATTCTGTGACTACAGCAGCCTCTGTTTAAGACCATATAATAATTTGCTCTTATTATAATTGAAATTAGCCTGATAAAGACACTTTTGCTGGGCATAGTACTTCTGGACCCTGCCAGGTGCACTTCTGTTGTGGCATCCCATTCTGTGACTACAGCAGCCTCTGTTTAAGACCATATAACCATTTGCTCTTATTATAATTGAAATTAGCCTGCTAAAGACACTTTTGCTGGGCATAGTACTTCTGGACCCTGCCAGGTGCACTTCTGTTGTGGCATCCCATTCTGTGACTACAGCAGCCTCTGTTTAAGACCATATAACCATTTGCTCTTATTATAATTGAAATTAGCCTGATAAAGACACTTTTGCTGGGCATAGTACTTCTGGACCCTGCCAGGTGCACTTCTGTTGTGGCATCCCATTCTGTGACTACAGCAGCCTCTGTTTAAGACCATATAATAATTTGCTCTTATTATAATTGAAATTAGCCTGATAAAGACACTTTTGCTGGGCATAGTACTTCTGGACCCTGCCAGGTGCACTTCTGTTGTGGCATCCCATTCTGTGACTACAGCAGCCTCTGTTTAAGACCATATAACCATTTGCTCTTATTATAATTGAAATTAGCCTGATAAAGACACTTTTGCTGGGCATAGTACTTCTGGACCCTGCCAGGTGCACTTCTGTTGTGGCATCCCATTCTGTGACTACAGCAGCCTCTGTTTAAGACCATATAACCATTTGCTCTTATTATAATTGAAATTAGCCTGATAAAGACACTTTTGCTGGGCATAGTACTTCTGGACCCTGCCAGGTGCACTTCTGTTGTGGCATCCCATTCTGTGACTACAGCAGCCTCTGTTTAAGACCATATAACCATTTGATCTTATTATAATTGAAATTAGCCTGATAAAGACACTTTTGCTGGGCATAGTACTTCTGGACCCTGCCAGGTGCACTTCTGTTGTGGCATCCCATTCTGTGACTACAGCAGCCTCTGTTTAAGACCATATAACCATTTGCTCTTATTATAATTGAAATTAGCCTGATAAAGACACTTTTGCTGGGCATAGTACTTCTGGACCCTGCCAGGTGCACTTCTGTTGTGGCATCCCATTCTGTGACTACAGCAGCCTCTGTTTAAGACCATATAACCATTTGCTCTTATTATAATTGAAATTAGCCTGATAAAGACACTTTTGCTGGGCATAGTACTTCTGGACCCTGCCAGGTGCACTTCTGTTGTGGCATCCCATTCTGTGACTACAGCAGCCTCTGTTTAAGATCATATAACCATTTGCTTTTATTATAATTGAAATTAGCCTGATAAAGACACTTTTGCTGGGCATAGTACTTCTGGACACTGCCAGGTGCACTTCTGTTGTGGCATCCCATTCTGTGACTACAGCAGCCTCTGTTTAAGACCATATAACCATTTGATCTTATTATAATTGAAATTAGCCTGATAAAGACACTTTTGCTGGGCATAGTACTTCTGGACCCTGCCAGGTGCACTTCTGTTGTGGCATCCCATTCTGTGACTACAGCAGCCTCTGTTTAAGACCATATAACCATTTGATCTTATTATAATTGAAATTAGCCTGATAAAGACACTTTTGCTGGGCATAGTACTTCTGGACCTTGCCAGGTGCACTTCTGTTGTGGCATCCCATTCTGTGACTACAGCAGCCTCTGTTTAAGACCATATAACCATTTGCTCTTATTATAATTGAAATTAGCCTGATAAAGACACTTTTGCTGGGCATAGTACTTCTGGACCCTGCCAGGTGCACTTCTGTTGTGGCATCCCATTCTGTGACTACAGCAGCCTCTGTTTAAGACCATATAACCATTTGCTCTTATTATAATTGAAATTAGCCTGATAAAGACACTTTTGCTGGGCATAGTACTTCTGGACCCTGCCAGGTGCACTTCTGTTGTGGCATCCCATTCTGTGACTACAGCAGCCTCTGTTTAAGACCATATAACCATTTGCTCTTATTATAATTGAAATTAGCCTGATAAAGACACTTTTGCTGGGCATAGTACTTCTGGACCCTGCCAGGTGCACTTCTGTTGTGGCATCCCATTCTGTGACTACAGCAGCCTCTGTTTAAGACCATATAACCATTTGCTCTTATTATAATTGAAATTAGCCTTGATAAAGACACTTTTGCTGGGCATAGTACTTCTGGACCCTGCCAGGTGCACTTCTGTTGTGGCATCCCATTCTGTGACTACAGCAGCCTCTGTTTAAGACCATATAACCATTTGCTCTTATTATATTGAAATTAGCCTGATAAAGACACTTTTGCTGGGCATAGTACTTCTGGACCCTGCCAGGTGCACTTCTGTTGTGGCATCCCATTCTGTGACTACAGCAGCCTCTGTTTAAGACCATATAACCATTTGCTCTTATTATAATTGAAATTAGCCTGATAAAGACACTTTTGCTGGGCATAGTACTTCTGGACCCTGCCAGGTGCACTTCTGTTGTGGCATCCCATTCTGTGACTACAGCAGCCTCTGTTTAAGACCATATAACCATTTGCTCTTATTATAATTGAAATTAGCCTGATAAAGACACTTTTGCTGGGCATAGTACTTCTGGACCCTGCCAGGTGCACTTCTGTTGTGGCATCCCATTCTGTGACTACAGCAGCCTCTGTTTAAGACCATATAACCATTTGCTCTTATTATAATTGAAATTAGCCTGATAAAGACACTTTTGCTGGGCATAGTACTTCTGGACCCTGCCAGTGCACTTCTGTTGTGGCATCCCATTCTGTGACTACAGCAGCCTCTGTTTAAGACCATATAACCATTTGCTCTTATTATAATTGAAATTAGCCTGATAAAGACACTTTTGCTGGGCATAGTACTTCTGGACCCTGCAGGTGCACTTCTGTTGTGGCATCCCATTCTGTGACTACAGCAGCCTCTGTTTAAGACCATATAACCATTTGCTCTTATTATAATTGAAATTAGCCTGAATAAAGACACTTTTGCTGAATAGTACTTCTGGACCCTGCCAGATGCACTTCTGTTGTGGCATCCCATTCTGTGACTACAGCAGCCTCTATTTAAGACCATATAACCATTTGCTCTTATTATAATTGAAATTAGCCTGATAAGACACTTTTGCTGGGCATAGTACTTCTGGACCCTGCCAGGTGCACTTCTGTTGTGGCATCCCATTCTGTGACTACAGCAGCCTCTGTTTAAGACCATATAACCATTTGCTCTTATTATAATTGAAATTAGCCTGATAAAGACACTTTTGCTGGGCATAGTACTTCTGGACCCTGCCAGGTGCACTTCTGTTGTGGCATCCCATTCTGTGACTACAGCAGCCTCTGTTTAAGACCATATAACCATTTGCTCTTATTATAATTGAATTAGCCCGATAAAGACACTTTTGCTGGGCATAGTACTTCTGGACCCTGCCAGGTGCACTTCTGTTGTGGCATCCCATTCTGTGACTACAGCAGCCTCTATTTAAGACCATATAACCATTTGCTCTTATTATAATTGAAATTAGCCTGATAAAGACACTTTTGCTGGGCATAGTACTTCTGGACCCTGCCAGGTGCACTTCTGTTGTGGCATCCCATTCTGTGACTACAGCAGCCTCTGTTTAAGACCATATAACCAGTTGCTCTTATTATAATTGAAATTAGCCTGATAAAGACACTTTTGCTGGGCATAGTACTTCTGGACCCTGCCAGGTGCACTTCTGTTGTGGCATCCCATTCTGTGACTACAGCAGCCTCTGTTTAAGACCATATAACCAGTTGTCTTATTATAATTGAAATTAGCCTGATAAAGACACTTTTGCTGGGCATAGTACTTCTGGACCCTGCCAGATGCACTTCTGTTGTGCATCCCATTCTGTGACTACAGCAGCCTCTATTTAAGACCATATAACCATTTGCTCTTATTATAATTGAAATTAGCCTGATAAAGACACTTTTGCTGGGCATAGTACTTCTGGACCCTGCCAGGTGCACTTCTGTTGTGGCATCCCATTCTGTGACTACAGCAGCCTCTGTTTAAGACCATATAACCATTTGCTCTTATTATAATTGAAATTAGCCTGATAAAGACACTTTTGCTGGGCATAGTACTTCTGGACCCTGCCAGGTGCACTTCTGTTGTGGCATCCCATTCTGTGACTACAGCAGCCTCTGTTTAAGACCATATAACCATTTGCTCTTATTATAATTGAAATTAGCCTGATAAAGACACTTTTGCTGGGCATAGTACTTCTGGACCCTGCCAGATGCACTTCTGTTGTGGCATCCCATTCTGTGACTACAGCAGCCTCTATTTAAGACCATATAACCATTTGCTCTTATTATAATTGAAATTAGCCTGATAAAGACACTTTTGCTGGGCATAGTACTTCTGGACCCTGCCAGGTGCACTTCTGTTGTGGCATCCCATTCTGTGACTACAGCAGCCTCTGTTTAAGACCATATAACCAGTTGCTCTTATTATAATTGAAATTAGCCTGATAAAGACACTTTTGCTGGGCATAGTACTTCTGGACCCTGCCAGGTGCACTTCTGTTGTGGCATCCCATTCTGTGACTACAGCAGCCTCTGTTTAAGACCATATAACCAGTTGCTCTTATTATAATTGAAATCAGCCTGATAAAGACACTTTTGCTGGGCATAGTACTTCTGGACCCTGCCAGGTGCACTTCTGTTGTGGCATCCCATTCTGTGACTACAGCAGCCTCTGTTTAAGACCATATAACCATTTGCTCTTATTATAATTGAAATTAGCCCGATAAAGACACTTTTGCTGGGCATAGTACTTCTGGACCCTGCCAGGTGCACTTCTGTTGTGGCATCCCATTCTGTGACTACAGCAGCCTCTATTTAAGACCATATAACCATTTGCTCTTATTATAATTGAAATTAGCCTGATAAAGACACTTTTGCTGGGCATAGTACTTCTGGACCCTGCCAGGTGCACTTCTGTTGTGGCATCCCATTCTGTGACTACAGCAGCCTCTGTTTAAGACCATATAACCAGTTGCTCTTATTATAATTGAAATTAGCCTGATAAAGACACTTTTGCTGGGCATAGTACTTCTGGACCCTGCCAGGTGCACTTCTGTTGTGGCATCCCATTCTGTGACTACAGCAGCCTCTGTTTAAGACCATATAACCAGTTGTCTTATTATAATTGAAATTAGCCTGATAAAGACACTTTTGCTGGGCATAGTACTTCTGGACCCTGCCAGGTGCACTTCTGTTGTGGCATCCCATTCTGTGACTACAGCAGCCTCTGTTTAAGACCATATAACCATTTGCTCTTATTATAATTGAAATTAGCCTGATAAAGACACTTTTGCTGGGCATAGTACTTCTGGACGCTGCCAGGTGCACTTCTGTTGTGGCATCCCATTCTGTGACTACAGCAGCCTCTGTTTAAGACCATATAACCATTTGATCTTATTATAATTGAAATTAGCCTGATAAAGACACTTGCTGGGCATAGTACTTTTGGACCCTGCCAGGTGCACTTCTGTTGTGGCATCCCATTCTGTGACTACAGCAGCCTCTGTTTAAGACCATATAACCATTTGCTCTTATTATAATTGAAATTAGCCTGATAAAGACACTTTTGCTGGGCATAGTACTTCTGGACCCTGCCAGGTGCACTTCTGTTGTGGCATCCCATTCTGTGACTACAGCAGCCTCTGTTTAAGACCATATAACCATTTGCTCTTATTATAATTGAAATTAGCCTGATAAAGACACTTTTGCTGGGCATAGTACTTCTGGACCCTGCCAGGTGCACTTCTGTTGTGGCATCCCATTCTGTGACTACAGCAGCCTCTGTTTAAGACCATATAACCATTTGCTCTTATTATAATTGAAATTAGCCTGATAAAGACACTTTTGCTGGGCATAGTACTTCTGGACCCTGCCAGGTGCACTTCTGTTGTGGCATCCCATTCTGTGACTACAGCAGCCTCTGTTTAAGACCATATAACCATTTGCACTTATTATAATTGAAATTAAGCATGATAAAGACACTTTTGATGTGCATAGTCTTACTGCTGCCTGCCAGGTGCTCTCTGGTTTTTGTTGCATCCCATTCTGTAACATACTATTAGCCTCTGCATTTACTGTAAGCTGCACAGTTATTTAAAGAAATTTGGCCTGTATGAGCCTGCTAACACACTGCTGCTGTGTGCATATTGTGATAAGTGTCCGGGATCGCCCTCTTCTGATGTCGAGGGACACGTATTTTGTCTGTATCCAATCAGGCAAACAGCAGAAAGTTCGTTCAATCTGACTCTTGGTCAGCTTTATTGGTAAAGGTTGCAAAAGCAAAATAAAGATAACACAGCAACAAAAGAAAATCCTTGCCTGTCCGGCACTAACTAAACAAGTAAAAACCCTCACTACTAGCTGGAGAGCTTCTCTCTGCCAGCTACAAAAAACACTTCCAGCAACCTTTACTCACATGAATCTCTCCACAGACCTGGGCTGTGTCCTCAGCCAGAGAGATAGATCTGCCCCCTGACTTCCTCCTTTTGTCAGCCTCTCATTCCCCCTAATTAATTACCTGACAGGTGAGAGGCTCAGCTATTACCTCACATAGGAATGGAACCTGGGAGAAATATACCTGTCCTCTACTATCAGACCTGCATGAATGTCACATATCCCCCCCCTCTGCTCAGGCCACTGGGAATGAGCATTTGTAACCAGAAGGCAGTGCACACGTGACAGTGCATCTGCATTTCCCTGCAGTCGCCCAGCCCTGTGCTCTACTGTAAAGTTGTAGGCCTGCAGAGCTAGAAACCACCTCATTACTCTGCTATTTTTCTCTTTATTAAGGTACATCCATTTCAGAGGGGCGTGGTCAGTGACTAGCCGGAACTTTCTTCCCAACAAATAATATTTGAGGGACTCGAGGGCCCATTTAATAGCTAAACATTCCCTTTCTACAATTGCATAATTTCTTTCGTGTTTATTCAGCTTCCTACTTAAATAAAGCACGGGATGTTCCTCTCCATCCCGGATTTGTGACAAGACAGCCCCTATTCCTGTCTCGGAAGCGTCTGTCTGGACCACAAATTCTTTCTTGAAATCTGGTGTGATCAATATTGGCAGGGAACAAAGGGCCAATTTTAAGGTTTGAAACGCTTTTTCAGCCTGAGGGTTCCACCTTATCATCACTGAGTATTTTCCTTTTGTGAGATCAGTCAGGGGATTTGCTATGGAAGCAAAATTGGGTATAAATCGCCTATAATACCCTGTAATTCCGAGAAATGCCCTCACCTGTTTTTTATTTAACGGTTGAGGCCACTTCTGGATTGCTTCAACTTTATCTACCTGGGGTTTAATTACGCCTCTTCCAATAATATAACCCAAATATTTGGCTTCTTCTAACCCAATACAACACTTTTTGGGGTTAGCTGTCAAACCTGCAGCCTGTAAACTGTCAATGACTGCCTGCACGTCAGAAAGGTGTGTCTCCCAGTCAGGACTATGTATCACTATGTCGTCAAGATAGGCCGAAGTATATTTCCTATGTGGTTTTAACACTCTATCCATTAACCATTGGAAGGTTGCAGGAGCCCCATGTAAGCCGAAGGGCATATTTACATAATGAAATAAACCGTCAGGTGTGGAGAATGCTGTCTTTTCTTTGGCAGATTCAGTCAGCGGAATCTGCCAATAACCTTTCGTCAGATCTAGTGTGGTGATGTAGCGAGCTGTACCTAGCCGCTCAATCAGCTCATCCACCCTTGGCATAGGATAGGCATTAAATTTAGACACAGAGTTTAACTTCCTAAAGTCATTACAAAACCTTTTGGAATTAACACAATTGGGCTGGACCACTCACTATGGGATTCCTCAATCACTCCCAATTCCAGCATGTCTTTCACTTCTTTAGACACTGCCTCACGCCTAGCCTCAGGGATTCACATGGTAAATCTGCTCAGGCTTTCTTTTATCTGGTTGGTGAATTTTATAATTGACCTCAACTACTCTTTCTATAACGGAGTAGGGACCCTGCCATTTGGCCAAGAACTTACTCTCTATAGTAGGAACTAGTACTAACACCCGATCTCCTGGTGCAAATGTACGTACCTTAGCACCCCTATCATAGATTCTTTTTTGCACACCTTGAGCCTGTTCCATGTGGGTTTTTACAATTGGCATCACAGCTGAAATTCTGTCCTGCATTTGTGAAACATGTTCTATTACACTTCTGTAGGGAGTGACCTGCCCTTCCCAGCTTTCCTTTGCCACATCTAACAACCCCCGGGGATGTCTACCATATACCAACTCAAATGGAGAAAACCCGGTGGACGATTGAGGCACCTCCCTTATGGCAAACAACAGATATGGAAGCAACAAATCCCAATTTTTCCCGTCCTTGTCCACTACTTTCTTTAACATCTGCTTTAGAGTCTTGTTAAATCTTTCAACTAAGCCATCGGTCTGAGGGTGATAGACGGACGTGCGTAGTTGACACCTGCACTAACTCCTTTGCGATAGTCTTAGATGATGTGTTTCGCAAAGGTATGGCCTCCGGATAACGTGTAGCATAGTCCATTATAACTAGAATATGTTGGTGACCACGCGCTGACTTTATCAGGGGACCAACCAAATCCATCCCAATCCGATCAAATGGTACCTCAATGATTGGTAATGGAACTAGAGGGCTGCGGAAACGAGGCCTAGGTGCAGACATCTGACAGTCTGGGCAGGATTCACAATACTCTTTAATATCATGATGTACCCCAGGCCAGAAGAATCTGAGCAAAATTCTCTCTGTAGTTTTCTGGACTCCCAGATGTCCCCCCAATATGTGCCCGTGTGCCAGATCTAAAACTGTTCTCCTGAAGGCTTTGGGAACCACTAGCTGCTGTATGTTATCCTCGCCCTTTTTGTCAACCTGGTACAGTAAATCATTCTCTAGAACCATATATGGGAAAGCAAGCCTAGCCCCAGGCTCCACAGGTACCCCATTGATTATTTTTACATTTTCTCTGGCTCGGGTAAGGGTAGGGTCTTTTAACTGCTCACTTTGAAAATCATCTTTTCTGACCTCTAAGTCAGGTATACACTGCTGAGAAGTCCCGGGAATTTCTGTCTCTGTTAATGGTTCTCCTGAATCCCCCGTCATAACAGAAAAGGGAAAAGTTAAAGGCTTTTCTACCCCAACCACATCTTCCATTGGGGAACTATCAAATGGATCAGGGCTTAGGTTGGAGGTTGTGGGCCTATCAGGTGTAACATCTTTAATCGCGAGATTGTCTTCCCACAACTTCCAAAAATATGGAAAGTCTCTACCAAGAATGACATCATGCATTAAGGCGGGGACTATCCCCACCTTGTGACATACTGAACCATAAGGAGTTGAAATACAAGCAATGGCAATTTGATATTCACGCGTATCCCCATGCACGCAAGATACCGTGTAAGTGTCTGGATACCTGTTAGCAGTACTTATAAGGTTGGCGTTTACCAGACTTACCACACTCCCTGAGTCTAGTAAAGCCACCACCTTTTTATCCTCTACTGTTAGCTCATACAGGTGGTTTTTAGAACTGTCTGAACTGACAGCAGTACACATTACTTGGGCAAACATAGACATACGTTTTTTCAAAAAGGCCGCGTCACATTGCATAGGTTCAATAGTCAAAGGACAGTTCATTGCAATATGGCCCAACTCATGGCAACGAAAACATCTTATGTTTTCTCTACCTAGCCCAAAGTCTCGCATTTTAGGCCTCCCTGAGCCCACAGTCTCATCTTTTCCATATAAAGTCTTTACATTTTTCCCAGCTCCCATAAACCCCAGAACAGTCTTACCGGGAACTTTGGCTGTCCGGTTGGTTGAGGCCTGGGGCTGGGTGTTACTTAAGAGCTCTTCTGCTGTAGAGTACCGTTCAACAAGATCCACAAGCTGATCTGCAGATTTTGGGTCTCCGTGGCTCACCCACTTCCTTAACGCTGGAGGTAGTGCCCTTAGATATCGATCCATAACCACACGTTGAACCACGTCTGGTGCAGATAGAACCTCTGGTTGTAGCCACTTCCTGGTCAGATGGACGAGGTCAAACATTTGGGAACGTGGCGGCTTACCCACGTTATATGTCCACTGGTGTACTCTCTGGGCTCTGACTGCTATGGTCACACCCAAGCATGCCAGAATCTCTTCCTTGAGTTTGTTAAAGTCCTGGGCCGCAGCCGGTTCCAGATCATAGTAAGCCTTTTGTGCTTCTCCTATGAGGAATGGGGCCACCAAGCCTGCCCAACTTTCTCTCGGCCAGGCCTCCCGTGTAGCTGTTCTCTCAAAGGTTGCAAGGAAGGCCTCCACATCATCTGCCGGCGTCATCTTTTGCAGATATTGGTTTGCACGGATATCTCTCTGTGGAGTCGGCAGCTGCCCGCTTGGCAGATTGGCCACACTTTGCATCAGCTCCTGCAGCGTCTGGCGGTCTTTATTTGCGGCCTCCGCTAGAGCAGTCAACTGCGCTGCCAGCAGGTGATTGGTGTGTTGTTGCTCTCTGAAAGACTCCTGCTGAGCTCTGGTAGCCTCTTGCTGCGCAGCGACCGACTGCACCAAAGCCTTTACCACGTCATCCATTTTGACACTGGGCTGTTGCCCCTAGCAACGTGTTGCCCGCATCCTCCACCACATGTGATAAGTGTCCGGGATCGCCCTCTTCTGATGTCGAGGGACACGTATTTTGTCTGTATCCAATCAGGCAAACAGCAGAAAGTTCGTTCAATCTGACTCTTGGTCAGCTTTATTGGTAAAGGTTGCAAAAGCAAAATAAAGATAACACAGCAACAAAAGAAAATCCTTGCCTGTCCGGCACTAACTAAACAAGTAAAAACCCTCACTACTAGCTGGAGAGCTTCTCTCTGCCAGCTACAAAAAACACTTCCAGCAACCTTTACTCACATGAATCTCTCCACAGACCTGGGCTGTGTCCTCAGCCAGAGAGATAGATCTGCCCCCTGACTTCATCCTTTTGTCAGCCTCTCATTCCCCCTAATTAATTACCTGACAGGTGAGAGGCTCAGCTATTACCTCACATAGGAACGCAACCTGGGAGAAATATACCTGTCCTCTACTATCAGACCTGCATGAATGTCACAATATATACTGATCTCAAGTCTGCTTGGGGCATCCCATTCTGTAACATACCATTAGCCTCTGCATTTACTGTAAGCTGCACAGCTATTTAAAGAAATTTGGCCTGTATGAGCCTGCTAACACACTGCTGCTGTGTGCATATATACTGATCTCAAGTCTGCTTGGGGCATCCCATTCTGTAACATACCATTAGCCTCTGCATTTACTGTAAGCTGCACAGTTATTTAAAGAAATTTGGCCTGTATGAGCCTGCTAACACACTGCTGCTGTGTGCATATATACTGATCTCAAGTCTGCTTGGGGCATCCCATTCTGTAACATACCATTAGCCTCTGCATTTACTGTAAGCTGCACAGTTATTTAAAGAAATTTGGCCTGTATGAGCCTGCTTACACACTGCTGCTGTGTGCATATATACTGATCTCAAGTCTGCTTGGGGCATCCCATTCTGTAACATAACATAACCTACCTACCATACTAAGCAGCTCTCTTATTTAAACTAAGCAGGCCTCTTGGAGGCTGATTGTCCACTTTTGGGTGTGCATTTATATTCGGTTTCATATACAGTGGGGTATCCCAATTTGTAAGATAACCTACCCCAACCATGTAAACTAAAGGTTACGTCCTTCCAGAAGGAAAACTTATGCCGAACACTATTTTTGTTAGGGGCATTGACCTTTGGATTGATCAGCATGAAATTAATTTTTTTTTTTCAAAGTATGGCGCTGTAAAGAAGGTCAAAATTATGTCTCATACTTGGATTATTGTTACTTTTTGTTCAGCTTGAAATATAACAGGCCACACGGGCATCCCAAGGCACATGCTATTTTAAACCTATCTGTTATACAACATAAGCGTTGATCAGCATCAGCTGCTTTATTAAGCTACTTCAGTTTGCACTTGTTTTTGACTGCTTTTAATAAACCAGGCCGCAGGGCACCCCAAAGCTGCACCTTGCACCCTATCTGGTATACAACATAAGCGTTGATCAGCATCAGCTTCATTAAGCTACTTCAGTTTGCACTTCCTTTTTGACTGCTTTCATTTAACCAGGCCGCAGGGCACCCCAAAGCTGCACCTTGCACCCTACCTGTTTATACTAAATAAGCATCTACAGCCTCAGCTTTATTAAGTTATTGCATTTTGAATTGGTTTTGGTCTGCTTTAAATACACCAGGCCGCAGGGCATCCCAAACCTGCATGTTGCACCCCATCTGTTATACTAAATAAGCGTTGATCAACATCAGCTTTATTAAGCTATTGCATTTTGCATTGGTTTTTGTACTGCTGCCAAAACACTAGCCCATATGGGCATCCCAAACCAGCACATGTCACCCTATCTGTTATACTAAATAAGCTTCTACAGGCCCTTTTTTTATTTATTTATTTTTATTTATATAGAGCTGCAATAGCTTATATTGTGAGGTAAATTTGCCATTTTGCAGCATAATATAGAGCAGCCCCTGTGTAAATCTGAGGGGCAATAGCTTATATAGTGAGGTAAATTTGCCATTTTGCTTCGTTATATAGAGCAGCCCAGTTGCCATCTAAATCACCTACTGTCCGGCCAGTACAGCTTTTCCAGGGCAAACTCTGCTAGTTGCGGGCACAAGTCAAGTTTGGCTTCCCAGCAAATCCAGTGGATCCTGAAGGTGTGTTGGCATGGTCATGTCAAGGTATGACATGACCTGCTGTTTGAGGTCCAGCTCCAGGTCTTCCTGCTGCTCATGAGTAGACTCACTATGCGGGTGTAGAAAGCTACTCACTAGCGACTGAAGACTGAGGCTGCTGCTGATGGAGCTGCTGCTGCTGCTCCTTCCACCCCCCCAGCAGCCATGGCAGTGGAAGGTGATCGCAGAGGTCCCCCCGAGTCAGACCTGCGGGAGTATGGGCCATGGCACAGATAGACATCGCCCAACTGACTACGTGGGATGTCTCTGTAGTAGGTCAGTTTGTCCTCCCTCTCAGTGGGCGTAAAAAATGCCCCCATTTTGTGCCGGAAGCGAGGGTCCAATAAGTTGGAGAGCCAGAAGTCTTCCCGCTGACAAATGGAGACAATTCTGCGCTCACTAGTACGCAAGCATGTGAGCATGCATTGTGCCATTTGTGCAAGTGACTCGGAGGGACTACCTGTCTCCATCTCCACTGTAAACTGCCACGGTGTGTCTGGGTCCTCTGTCTCGCCTTCCTCACACCCCTCTAGCTCCTGTGGCTGCTCCTGCTCCTCCTCTCCTGTCAGATGACTAGATAAAATGGTCATTTTGTGAAACCTAAACTGTGGTTTGCTGTGCCCCACCCCCTCCTCCTCCTCCACTTCAGCCCCCACAGGCTTCATGTGGCTGTGAAATGTATGTGCCATGTCTCCAGTGCCCTGACCAGCCATGGTTTCCAACATGTGTTGTAGTACATGAAGCAGTGGAATCTCATCGTTCATCTCATAGTCCTGGCAACTGACTAATAACGTAGCTTCCTCAAAGGGCCTGAGCAAACGGTCGGTGTCACGTATGAGCTGCCAATGGTTTACATTGAATTTACACAGGGGTGTCCCCCTATCCGTTTGGATCATCCAGAAATCCGTGATGGCTTTTCTCTGTTCCTATAGTGCAGTGGTCCTCAACCCTGTCCTCAAGGCCCACCAACATGTCATGTTTGGATCTCCAAATAGCCAGCTCTATTGCTCTGCAGCTGCACTAATTACTCGACCTGTGCATCTTTGTGGAGATCTGCAAAACCTGGCCTGTTGGTGGGCCTTGAGGACAGGGTTGGGGACCACTGCTATAGTGGATCCTGCATATGGAGGGTGGAATTCCAACGGGTGGAAACATCGCAAATCAGACTATGGTGGGGTACACCGTTGTGACGCTGAGGCTCAATAAGGTTGTGCTTGGTGGTGTAGGAGTGCCAGAAGTGCATGCTAACTTTCTTTCCTGTTGTTCTTTCAGATGGAGGCAAGACTTCAAAACTAGACTGAACACGTGTGCCATGTCAGGACGCATGACTCTGGCTTCCTTGTCGCAGCGCAAACAAGATGTTCTTCCAAGTGTAATGCAGCATGCTGGACTTATGGTGACGCTGTCTGAGAGGAGAAATCCCTCAGACATCAAGATTAAAAATTCCAAGAATTTTTGAGGGCTAATTATTCAGAGGCAAATGATAGCTAGTTGTTTCTGATTTAATTACAAGGTGGAAACACACCCTCAAACAAAACTTCACTTTGGCAATACTATTGCATTTGTCTATTCATAATTTTATGTATATATACTAACTAACCTACTTTTTCTCCACAGGATTGTGGATGCAACATGAAAAACTGACACATCGCTGAGTAGCTGATTTTTCCTATCAACAGTCCCCAATAATTCACTGCTGCTGCTGCCGCCACCACCGCAGACTCCAGGGACCCTCTTCCACTACCTCGGCTTGCAACACCTCCTCCCACGACACTCTCCTCATCACTAATTGCCGGCTAGTGGAAGAAGAGGCGAGTGTCTCCTCCACTTCTTGGCTGGGCAGTAGCTGCTGAATTTTATGATTATCAGATCTTCATCAATGGATAGTGGAGCTGAACCCAAAGCATAACAGACAGACAACAGACAGTTGACTGGGGGTGTCAGATGCCACTTGTGATGCAGTGGACTGCTTTTGCAGCACTTCCAGACAAAGTTGCTTCATTGGCTGACACAATGACTGGTAAAGCTGTGGAACATATGGTTTAAAAGCAAAAATAACCATTTGTTTTTATATGAAAAAGACCCTGGTTTATACATAGTTTTTTTTTTTCCAGAGACTGCCCTGCGTGGAAATGAATGGCGCATGGATCATCCAAGCTTTCCTCCCAACAATGCCTGATGTATTCCAGTAGATTGATGACGGGGCCAGACCTACACTAAAGAAAGATGGATCGTGCAAACCAGATTTAAGGCGCTGCTCTCCAGTTACAGACATTCCTCCGCATCGGACCACAAGTAAGTATTGATAAAAAATCCTTTACGTTACTCTTACTTTTTATTAATATTCTTCGGATAAGACGGATCAGACATGATTCCAGATTAAAAATTCCAAGAATTTTTGAGGGCTAATTAGTCAGAGGCAATGATACCTTCTTGTTTCTGATTTAATTAAAAGGTGGAAACACACCCTCAAACAAAACTTCACTTTTGCAATACTTTTGCATTTGTTTATTCATAATTTTATGTAGATATTACTAACTAAGCTACTTTTTCTCCACATGACTCTCCACAGGGTGTGATTCATCCAATTTTTGGGCTCCTGAAGCCAACCCCAGGGTCTCTTTAAAGTAATATTTGGGCTCCTGCTGCTGCTACTGCCAACTTCTGCCAACTCCAGGGTGTGATTCATCCAATTTTTGGGCTCCTGAAGCCAACCCCAGTGTCTCTTTAAAGTAATATTTGGGCTCCTGCTGCTGGCAACTCCAGGGTGTGAGTCATCCAATTTTTGGGCTCCTGAAGCCAACCCCAGTGTCTCTTTAAAGTAATGTTTGGGCTCCTGCTGCTGCCAACTCCAGGGTGTGATTCATCCAATTTTTGGGCTCCTGAAGCCAACTCCAGTGTATATTTGGGCTCCTGCTGCTGCTGCTGCCAACTCCAGGGTGTGATTCATCCAATTTTTGGGCTCCTGAAGCCAACCCCAGGGTCTCTTTAAAGTAATATTTGGGCTCCTGCTGCTGCTACTGCCAACTTCTGGCAACTCCAGGGTGTGATTCATCCAATTTTTGGGCTCCTGAAGCCAACCCCAGGGTCTCTTTAAAGTAATATTTGGGCTCCTGCTGCTGCCAACTCCAGGGTGTGATTCATCCAATTTTTGGGCTCCTGAAGCCAACTCCAGTGTATATTTGGGCTCCTGCTGCTGCCAACTCCAGGGTGTGAATCATCCAATTTTTGGGCTCCTGAAGCCAACCCCAGTGTCTCTTTAAAGTAATATTTAGGCTCCTGCTGCTGCTGCTGCCAACTCCAGGGTGTGATTCATCCAATTTTTGGGCTCCTGAAGCCAACCCCAGTGTCTCTTTAAAGTAATGTTTGGGCTTCTGTTGCTGCTGCTGCCAACTCCTGCCAACTCCAGGGTGTGATTCATCCAATTTTTGGGCTCCTGAAGCCAACCCCAGGGTCTCTTTAAAGTAATATTTGGGATCCTGCTGCTGTCAACTCCTGCCAACTCCAGGGTGTGATTCATCCAATTGTTGGGCTCCTGAAGCCAACCCCAGGGTCTCTTTAAAGTAATGTTTGGGCTCCTGCTGCTGCCAACTTCTGCCAACTCCAGGGTGTGATTCATCCAATTTTTGGGCTTCTGAAGCCAACCCCAGGGTCTCTTTGAAGTAATGTTTGGGCTCCTGCTGCTGCTGCTGTCAACTCCTGCCAACTCCAGGGTGTGATTCATCCAATTGTTGGGCTCCTGAAGCCAACCCCAGGGTCTCTTTGAAGTAATGTTTGGGCTCCTGCTGCTGCTGCTGCCAACTCCTGCCAACTCCAGGGTGTGATTCATCCAATTTTTGGGCTCCTGAAGCCAACCCCAGGGTCTCTTTGAAGTAATGTTTGGGCTCCTGCTGCTGCTGCTGCCAACTTCTGCCAACTCCAGGGTGTGATTCATCCAATTGTTGGGCTCCTGAAGCCAACCCCAGGGTCTCTTTGAAGTAATGTTTGGGCTCCTGCTGCTGCTGCTGTCAACTCCTGCCAACTCCAGGGTGTGATTCATCCAATTGTTGGGCTCCTGAAGCCAACCCCAGGGTCTCTTTGAAGTAATGTTTGGGCTCCTGCTGCTGCCAACTTCTGCCAACTCCAGGGTGTGATTCATCTAATTTTTGGGCTCCTGAAGCCAACCCCAGGGTCTCTTTGAAGTAATGTTTGGGCTCCTGCTGCTGCTGCTGCCAACTTCTGCCAACTCCAGGGTGTGATTCATCCAATTTTTGGGCTCCTGAAGCCAACCCCAGGGTCTCTTTAAAGTAATGTTTGGGCTCCTGCTGCTGCTGCTGCCAACTTCTGCCAACTCCAGGGTGTGATTCATCCAATTTTTGGGCTCCTAAAGCCAACCCCAGGGTCTCTTTAAAGTAATATTTGGGCTCCTGCTGCTGCTGCTGTCAACTCCTGCCAACTCCAGGGTGTGATTCATCCAATTGTTGGGCTCCTGTAGCCAACCCTAGGGTCTCTTTAAAGTAATGTTTGGGCTCCTGCTGCTGCTGCCAACTTCTGCCAACTCCAGGGTGTGATTCATCCAATTTTTGGGCTCCTGAAGCCAACTCCAGTGTATATTTGGGCTCCTGCTGCTGCTGCTGCCAACTCCAGTGTGTGATTCATCCAAATTTTGGGCTCCTGAAGCCAACCCCAGGGTCTCTTTGAAGTAATATTTGGGCTCCTGCTGCTGCCAACTTCTGCCAACTCCAGGGTGTGAATCATCCAATTTTTGGGCTCCTGAAGCCAACCCCAGGGTCTCTTTAAAGTAATATTTGGGCTCCTGCTGCTGCCAACTCCAGGGTGTGATTCATCCAATTTTTGGGCTCCTGAAGCCAACTCCAGTGTCTCTTTAAAGCAATGTTTGGGCTCCTGCCCCTCATAGTGATGCCACTTCAACTCTCTTGAATTCAATTGTGCCGCTCTGCGATTCTATTAGCGATGCCTCTGATCTGCATGTGATATTTATTCAAAGTATTATTTAACTTACCCAGCACGCATCCTGTGCGTGTTACAGCAAGGCAGAATGGTTTACAACCCTATTGAGGCTCTAGGAGGCTCAGAAATAGCCGTTTTTAATAGCGATTTATTCGGGTCGAAACGATTTTTGTCGGAAAATTCGGCGAATCAGTCGAATCGAATTTTTCAAAAGTTCGCTCATCTCTAGTTCTCACCTCAGTTTCATATTTATCCAAATCTTTTTTTAAGGTCTCATTGAACTGTTGTGCGGATTCCTTAGAGGCTAGTATGTCAAGTTGGCCATATAAATCCCGTAGTTCCTGTTTGACTTCCATGAGGAGTTTTTTGTCCTCTCTAATTAACATGTCCATGAGTGCCATGGAACAATTTGTAAGATATGTCTCCCATTCCTCCCTGAATTCCTCTGAGACCTCCCATGCCGGGAATATCTGCACTCTCAGTCCGTGTGGTATTAATTTTTGGTCTGTGTTTGTGTTTGGGTCCCTTTAGGGCTTGCACCCTTTTCTTAGTCATTTAGCGGTGCAGAACCCCCAAAAGAATTGTGTTTACTTTGTATATTAACATTGTTTACATTGCCCCCCACTTCTACCCACTAGGATTCTACATCCTCACAATCTTCTGCTAGTATCCCCTCATTAATATATGCTTTGAATTCTTGCTTCTCATAAAGACACACACCGCCCCCTTTCCTTTTAGCTCTGTCTTTCCGAAAAAGAGCAAAACCTTGTAGATTGACAGTCCAGTCACGTGTGGAATCCAGCCATGTCTCAGCCACACCAATAACATCAATATTCTCTGCCAGCACCAGAGCCTCAAGCTCCCCCACTATACTTGCCAGACATCTGGCATTTGTGAACATACACTTTATGTTCCTATTTAGTTTGACACATTGAGGTATAGTTTTAGCTTCTGCAGTAATGCATCCGCCTAATTTTTCACTGCTGGTTTGCAACACATGGATCTCCTTATCCATCATAGCAGTCCTCCCCCCTTCTAATTCTCCACCCAGCATCATATGCTGTCCCCTAAGCAACCTGTCTTCACTTTTGACTTCACTCTTGCCCTCCCCCCCCCTCATCTCTAGTTTAAATAACTCTCCACCCCCTCTAGTATCCTCTTACCCAGCACAGCAGCCCCCTTCCATTCTGGTGCAAATTATCTGTAGAATACAGTTTGTACCCCAATGAAAAGTCAGCCCAGTGCTCTAGGAACACATCATAGCAGTCCTCCCCCCTTCTAATTCTCCACCCAGCATCATATGCTGTCCCCTAAGCAACCTGTCTTCACTTTTGACTTCACTCTTGCCCTCCCCCCTCATCTCTAGTTTAAATAACTCTCCACCCCCTCTAGTATCCTCTTACCCAGCACAGCAGCCCCCTTCCATTCTGGTGCAAATTATCTGTAGAATACAGTTTGTACCCCAATGAAAAGTCAGCCCAGTGCTCTAGGAACCCAAATCGCTCTGCCCTGCACCAGGACTTGAGCCATGCGTTTAACTCTCTAAGCTCCCGCTGTCTTTCATGTGTAACGCATGGCACTGGCAGTATTCCAGAGAATACAACCTTGGAGGTCATTTCCCTTCAACTTTGTGCCTAATTCCTTAAATGTGTTCTTAAGGATCCTTCATTTCCCATTAATTCTGTCATTTGTCCCCACGTGGACCATGACAGCTGGGTCATCCCCAGCCCCTCACAGTAATTTATCCACCCTTTCCACCACATGCTGAACCCTAGCACCAGGGAGACAGCAAACCATTTGGTTGAGGCGGTCTTGGTGACAAATTATTCTATCAGTCCGCCTGATAATAGAATCCCCTATGACCACTAACTGTCTAGTCCTACCTGCAGTCCCAACCACCCGTTCATTAGCTGGGCTGTCCTCCCGGCTGTTAGGGAGAGCAGTATCCGCTAGGGCTACCATTTCTGAGACTGACACTCTTGCATCATTACCCAACTTGGCAAATACACAGGTATGGCCTTCCTTTTCTCTGAACCATTTCTACTCCCTCTATCTACATTTACACAGCTACTTATTCACTCCTCCTGACCCATTACTTCACCCTTTGTATCCACCCCACTTAATGCCTGCTCAGTGAGCAGAAAGCTCTTTTCCATATTGTCAGTCCTCCTCAGTGTTGCATTTTGCTTCTCCAGATCTCTAACTAAAGCTTCCAGGTTTGCAATTTGCTCACATATTAACCACAGCGTCATTCATCTAGGAACTGCTGCTCCTGAAGTGTATACATATGACAAACTGTGCACTGAAGTAGACCTCCAATATTGCTAGCCATTATTCTAGTTACAAAACAGCAGTAAAAACTATTTTAGTGCCCACAGTTGCAGCAACTTTGGCGTTTAACTTCTTATTTTAGCACATAGGCAATAAGAATACTTGAACACTTGAATTACCACAATCAAAAGTCCCTTAATGGAAAGTTTTATAATACAACCTCACTTGAAAATACAACCGGAACTCGCAAAAGCTCCTGAACTCGCAAAAGCTCCTGAACTCACTTTAAGTGTTGGATGGTGTCTATTTCTCCTTTGCTTTCTCAATCAAACACGATCCATGCCGGGTTTGGTGTTGGACAGGCTGGGATGAGGAGCCTAGGCTTTGCTGCTCCCAATACTGACAGTGCTGAATTGCAGCCGAAGGACTTTATGTGTTATCCGTTCTTGGAACCTGTGGATTAACAGCCTGGACTTGTACGCCCTAAAAGAGGACCTTTTATATCAAGAACTTGCAATACGCTGTAATTGTCCTACACTTTGCTAGAGTTGGTGAGGTAACTACTTGCTATACTGCATTATATGCTGCATCATACTCTGAAGTTAAGAGAATTTGCCTGTTGGAATTTATTTTCAATAAATTGCTAAGAACTGTGTTCAGAGTCAATGCCGTTGACCCCAGATCCTGACAATTGGTGGAGGATGCAGGCATTTGACTGTTGCTAGGGGCAATGGAATGACAAAATGCTGCATTTGAATATTGTGAACATTTAAAGGCTCATCCAGTACAATGGAGGAGGAGATAAAGCAGCTATTACAGGCAGCATGAGCAGGCCCTACACAACAGCAGTAGGCCATAGCACAACTGCACAAAGCACAGCAGCAGGCCATGGCAAACCAGCAAGAAACAAACCGCCTGTTAATGGACTAGACTGCTGCGCTCAGAGAGACTGTTATGGCTAAAATCTTCCGGGGTGAAGTCCGGTTGAGACTGGTGGTGCGAGGGCCGTTCAGCAGGTCTTGCAAAAGATGACTCCTGACAATGATGTCGAGGCCTATCTCACTGTATTCCAGAGAGTGGCTGAGAGAGTGCAGCTGCCAGTTGCAGAGTGGGCAGTCGTGATTGCACCCTTCCTGACAGGAGAGCTGCAAAAAGCCTATTATGATCTCAGGGAGCAAGATGTATGGGACTATGCAAAACTAAAAATGGAGATCCTTGCTCGCCTGGGTGTTATGCCAGCTGTTCATGCCAGGAGAGTTCACAATTGGAACTTTGCCATTGATAAGCCTGCCCAGTCGCAGATGTATGACCTAATTCATCTGGTACAAAGTGGCTGGATCCAGAGGGTTCTACACCAGCTCAGATAGTGGAAAAAGTGGTGGTGGACCACTACTTCAGGACCCTGCCGCCAAAGCTACAGCGGTGGGTTGGACAAGGGGACCCTCGGACTGCTGACTAGCTCGTCACCATGGTGGAACGGTACATAGGCACTGAGGACTACCTCTGGGATGCCCTCCAGCACCCTCCAAGACTATCAAACCCGTGACATCTGTGGGTAAGCGAGTTCCAGCTGGAGATGTGTGGAGGGGTGTGAGAAGGAGTAAGCCTCTAGACTTTTGGCGAGAGCAAAAGACTGACCCTCAGAGGCCCCCTAGCCTAGAAAGGACACCCTGTTAAGGAGGTCCAGGGTTCCCCAGTGCTGGAAGTGCCATGAGTGGGGACACATAGCCGCTTATTGCCCTCTTTCCCCAGAGCTCATGGAATGTGATGCTAGCTGGGGACAGTCCCTGTTTGCAGAACCTGCTTGTACCGCCATTCCGTGGTCAGAGACTGAGCCACATATTTTGATTATAAAAATAATTGACTACTCAGTGAAGGCCCCTTTGGACTCAGGTAGTCTGGTAACTTTGGTACGGGACAGCCTTGTGATTGGGAATTACGTGCCGAATAAAAATGTCAGAGTGCTTTGCATCCAGGGGGATATCGTAGCTTACCCTGTAGCCATGGTTAAGTTTGTGACCCCCTCTGGAACACTAGGTTGTGATTTTCCCTTGTCTGGGAGTTGCGGGAAAGGAGTAACACTTCTGCCGCCAGCGAAGAATCTTCGGCAGAACCTGTACCCCTCCCTGTTAATGAGTCATGTGAAATGTCTAATGGAAACAAAAGTCCCCATGAGGTGAAAATATGGGTTAATCTGAGTTGTGCAGCGATGACCGGTTTCCATTACAGGTGTTAGCAGGCGAAGATGACAAGACTTCCCTGCCTGATCAGCGGGTCATAGACCTAGAAGTGGCTCGGGGTAATTTTGGGACTGAGCAATTAAGAGACCCTACTCTGGGGACCGCAAGGGCAAATGTTACAGTAAATAATGGTGCACCTCAGGAACCAGAAGCTGACCAGAAGTTTCCACATTTTGCCATGAATGGGGATCTGGTGTATCGGGTCTCCAAAATTAATAATGAAATTGTGGAACAACTTCTGGTGCCTAAAATATATAGATAATATATAATATAAATATATAGCCCATAATCGTGTTTGGAGGGCTTTTGGGGACTAATAAGACCCAAGAAAGAGTTCTCCAAAGGTTCTTTTGGCCTGGAGTATACGAAGAAATAAAAAGGTACTGTGAGTCATGCCCTACGTGCAGGTTAAGTGCCCCAACACCACATTTCTGGAGCCCCTTGGTGCCACTTCCCATCATTGAGGTTCCCTTTGAGAGAATTGCTATGGATTTGGTGGTGCCCATTGTGAAGTCTGCTTTGTAGAACATACAAATACATCTTTGTAGTGTAAGACTATGCTACCTGCTACCCGGAAGCTGTTCCGTTAATAAATATGGCCTCCAAGAATATTGCTAGGGAACTGTTTTTTATGTTCTCGCGTGTAGGGATTCTGAAAGAGATCCTAACTGCCCAGGGCACGCCCTTTATGTCAAAGGTCATGAAGGAGCTGTGCAAGTTATTTAAAATTACTCATCTCCGCACCTCAGTGTACCACCCCCAAACAGACGGGTTAGTAGAGAGATTCAACAAAACTCTTAAACAGATGTTAATGAAAGTGGTAGAAAGAGATGGCTGTGATTGGGACTGTCTGTTGCCTTACCTCATGCTTTCCATCCGGGAGGTACCCCAGGTGTCTACAGGGTTTTCGCCCTTTGAATTAGTATATGGTTGGCATCCCAGAGGTTTGTTAGATGTAGCCAAAGAAACCTGGGAAACTGAGGCCACTCCATACAAAAGTGTTATTGAACATGTGGCCCAGATGCAGGACTGAATAGACAAAGTAATGCCGATAGTCAAAGAGCATATGCAAAGGGCTCAGGAGGCCCAGAGCAGAATATATACTAGATCTGCCAAGGTGAGGGTCTTTAATCCTGGGGACCGGGTCCCTATGAGGTTGTAAATAAGGTGACTGAGGTGAACTTCAAGGTTCATCAACCAGGTAGAAGAAAACCCTTCCAGATTTACCACATAAACTTGATCAAGCCATGGAAGGATCGTGAAGCTTTAGTAGTCACTCCGACTATAGTTAAAGATGTGGTGCAGACAGTTCCCCCAGTCAAAATAGGTGAGACCTTGTCAGGACACCAGAAGCAGGAGGTCAGGGAGTTTCTACAGGGAAATAGATACATTTTCTGACCTGCCGGGCCGTAAGACACCATATTAAAACTGAACCCTCCAGTAAGGTAAACATTAAACCCTACAGGATACCTGAAGCACGTAGAGAGTCAATCTCCTCGGAAGTAAAGCGCATGTTGGAGTTAGGCATCATTGAGGAGTCTTCTAGTGGCTGGTCAAGTCCCATTGTCCTAATACCAAAGCCCAGTGGGACATGGAGATTTTGTAACAATTTCAGAAAACTCAATGAGGTCTCAAAATTTGATGCTTACCCCATGCCCCGGGTAGATGAGTTGATTGAGAAGCTTGGGAGGGCAAGATACATCACAACCTTGGATCTCACAAAGGGGTATTGGGCAGATACCATTGTCTGGAGGACGCCAAAGAAAAGACCGCATTTTCCGTTTGGATTACATGCGGCCCCTGCTACCTTTCAGAGACTGATGGACATGATCTTGAGACCACATCGTAATTATGCTGCTGCTTACCTGGATGATGTGGTAATTTTTTCATCTAATTAGAAAAGGTACAGGCCGTCCTAGACTCCATCAGTAATGCCGGTTTAACCAAAAACCCTGAGTGGGTCTGGAGGAGGCAAAATACCTGGGTTATATAATTGGTAGAGTACTGGTTAAATCCCAGATCAATAAGGTGGAGGCGATATAGAACTGGCCCAGACCACTAATAAAAAAACAGGTGAGAGCCTTCCTAGGTATAACGGCTACTACCGTCGGTTTGTACCCAATTTCGCTTCAATGGCTGCACCGTTAACTGACTTAACAAAGGGTCATAAGTCAGTAATGGTGGAATGGACCCCAGAGGCAGAAAAGGCTTTTCAAAACCTAAAATCTGCCCTATGTGAACAGCCCGTGCTGGTGTCCCCAGATTTCAGCAAACAGTTTTTGGTACAAACAGATGTGTCTGAGCAGGAAACTGACCCCAGCAGAAAGAAACAACGCTATAGTGGAAAGAGAGTATCTCGCCATTAAGTGGGCGTTAGAAGCCCTAAAGTATTACCTGTTGGATAGAGAATTTGTGTTGATGACAGATTATGCTCCGCTGGCCTGGATGAAACAAAATAAGGAGAGAAATGCAAGAGTGACCAGATGGTGTCTCTCCTTACAAAATTTTAAGTTTAAAGTAGAACATAGTCCAGGGAAGTCACAGGGATTGCGGATGCTTTGTCCAGAGTCTATTGTATGGTCAGTGAAAATTGTTAGACCTCCGGTCTGAAGAAGAGGGGGGGTATTTGGTAAAGTGTATGGAAAAGTGCTGGATGGTGTCTATTTCTTCCTTGCTTTCCTCAATCAGACACGATCCATGCCGGGTTTACAGGACCCCAGTCCACATTCTCAGTCCTCTACAGGTTTTTCCCCTACTCCCAGTTCTTACACAGGTGATGAGGCTAGTTGCAAAGAAACCTAATAAAAGGAGCCGCTGAGGCCCGGGCCTTGCTGCTCCCAATTCTGACAGTGCTGAATTGGAGACGAACGACTTTGTGTTATCCGTTCTTGGAACCTGTGGATTAACAGCCTGGACTTGTATGCCCTGAAAGATGACCTGTTTTATCAAGGACTTGCAATACGCTGTAATTGTCCTACACTAGACATTGCTAGAGTTGGTGAGGTACCGCTTGCTGTACTGCATTGTATGCTGCATCATACTCTGAAGTTAAGAGATTTTGCTTGTTGGAATTTACTTTCAATAAATTATTTATTATTATTTGACTAAGAACTGTCTTCAGAGTCATTGCCATTGGCCCCAGATCCTGAGAAATCTTATTTATAACAAAGCAATACTTCCCTTCCAAATGGCAAACTCTGTCTGGCTTTGCTTATCCAGGATAGCATATATTTTAATAATCTTTATTGGATGCCCTTCTGGGTGAACCCTAAGCGCAAAGTTCAAGTTCGTACCAAACTTTGCCAAACCTGAACACGGGCTTCAGCCTGAATTTCGTGCTCAAGTTAGCTAGTCGACCTGAACTCAGAAAAGCTGGCAGCCAATTAACCCATTTCACCTAAGGGTGCAGCAGTAGGAAGTGCTGCTATAACTCAACACAGTCTACTTCCTGTCAGCATTTAAAATCGGCCCCAGCCAGGGTTACAGCACTACCAGCTGGCACTAGAGGTGTCCTCACTTATGGGAGCCATGGCTATTTTTCTCTAGCCCCTGCCATGCGCTATATTTTTCTCCCTGCCGTGCTCTATAGCAAGTAGTTGATGAAGTTATATTTTGTGTGCTGTCAGAAGGTGACTGGGTATGGGTCCCCGTTAATTTCAATGGGGTTTGGATACCTGAACCGAACTTTGGTGGCAAGTTCGGCTGGACTTGATGAACCCGACCTTTAATGGGTTCGCCCATCACTACACTTTTTAAGATACCTTGAAATGTCTCATTTTACACTGTTTCCAACAGGAGTATGGTGGGAGGAAGTTAGTGTTCTCCTGAACATGGAGTTTAACCAGTGCCTAAATGAATAAAAAATGTCATCCAACTTGCAGGGGCGGCATTCATGAAGATCTCCTCTGACTGAATTGGAAGAGCAGATCATGAATTTCATTATGAACCCCAACCCAGGCAAGTCTAAAATTGAGCAACTCTTACTGCTTTCACATTCTTTCAGTTGGCCACCAGTCATATGACAACCATGTATGCTGACACATAATGCTGACACAACATGTCACTGGCAGTCACTTGATTACCATTAAAGAAAACTTTAAAGGGGGCTTTTTTCATACCCTGACTTTATCTGTCTTCGTTGTGAGACTGCAACCCCTAATCTCCACAGCCAGCTTCATCTTTAGACAAGCCCCCGTTTGCCGGCACGCTATACATGCCTCGATGGACACGGTTGCCCCCAGGACTTAATGGGTCAAAGATTGTAGGCTCACGGGGAGTGAGGACAGGTAGACTGGGCGAAGTAGGTAAGTACTGGAACAGTTCAGGTGCTCTGGAGAAATCAAGCAAAGTCGGACATCAAGCTAAGGGTCACACTAGGAGGTCAGAGAGCTGCGCAGTAGGAAGGGATGAGACAGAGACGTAGTCAAGATTCAAGCAATTGGTCAATAACGAAGTTCAGGAAATCACAGGCAAAATCACAAAGCCAACTAAACGCTATTACGGGCACTGACACACTGAAGTGCTAATCCCTTTATAGAACTGAACCTGACCGGATTGGACAGGGAGGCAGTGACTGTGATTGGTGCACTTCGAATCTGTGGGTTGATTGGTGTACTTGGAGACCTCTGGGCTGATTGCCCTATCTGAACTTTAAAGGCACACCGCACAGAACTGGACCTCCTAGTTTTGGCTCCTTTTAACAGCCTCCGGGGACGCGCTGTGTGGGACATAAACTGACTGTGCTAGCGCATGAGCACTAGATGAATGACAGTGGGCGAGGGAGGAGGGTGCACTCGGCACCGCACGCACCGCCTGAAGCGGAAGCGGCTGCCAGCAAGGGGAAGCCATGGCCAGCCGCCTAAGGACACCACGGGCAGGGACTGAAGGTAAGTCATTCATGACGGCTTTTTTACATTTTGTAATGTTTTAAAGAAGATCTTTGCAGCACTGACCCAACATATTTTGCATTGATGCCCTGTTAGCCCGAAGGCAGGACATTTGTTCAATGGATATCATGTGACCACCAATGACCATGGAAAAACCTGAATGCTCTCTGACTGTCACATGATTGCCATTTAAATTATTCTTCAATGGCAATCATGTGACTGTCAGGATTGCCATGCTAGCAAGCACACTGTTATGTCCAACATAAATGGCTGCCTGCAGTTATATGACTGGCAGCCAACTAAGGGAATGTGAAAGACATATGGATTTCTAGTAACCACTAATAACTTTCACTTTAAAGACGGACTGCCCCACTGTGGAAAGCCGATAAGATCCTCCTGTTGCTCAACTTGGCATACTTACAGTACCTAGCTCTGGAATCTTGTGCGGCAGAGCCAAGCCATTCTACATAGTGCAGCATTTTGAAATGCTGAATCCATGAACTAGGAGTATGCCAATTGGGCTGCTGGGGTTTATCATGGGCACTACATGACATCCCTAGAAAACATTTCAGTGGACCAAAAGTGTACTTTGATCTTTTAGTCTGCTTTATTGCCTGCATGTATCACTCACACACACACACACACACACACACACGTCAAGGCTTTGGACACATAGATTGTGTCCTCAGAGACGGGGTGTCAGACCACGGGAATACCTGTCTTCGTTGTGAGCCTGTAACCCCCAATCTCCACAGCCAGCTTCACCTATAGACAAGCCCCTGTTTGCCGGGACGCTATATACGCCTCGCCGGACACGGTTGCCCCAGGACTTGATGGCTCAGAGATTGTAGGCTCACGGGGAGTGAAGACAGATAAACCAAAGGTCAGACTGGGCAAAGTAGGTAAGTACTAGAAACAGTTTGGGTGCTTCAGAAACAGGTAAGTACTGGAAGCAATTCGGGTGCTCAGGAGAAATCAAGTGAAGTTAGATATCAAGCCAAGGGTCACACCGGGAGGTCAGAGAGCTGCGCAGTACAAAGAGGGTGAGACGGAGATGTGGTTGAGATTCAAGCAAATGGTCAATAATGATATGTACTGGAAATTACAGGAGAACTCACAAAGCCAGCTAAATGCTATCACAGGCACTGACACACTGAAGTGGTAATCCCTTTATAGGACTGAAGATGACTGGATTGGACAGGGAGGCAGTGACTGTGATTGGTGCACTTCGGATATGTGTGCTGATTGGTGCACTTCGGATCTGTGGGTTGATTGGTGCACTTAGAGAGATCTGGGCTGATTGCCCCATCTGAACTTTAAAGGCATACCACCCAGAACTGGACCTCCTAGGCTTAGCTCTTTTAAACAGCCTCCAGCGGCCGCGCTGTGTGCAGCGTCACCAGAGGACATAAGCTGACTCTACTCAAGCGCAAGCATGAGTCAAATGACAGTGGACGAGGGAGAAGGGCATGCTCAGCGACGCACTGCCGCCGGAGCTGGCGCCTGAGGCGGAAGCGGCTGCTGGGCAGGAGAAACCCCAGCCAGTCACCTAAGGACACCATGGGCACAGACTGAAGGTAAGTCATTCATGACACTGGGACTGCCATCCTGTTGTAGCCCATTCATATCCACAATTTCAACCTGCCCCTGTGTGCTGCAGCTTCCAAATTCCTCAGTGTCATATGCAATTGGTGGAGGCCCATCTGCCTATAGCAAGTGGTGGAGGCACCTAGGTGGTAGCCTCTGAAGCCCTACATATAATCTGACCCTTCTGACTTGTATAAATGAATTAATAGAGATGACCCAAATTATGCCATGCAGCTTTGTGAAGCAAAGAAAAAAACAGCAACTGCAAAAATCCATATTTCAGTCATTTTCTTTTCTTTTGCAGCAACAGATCAACCTCCATCTGCTTTTATTTTAGCACCAGCAATCACTGTGTCTGCAGAACCTTGGCCATCTTCTTTAGTAATTGCCTAGTTTCCAATAATCCGTATTGCTTGTAGGTTCTCATACATTACTGAATGCTTGGAAAATCCATGCAACCCTTTATCTTCCTACTGCCGGGGGAAACCATATCTATATTTTCATATGTGCTAGTAATGAGCTTTAGATTCTTGATAGTGTTAAATCAGCATATTGCCCATATCGCTTGATTTTTTAGGCCAGGCTTTTTTTTCATTAAAAATACTTCCCCCTTTACAGGTTGTCAACCTGGTTCTCAATGCATAAGGGATGAAAGAACAATGCCAATGGGCACTGGGCTCTCCCACACCCTCCTGGGGGATGTGGATGAGGCAGGGGTATTGGCAAGCCACCGACTTCATGTAAGGCAAGTGCCTTGCTGATCCCCTAGCATATAAACTGGTATAGGGGATCTTGATCAAGATTTACTTACAACCAGCTGTTTGAAGGTTTGGTGGCTACTGGTACTTTGATACTGGGGGGATCACCTGACACCGTACCTGATACCCCTGAAATATATAAGCCTTTCTCCAGCGCCAGAGTGTCATTTCTCCTGTTTCAGAGAGCTGGGCTACTAACCCCTATGCGTGGTGTGTTGGCCTTGAAATTGATAAAACAAAAACAAAATGGAGAGAAGCTTTAAAAGGGTTTAGCAGTCAAAATATAAAATTACTTTCAGGCAGCTTTGCTCCAGTCACAGAAATGAAGGGGAAATTCTTCGTTATCCTCTGCCTCCAGATCCCTGTTAGTGATAGGCTAAAATGGAGCTATCCACACTGCCAGCTTAATCTAATGCAAATCTCACAGTGTTCCTGTACGACTGTCACTGCCAACCCTGCCAATCCCATCAGTGGATATGAGGGACATGAATACACATGAGTAAAATACAAATTACTTTGTCGATATAGCTTTGTGTAAAATAACACAAGTAGTTTCACACCTTTGGCCAATCAGCTTCCAAGCTAGATAGACTTAATGACGAACAACACACATCAATTTGACTTTCCTGTGTGTTATTCCTCTCTGCGCCGTTGGTCTGCTTCCCTCACCTTCCTTCTGCTCCCACAGCGACTCAGGTGAGAGCGAGTGTGCTGCCTCTGTGGCAGTGATGGCAGTTAAGCGGGTCCGCCGGCCCCCAAAAACTTGACAAAGTAGATGGAAAAAAAATGTAACTTCAGTTGTGCTGCAATGAATAAATGTTTCTAAATTGTCATAGAAGATTCTAACCGCAAATACATTTAATATTAGGGTAATCTCTAGGCATCCTCTAAATTTCAGTTATTGAATTGATCAGTAATCAATTAATCTGCCTTATCAGCCCTGATAAGGGTCAGAAAGAATAGAGGGCATCCATATATATATATATATATATATATATATATATATGTATATATATATATATATATATATTCAATATTGCATTCCTATATCCAGTGTAAGTTGCCAAATAATAAAAAGAATGAGGCACTTACCGCCACAGCCCAGGGGTTAAAAAACCTGACCTGGGCCCTTGAGAGTTAACCACTTCTGAATATGAGCCTGAAGCTTGTTATCAGGTGTGTGGGCTGCTGCTAAAACAGATTTATCTGGCGATACAGCCAATGATTGAAATTTACTAGGACTCCTAGAGATTACCCTAATATTTAATATATTTGGAGGTAGAATCCTCTATGACAATTAAGAAACAAGTTCAATTTTTTTTCCATCTACTTTGTCAATTTCTTTTTAACCTCTGTTTTTACTATTTGAGCTCGCCCCTCAAATCCAGTTGTTGCTCTGTTCATTCATTTATTTACTCTAACACTTCCCTACAACACTATAAAAAATTCTATGTGGGAGTGCATGTTTGTAGGAGTGCATGCATGTGCTCATGGGAGTGTGTGCATGCGCATGGTAGTGCATGCATGTGGGAATGCGTGCATGTGCGTTGGAGGCCATGTCCACTTGCTACAGAATACAATTCATGTAAACTGTAAACCTTGATATCTCGGCCATTTCTTCTTCAGCTGATAAACAGAAAACCGTTTTGGACACTGCCAAAAGTAGCCACACACAATGGGCTAATAATTGGCTGTGCATGCTTTAGCACTTTAAATGCTGAGCATGTGTCAGATGGCATAAAGTCAGGTGCACTACACCATCATACCCTGGCACTGTCAACTGCAATGTGGAACAACATGTCCCCATTTACCACTGTATGCTCGCCACACTAGACTGTAATTTGAGTCACACTAGGCTTTTATACTGAGGCAGTCACTGACTGTAGATATTTAAATTTGGGGACATACATAGGTAACTGAGCTAGTGCTAAAGCTGGAAGGCTCTAGAGTAGGACTGGCTAGCCATGTGCCACCTTTTCTAAAGGTTCATACAATGTATCAGAACAGAGAGAGGTCGTTGTCCAGGAAAATGACTATACTCACCTTTTGTCTGCTGCAGATGATCCTTCCTTGTCCTGCGCCATGATCTTACCTGATAGGCAGATTGAGTCCCTTGCTGACCATCCCGACATGCCTCCTCCTTGATTGCATTTAATGTAGGGGGCATGCCAGCATCACTGTGACCAATGGCGAGGGGTCTGCCATTGTGAAGGCTTGGAAATAAACTGAAACTGACCCTGTGGACCCGGACCATTTCTGGCACAGAGTTGCAAAATATGGTTTAGGTACACTTTAATTAGATGTAATGATATGTTACTTTCAGAAATTGTAATGTCCATTTTAGTGGCAAGGTTAAATTTAGTCTTTTACTTCATTTACTTTACTAAATCTACTGAAGTTATACTAGTGACATACGCATTTTTATGAAGAAAAGGAATAACCTGGTACTGAAGATTTTCCTTATTCCTCTTGCACCTTTCTGTGGCAGATTTGGGAAAACAAGACAACTGCTGCTAGCTTTATTTCTCTCATATTCTTTACCAGATTTTCAATCTGTCATTCCCTTCTATTTTGCATCCCTGACAGTCATCCGCTTATGGATCAATACACCAGTCCTTAGCTTTGTCACTTCTGTTCACAGCACTGCTCTTATCTCGGTTAGCAGCTGGCAAGCATTCTGCCTACATGTTCTACTTTAAATCTTAGACATCTCTCTAGCGAGGCCGTTTCCAGCTATTGGGAACTGTACAGAGCGCAGTCCCACTTTTGACCAAAAGGGGGTGCCGTGATCAATGTCAGGTATGCCAAGAACATCCTGTCAGCTGTCAAGACAAGCAGTACCAACACAAAAGCAGCACCTGTTGTATATCTGCACTTGCTGCTCTCCTAGAAGCCTTAATCCTAACAAATAATTTAACCCCAGTCCAGTCCTGCAATCCCTGTGTGTAACCTGACACCCCCTCCACTACCTATATCTGTACTGGAGCAGGCTAGTATGGCTGACAGCAATTCTGGAGGGTGGGGCTCTTTATTATATAAAAGTGCACGTTCAATGCCTGGAGCAAGCAGAAACTGTCCAGTGATGGGAGGGTGTGCGGCCCAGGTGCGAGGATGTTTAGCAGCCCTTCCTTCCTTTCCTCAAGATGCCAATCAGGGTTTCCCTCCTCCTGTCCCTCCTGTGAGTTCTTCACACTGAAAAATAATGTAGACTACAAAACACAAGACAGCACTGCACTAGGTATACAAAAACCTTAATGTACTATGACTGCTCAAATATACATGCAAAACCCACAGTAGAAAGGTCAAATAGATCAATGAATGAAACATAAGCAGCATGGAACAAAAATGTATAAACAAATATAACACAAGAAAGAACAAATACAATGTCCAATATTTAAAAATGGATTCCTCTGAAGTTATTGGCAGCCCTATATTAGAATAACCACCACCGCCAACAGTCCTCCTGAAAAAAGTTCAGCATATAATTCCTTGTATTAATGGACTCTGTATATCACATACATTTTACTTTAAATATGCTGTTTAATAGTAAAATGCACTTACAAAGGTCTTCAAAGCCATGTGGCATTCAAAATAAAGGCAATCCTTCCTCTCATTTCCTTGCTGCCTTCAGTTGGAGGGAGGCCTCTCCTTAGTAAAAAATTGTTGTATACTGGATGACGGTGATAGTGTTGATGCGTTTCGTTGCAATCTGCAACTTGCACTAGAACAGCCATACACTGCTCCTGCTGGACAAAAATAGCCCGCTCATCTAGACAGGGGCAACACCCGCTGGGACACTTCTTCCCGTAATGAACTACTAACTAATCCAAAAATGTATAAAAGTGTGCTTACAAGCTCCGCTCAAGCATATTAGACTGGCGCATAAACCTCCCAGACTTCATTCGCCAGTGCGCAGGTGCAACCCTACCATCCATGATAATAGCCACAGTGTAATGAATTAGATACAACATAAAATAAAAAATAACACTATATGATTAATCCAGTGTTAAAATATATAACCAATAATAAAGATGTGTCTATAAATGCATTCAGATCAAACCCTAGAGACAGATATAAAGTCTTTGAAAACATCTACTGAATTTGTAAAAAACATCTCCTGCTGCTACAATTTGACTTGTCTTTCAAGCTGGGTGTCATAGAACCAGGACTAGTCCTCTTGTTTCCCATTAGAGGGCGCCAAGGTTTCCCGTGCGCTTGCATTTGCGCACTAGACAGGATTTTGTGTGCGCATTTGTGCAGTGTGCGACTATACGCACTTGATGCGCTTGCGCAGGGGCCTTTAAATACTGGTGAGCCTTGACATGCATTGCCAGTAGGTCTTCTCTCCTCCTGCCTGTTCCTGTGTTTCAGTCCTTCATTCCTTTGTACGGACCCGGCTTCATTTTGACTACGTTTCATTTCTCCTGATGACCTCGGCTTGTTTATGACCTCAACATATGACTTCGATCCAGTGCTGCCAGCCACAACTTCAGATTTTCTCACGTCTCCAGTCCAGCTCTGGTTTGTCCTCTGCCCAGAACTTGGCAATACCCACTCCTAGGTTGCCTGAACTGGGGCCTTCCTGCAGCCCAGCCTATCCTCACCTTTAGAGGCTCTAGTGAAAACCAGGTTGATCCTTAGATTCCAGGCTTCCTGGTCGAGAGGTGAGCCCATTGTTAGTCTCCGCAATCAGGGTTCATACCCGGTAGTCTGACACTGGGAACTTTTCTAAATATAATATGTGGTTAGTCAGGTTAATGTGGACCTAAAGTTCTATCATTTTTTAGTATATTCCAGTGTTTCTTGACCATATGTCTTAATGATTTAATGATGATTGATGTGTGCAAAATCCTTTCTTATGTCCATCTTGTGTGTCTTGCTATTTTTTTTTCCAAAGGGCTTGCCTATTTAGACCCAGGACCTCCTCTCCTAGTCTATCTAGTTCCCCCTTATGGTATCCCATATCTATGAACCTTGTCTGCAATTTCTTAGCATGTATTGTGAAATCATCAGTGTAATTCTGTCTTAAACGAATGAACTATGATTTCTGAATGAATCCATCCAATAACCAGCTCTCAGCTCTCCGCTGGTACAAATCCATTCCGGTCCAAGTATGTAATGGATCCAAATGGGAGCAAATTTTGCTACAGTCCCTTGCACTGTAAATTACTGCCTGAAAACAAAAAATAATCGTGAAATAAATAAATTCTAAACGTTCTATTAGAATGTGCCAATAGGATAGAATTACCGAACCATCACTTTCAAATCGTGAGGAATGATAGTATATAAAGAAGTGATGTCTGAGATGACTAATAAAAGAAAAGTCCTGAACATGTATATCACTTAGCAATCTCAGTAAATCAGTGGTATCTTTTAAAAAAGCATGAAACTTTGAAAACTAAGGTTTGAAGATATTTATCTACATATTTGCCTAATCTACAGATAAAGGACCCAATCCCACTCACTTTTGGTCTCCCAGGCAGCCTGATTGGATCCTTATGGATATCCTTAAGTAATAAATGGCAGGTACCATTGTAACACCAAATATTCACTTTCCTTCTTATTGAAAAAAGCTTTCCTTTCCCTTATCTGTTAATTGTCAAATAAGTATTGGTCGGGTTCCCAGGTAATTTTTTGTATGTGCTTGGATTGTCTAACAATCTACTGTAGTTTTCGCCCTATAAGACGCACTTATTTTCCCCAAAAGTGGGGGGAAAATGTCCGTGTGTCTTATCGGGCGTATGTAAAAAAAAATAAAAAAAAAATAAACTCACCCGTTACCGGCACTCCCACGTTGCATGCCACACTGCGAGAGGCCAGAAGAAGACAGAGGAGCGGCGGGCTCTGTCCCCGACCCCGTTGCTGCTATCGTTGTCTTTTCTGGCAGCGATAGCAGTGGCAGGGCCAGACACAGCACCCGCCGCTCCTTCATCTGCTGCCTCTCCTGGCTGGGGCACATGCGGATACCCGGGTCCGTGCAGCAGGTGGGCGTGGCCTGCACCGATTCTTACTGGCTGGGGAGTGGCCTGCATTAATGCAGTGCAGGCCACGCCCACCCGATTCACGGAGCCGGACGCTCAGCAGAGAGGTGAGTTTTACTTTTTTTTTTTTTACTTCTGCCACACTACCTATAATAATGGGGGGAGGGGAGATGCCACACTGCCTATGGGAATGGGGGGAGGGGGATGCCACACTGCCTATGATAATGGGGGAGGGGGATGCCACACTGCCTATGATAATGGGGGAGGGGGAATGCCACACTGCCTATGGGAATGGGGGGATGGGGATGTCACACTGCCTATGATAATGGGAGAGGGGGATGCCACACTACCTATGATAATGGTGAGAGGGGGGATGCCACACTGCCTATGATAATGGGGGGAGGCAGAATGCCACACTGCCTATGGGAATGGGGGGAGGGGGATGCCACACTACCTATGATAATGGGGGGGAGGGCGGTACCACACTGCCTATATGAATGGGGGGCCACACTGCCTATATATATGGGGATGGGAGGGGGGAAATGCCACACTGCCTATGATAATGGGGGAGGGGGGATGCCACACTGCCTATGGGAATAGAGGGCCACACTGCCTATTTGGGGGATGGGAGGGGAGAATGCCACACTGCCTATGATAATGGAGGGAGGGGGGATGCCACACTGTCTATGGGAATGGGGGGCCACACTGCCTATATGGGAGATGAGAGGAGGGAATGCCACACTGCCTATGATAATCGGGGGACACACAGCCTATATGGGGAATGGGAGGGGGGAATGCCACACTGCCTATATGGGGAATGGGAGGGGGGAATGCCACACTGCCTATATGGGGAATGGGAGGGAGAATGTACACTGCCTATATGGAGAATGGGATGGGGGGATGCCACACTGGGTATATGGGGAATGGGATGGGGGCATGCCACACTGTCTATGGAATGGGGGCATCCCACACAGCGTATGGGAATGGGAGGGGGGATGCCACACTGCCTGTGGGAATGGGAGGGGAGAATGCCACACTGCCCATGAGGAATGGAATAGGGGGAATGCCACACTGTCTGTAATGGTGTGTTTTTGGTTTAAAATATATTTTTTTCTTTTTTTCCTTCTCCAAATCCTAGGTGCACCTTATGGGCAGGTATGTCTTATAGGGCGAAAAATACGGTATTCATTTATTTATTGCCAAAGCAAATAGGATCATGGGGTGCATCAGGAGGGGCATAGGTGCTCACTGGTCAGACCCCATATGGAGTACTGTGTACAGTTCTGGGCACCTGTGCTTGAGAGGGACATATCAGAACTGGAGCGCATTCAAAGAAGGGCAACAAAGTTAATAAAAGGAGTACGGGGACTAGAGTACCCTGAAAGATTGTCCAAGTTAGGTTTATTTAGTTTAGAAAAACGAGGATTGAGGGGTGATCTAATAACTATGTATAAATATATTCAGGGTCAATACAAAGATCTGTCCCACAATCTATTTATACCCCGGAGTGTAACCATAACCCGAGGGCATCCACTAAGGTTAGAGGAAAGGTGCTTTCTCCACCGACATAGGAGGGGATTCTTCTCTGTAAGAGCAGTGAGACTATGGAACTCGCTGCCAGGTAGGAGGTAGTAATGATGGATACCGTAAAAACGTTCAAAAGTGGCCTTGATGCCTTTCTGGCATGTAATAACATTTCCAGCTATGGCTGCTAGACCACTGGAAGGAGTTAAACAGGCTGAACTGGATGGACTAAAGTCTTTATTCAGCCTTACATACTATGTCTCTATTATATTCTTCCTTATCCAGCATCACCAGGCCTCAGTTTGATGACCACATCAGTCCATTTCTCTAAGTCCTGAATGCCACTTTTGAGAGAGGGAACCCATCTCGAGCTAACCAGTTTTAAGCTCTCTATTTCTTTAATCATACAAGTTCATGGAGACCAGCAGCACATGCAATCCCAATGCTGCTGAGCCTATCACTGTAGTGGGGACCAGCTATCAGCCCAGGGTAGCCCAAGAATTGCCATTCAAATTCATCCCAGAGGAAGAGCAGTGCTGCTACTCACCCCACCCCACCCACCTCATCCTGAGGATTTATTATATATGATTTCATTGGGGCCTCTACCACCTGCCCCCTCTAGCCATCAAAGGGGGCCTTGACAATTTGCCCCCCCATCCATGGACAAGGGGCTCAATTCCCCACCCTCAGTAACAATGAAAGGTCATCCAGGACTAAGGGACTAATAGACTAAGGTAAGTTTATTTTTCTTTCTCTTTGGACAAGAGTTCCTCTGATTTGGGATCTCTAATGATATGTGGGGGTCCCAATACTGCCTCACATGGATCCTTAGTCCCCACCCCAGACTATTCTAGGACTCAAGGACTTCTGCCAGCTGTGTGAACCTAGAAGAGAGGCGACTCACCTGCCCAAATCCCTATGTCTTATCTAACCCATTTTTATTTCTACTTCCCTTAGGTTTGTGATACTGCATTTTGAAGTTGGTAGAGAGTCCCCTGCTCAGCCTCAAGGAAACACCCGGAGCAGTGTGCCCACTGCTGCTGTTTTTGGGAATCTCTGTAGGGCTCCTACACCTCCCTTTCCTTCCACTGAATTTTGCACACTATATTTCCCCCCTCGAGTTATCGCAAATAAATTGGATTTTTTGGTACAGCAATAAAGGTGGTGCAAGACATTCTTGTCAAGGAGGTGAGAGTGACAAAACGCACTGCAGCACCAGCAGCAGCAGTCTCTCTGAGTCTCTAAGGCCTGTGACATCCAGTGGAGGTGGGTAACAGGAGAAACAGCCTAAGGCTTGTGAAAGTCAGTGGAGGAGGGTGACTGCAGCAGCAGTGTCAGTCCCTGAACCTTGTGACAGCAAGTGTAGGTGGGTGGCAGCAACAGGCTCTCTAAATGCCTAAGGCCTGTGACAGCCAATGGAGGGGGGTAGCAGCAGTCTCATAGAATCCATAAGGCCTGTGAAAGTCAGTAGAAGGCTGACTCTGTTAAGTGCTGCTTGGAAAGTGGTGAGTCAAAGCAGGAGTTCAAAGCAGAAGTGCTGCAGCTGTAAGTATCTACCTTTGAATCCAGAGTGTTATTTAAGTGTTTGTAAATTCTTCACTTATTAAAGGGATTTGTGTTCCAACAAATTGATACAATGTGCTCCACAATTCTGTCCAGTGAACATCTTGGGCTATGTATGCACTTCTTGAACAACTGGTTGAAGGTGCATACTTATGCTCCGTATGTGTGCGAATTGCAGATTTGGAAGCCATCATTGACGATCTAAAGAAGCAAGTGGCAACACTGAGAGACATTGTCATGGATCTCACTGAGCTGGCACTCTCTGGGTCAGGGGAGGGTATGGGGGCAGGAAAAGCTGAAAAATGAGGCAGCTTCCTGGATAACTGTTAGAAGGTAAGGTAGGGGTAAAAGTTACAGGGAGGCTAGCCCTGAGCAGGCACCCCCCCAACAAGTTTGCCCGGCTGGCAGATGAGGAGGATGTTAGCTCAGGTGTGGTACAGCTGCAGCAAGACAACACCACTGTCTGCTCCAGTAAGGAAGGGAACACAAATTGGAGAACAGGGCAGGCAAGGTGCTAGCAGTGGGTGACTCTATTATTAGGGGAACAGACAGGGCAATCTGTCACAAAGACCGGGATCACCGAACGGTGTGTTGCCTTCCTGGGGCAAGAGTACAGCATGTTGCAGAGCTGGCATAAACCCAGCAGTCATGGTGCATATTGGCACAAATGACATAGGAAGAAGTAGGTGGAAGGTCCTAAAAAATTATTTCAGGGACTTAGGCCGTAAGCTTAAAGTGGACCAACACCCAGGATTTTCACTATCCTGGGTTTTGTTCCACTTCGGTGGGGCACCCCGATCGGGGGTGCCCCGCTGTGTGAAACCCCCCAGAACGCCCGGAAACACTCACCTCACCACGCTCCTACGCGGGCGCTCATCCAATCAGAGCGTTTAGAGCCGCTGTGGTATGCATGTACAAGCGGCGTCCAACCACAGCGGCACTGAGCGTTGGAGGCCGCGTCTCGCGCTTCCCTCTAACAGGGAGCGCGCCCGCGCTGGCCATTCATGAACGGCCAGCGCTGGTGCGCGCCCTGCTAGAGGGAAGCCTGAGACGCGCCCGCGGCCCGCGACTGCGGCCCGCGCATGCGCCGTTGGAACGGGGTAAAGGTAAGGTTTCTGGGCTTCCTGGGGGGTTTCACCCTGCGGGACATCCCGATTTCGGATGCCCCGCAGGGAGGGATCTGATCGGCCCTGGAATCTTATAGATTCCCGGGCCGATCCCCCCTGGGTGTTGGTCCACTTAAAAGGCACCGACCTCAACTGTAGTATTCTCAGAAATACTACCAGTACCAAAAGCCACACCAGAGAGGCAACGGGAGATTAGAGGGGTAAACAGGTGGCTTAAAAATTGTAAAAAGGAGGGGTCTGGCTTCTTAGAGAACTGGGCCAACTTCACAGTGGGCTACAGGTTCTTTGGCAGAGAGGGGCTGCACCTTAATGGGGAGGGTGCATCTGTTCTGGGAAGAGGATGGCTAAAAGGTTGGAAGAGTGTTTAAACTAAGTACTAGGGGGAGGGTAAAATAAGTTACAAAGGGGAAGTTAGGAAAGAAAGTGACAGAGGGTGTAGACATGAAACTGGGGGAGGAGAGGGTGAGGGGTTAGCACATCTAGCAGGAATAAGGGCAATAAACAAAATTATCATAAGCTGTTGAAATGCATGCTTACAAATGCTAGAAGCTTGACTAATAAAACAGATGAACTAGAACTGATAATAACAGAAGTACAATATGATATAGTGGGGATAACATAGACCTGGCTGGATGAAAGCTATGACTGGGCAGTAAATCTACAGTGCTACTGTGTGTTTAATAGGGGCCGTAAAAACAAACAAAGGGGGTGGAGTCTGCTTAATTGTCAAACCCTCTCTAAAGCCCGCTCTGCGGGAGGATATATGTGAGGGAAATGACCATGTAGAGTCTGTATCAAGATGGCGACCTAGGTGGACGTGCCTGATCGGGGCTCTGAGATAACATCCTGACTTACCTCCTTGTATGGTGCTTGGGTAGCCAGAAATCCCCCTTCTGTGGCTCTCCCTGTCCGAGGGAGAGATCGAGTATACTGAGTGGCCGCAGTGACCCTTGTAGGAGGCAGTGTACGGAGCCGGAGGGGCTGAGGAGACAGAAGCTTATCTCCAACCATGTGCTGCTTGTGTGAGAAGAGAGGAGAGGCACCGTCTTTTGATCTGTCCGGGATGCTGCGGTGGTGAGGGGGAGAGGTGCCTGGAGATCAAGCGGCACGTCCCCGCAGAGTGAGAGACGCTCGACAGTGTGAGGAGGGGAGAGGAGAGCAGCCAGATGCCATATCAGCTCTGAAGGTGAGGGGGGGCAGCCCCCTACGGTCTCGTAACATCCAGGCAGTACATAAGGAGACAGCCTCTCTACTGATAAGACTGCTCTCTGGCCGGGACTGTGTGGGGGGGGGGGGGACCTCCCAGTAAAGAGCAGCAGATGCTGAAAGGAGCCTGCCATTACTAGCAGTTGCAAAGCCACAACTCTGCAAGCATCAATAATAGCAGCTAAGGAAGGGGGAAGCCCTTCCCTCGTGGTGTGCCCAGTGTTTTCTGTTGCTCACTATACTTCTGACCAGGCAGGTACTGTCTCACAAAGCAGGGCACAAGAGCCCCCGGGTGTAATAAACCCCCCCAGTCAGCGGTGTCGGTGCTGGTCCTGTTTGGGATACCCCCTGGGTGCTCCATCAATCAATTAGGGGCCGTAGTCCCCCAAAGCGCGGGGTCAAGCCCTCTTCCAGTACTCTGCACCATAGGAGACAGCTCTGGAATATATTTTGCCTAGAGTCCCCTCCCCACATATGAGAGCCAACAAGAAGCGTAAATCGGCTCTGATCACCTGTAGCACACAAACGATGGAATCTCCGCTTGGGATGGGGCAGGAGCCCTCTAACCCTGATACTGCAGTTATCATGGCCGCCATTGCCTCGTGTCAAAGTGCTCTCACTGCTAAATTTGACACTCTCCAAGAGCAATTTAACTATGTCCGCAATTATTGGGATAAAATCCGGGACCGCACCGGCAAGACGGAGAGGAGAATCGGAGAAGCAGAGGACTAGTTATCTGCTCAGGCGAGAGATCTCGCAACCCTGAGGAGGTAAGTGACCGCTCTGATGGGAAGGGCCGAGGACGCTGAAAATAGGAACCGGAGAAATAACGTCAGAATACTGGGTCTGCCCGTAAAGCGGAGGGGTCCTCCCCAGAGCAATTTGCTGAGAAAGGTGGGACAGAGAAGCCTGGCGCTTAAGAAACCATGGATCCAAAGCTCCTTCCATGCTCTCTTCTCATCCTACTCTAGGGGGGGTCTCTGTGCTGATCTTCCAGGGAACCGCATTTGCCCTATACTCTGTGCAGATGGACCAGGAGGGTCGCTACGTGATCCTACATGCCAAACTTATGGATACTGATGTCATCATAGTTGGTGTGTATGTCCCCCCACCTTTTTTGTATTCAGGTGTTGCAACAGGTTATGGAAAAAGTGGTCAACTATCCCCCTTCCTGCGCGGGATCGGCTGGACAGAAATCCGGGCCCGAGGACGCAATTGGCGTCGGGCTGAGGCACTAGGTCTGCAGGAGTTATAGAGGTGGAAACACCCCACTGACAGAGCATACTCTTGCCACTCAGCCACTCACAGATCCCCGTCCTGGATCGATCTTGCGTTTTAGTCACTTGAGTTATTAGCCAGAGTGGTGTCTTGCAACTACCTCCCAAGAGGCATCTCGGACCACTCTCCCCTGTTAACGGTGATAGGACTATCTCAAGCTCGGGAGAGTCAGGTGGGTTGGGCCCTTAACCCCCTATGGCTGGAGACACCTGAGGTCAAAAGTAGCCTGTCATCCTCTGCTGAGATGTTTTGGGAGGTGAACGCGGATGAGACCGTGAGGTAAGGTGGGATGCTTTTAAGGCAGTCATTAAAGGGTGTGCCATAGGCGCCATCGCTGCGGTTAGGGAGAAGAAGGGGAGAGAGAAGGTAGAGCTTGAAAGCAAACTTGCCACAGCGGAAGAGCAATTTGTTGCCTCAGCCGATAGTCGGGACCACTCGACACTGATGACTTTTAAACGGGAATATAACTTGCTGCTCACTGACTCTGCTAGGAAAATGCTGCTATACAAGCAAGCTACGATTTTTGATAGAGGGGACAAAAACGGGAAGACCCTGGCGTACTTATCGAGAGCCGAAACCAAAACCAATAGCATTGCCGCGATATCTGATGGGAGGGAGACAGTAACGGAAGGGGGTGAAATTGCCCAGCGGTTCCTCGAGTATTACTCGGCATTGTACTCCTCTAAGGCTAGCTATAATGTTGAAGAACTGGAGAATTACTTAGACCAGATCAACTTCCCAGTGTTGGCCCCGGAGGGTCAGGAGACGTTTTTGGTGGAGGAGGTCATGGGTGCAATGGGGCGATCCCTGGAAGGAAGGCATCGGTTCCCGATGGGATTTCGGCCGAATGGTATAAGCAAGAGTCAGAACTGGTAGCGCCTAGACTCTTAGAAGTGCTGAAGCAAACACTAGAAAGTGAGTGTCTCCCTGCCTCCTTTCATGAAGTGCACATCGTCCTTATTTATAAAGAGGGGAGGCCCCCTGATGCCTCCGCGTCATATAGGCCCATTTCCTTACTAAATCATGATGCTAAAATACTAGCCAAAATACTAGCTAATTGGTTAAACAGGGTTATACTACAACTGGTGGGACTGGACCAGTCTGGCTTTATGCCGGGGCGCACTTCGGGGATAAACCTGCGTAGGCTCTTCTCAAATCTTCAGATTGTCCATGATAATTACGGAAGCCGGGCAATTGCCTCGCTTGATAACGAGAAGGCCTTTGATTCAATTGAATGGACCTATCTGTGGGCAGTGCTGGCTAGATTTGGGCTCCTTGCCAGTTTCATAAAGTATATCAAGCTCCTATATGGTCGTCCGACGGCCAGAGTAAATCCGTTTGCACTAAGCGGGGGACCAGACAGGGTTGCCCACTCTCGCCATTACTCTTCACACTGGCCATTGAACCATTGACGAAACTCCCAAACTATCACGGGGGTGGAAAATAGGGGAGGTTGAGGAAAAGATACCCTCTATGCGGATGATACCCTGCCGTATCTAGCGGACTGTAACGAATCCCTGGAAGCAGCATTAGATATCATAGGAACATTTGGGAGATTTTCTGGTTTGAAAATCAACTGGGATAAGTCCAGTTTAATGCCAGTCGACGAGGCTGACCATCCAGACATCTCTCCGAGATCTCAGCTGAAAGTGGTTCAACAATTTATGTACTTAGGAATTATGATTAGCAAGCAGCCAAGTGAATTTATTCCCCTAATATCTCACCAGTGATGTCGAAACTGAAGCAGCAAGTCTCTCAATGGGCAAGCCTCCCACTATCGGTCATGGGCAGGATAAATATATACAAGATGATCTTTCTTCCAAAGTTCTTGTACATATATCAGGCCTCGCCGGTGTTGCTTCCTGCCTCTCATTTCAAGGCATTGGATGCGATTATCTTTGGCTTCATATGGGGACAGTCTCCGCCGCCGTTAAACAGGCAAATTATGAAGGCTCCATCAGATGTGGTGGGGCTTTCGGTGGCATATATGCTGATGTATTTCTATGCCACCCAACTCCAGTATGCCCATTGGTGGGTCAGTCAACTGAGGGAAAATCCAGTGGTGAGTCTAGAAACGGCTGTTTTGGGCTCCCCTGGGTGACTGGCCACCTTGATATATAGAGGTACGAAAGGGATCCGGGAGGCAACTGGGTGTATGAGAACAGTATGTAACATTTGGGAAAAGGTGGGTAAGTTGAGTGCAAACCCGAATGATAGCCCCCTTTGAGATAACCCCGAGCTGCTGGAGCTTGGATCTATGTAATATCCGCAGTTCTGGATAAGGAAAGGGGTGCACCTGATAGGTCAGATAAACAAAGACGGGGTACTTATGTCCTTTGCGCAAGTTAAAGAGGAGTTTGTTCTATCCCACCGGGATTTCTTCTGCTACTTGCAGATTAGACACGCTCTGAATGCCCAGTTGACTGGCGTGACTGATGTCACGTATGGAAAAGGAGATTAGAGGGATGGAGCTAACAAAACCCGTCTCCACACTGTATCAGTGTCTGACGGGTACGCTGGATTCTCCCAGGGATAGGGTGGAAATGAAGTGGCAGGCCTTAGACCAAAACCTGGATCAAGATGACTGGGAGGAGATAATGGATAATCTGCACACGTCAGTGGTGGAGGCAAGGGATAGCTTTATTCAGACTAAGTGGATTCACCAGGCGTATATCACCCTGGTCCGTCTGCACAGAATGGGTCTATTGGATAGGGACATATGCCCTAGGTGCGAGAGAGATAGCGGCACGTGGGTACACGTAACTTGGTCGTGTGAGATCTTGGTGAATTTCTGGGAGGGTGTCATGGATCTGATCAGCAAAGTAGTGGGAATTCAGATCAGGGGTTCAATCTTACTATGTCTTCTGGGGGTGGTTGAGTCACTATCGGAACTCAGAGCATTAAAATCATTGCTTCGGCTGCTGCTTTTTTATGCTCGAAAATGCATATTGCTAAATTGGAGACACCCGGCTAAACCTTCAGTACAAGCATGGAAAAGATTAGTCAACCAGAAACTCACTATGTATAAATTGACATATGTTGCGAGGGGGGTGCTGGATAAGTTTGAGAAGATCTGGGATCCGTGGCTACAGTGTCAGGAGTCGGCATCTGATGATGAGTGAACCAGGGAGGGGGGAACACTGTCAGCGCTGTGGTTATTGCTGAGTCAGGAGTCGACAAGATGGAGCCGAGGTCGATATCTGTCCTGTGGAGTGAGGGGAGGGCATGGTCCTGGAGCATGACTGGATAGGCCTCAATGGGTGGCCAATGGTTGCCACCCTCTCAGGTACTCCACCTGAGATCTGCTTGTTTCTAGCACAACCTGGGTCCGGTGTGAATGCGGTGTGAATGGTTGTTGTTGTTGTCTGATAGGATGCTGATTGATGTTGGGTGCCTGCGGCACCTAAAATACAAAACAATTTGACGTGTATATGTATGTTGTTTCTACGTTACAACGCAAAATAAAAACTTTAAAAAAAAAGAGACTGTATGGGTAGAAATATATGGAGGGAGAAACATAAATAAAATACTGATGGAAGTTTGCTACAAGCCTCCAGATATATATTTGAATCCACAGAAAATGTGATGCTAAGGCAAATAGATATAGGCGCTAAATTAAATGGAGTAGTTATTATGGAGGGCTTTAATCACCCAGATATAAGCCTCGATTCAGAGACACATTCGTCCGGACTTCCGTAGCTGTCTGTGAAAGTTTGGGTGGGTGTTTGTCATTTTTTTGCTTTTTTTCGTCCATTTTTCATTCGTACGAACGTTCGGGAATGCGCTTTGGATGAACGGAAGCAAATCGGAACATTTCCGTTAGTTCGGATCATTTTCCAAACAAAATCGGAAATTTTCCGTTCGTTCAGATAACTTCCGTTGTTGGGATGGGTTTCTGTCTGATTCAGAGAGCTGATTTCCGATGGATCACCACCCTATAAATCCGTTTCATTTCCGATCCACTTACGGGACCTTTGAGGGCTCGGATTGCAATTGTTGAACATGTTTTGCAGCTATGTGGAGGAGTCTGCGCGCCTTTAGCACCAAGGCATTGCATGTATCAGCATAGCCGAGGCCATAAATTGTATAGCAATGCACACCTGAATCAATACTTTTCATGTATGCCTTATAGAAGCATTTTAATGCTGACCTTAATTAGTCCTTAGCATGTAAACATTTATTTTCCCACACATCCATAAAATTGCTATATTTTTTTAGACTTATGTCCTTTGTGAATTATATTTGGATTGTTGAACTTGAATCTTAATTTGTTGTAGGAGTTCTTTTTTTAGTCGGTTACCTTTGCTTTGTGTAATTATTTTATATTTGGTTGCAGGAACTGCAAGATGTGCCACTCACACAACATAAAAGCAGTGATTGGTCCAGCTATGCGATTCCTCAGTGTTCTTGCAGGGCATCCAGGGTCGTCCCATGATGCTTATATAGGGATGAGCGAACCGGTTCAGACGAACCGGAATTCGCTCCGAATTTCAGGGAAAATTCGATCGGCACGAACCCAAATTTTTTTTGGTTCGTGCCGATCGAATTTTCCCTGAAATAAAAAAAAAAAAATGCCGGCATGGTGGGAGCGGGCAGGCCGGCTACGCTGTCAGCGGGTGGCGGAAGCCGGCCCGCTGACAGCGCAGCCGGCCTGCCCGCTCCCACCATGCCGGCATTTGTTTAAAAAGCAAACACTTACCTGCATGGTCGGAGCGTGGAGGCCGGTGCCGCTCTCAGTCGCCCTCTGATGACGCGTCCTCTGATGACAGCTGAGAGCGGCGCCGGAGCGTGGAGGCCGGCCCACCATGCCGGCATTTTTTTTTTTCAGATGAGCGATTCGTGAAAGTTCGATTCGGGCGAACCTGAATTTCTTGGGGAAATTCGGCGAATCGCCCGAATCGAACTTTCAAGTTCGCTCATCTCTACTTATATATTGCAGAGCTCCGGCTTATTTTGACAGTTTGAGTCAGGAGAATTATCTGGTGGATGGCTCCAGGGTAAGTTTGCTCACATTCCATCAATCCATTTTCACTGTATGGCAATGAATATAGTTGATGACTCATGACTTAACCTATTGCTGGTTTTAGCCCTTGATGACATGTTAAACAATATTGTAGCTTAGAATGTGTATTTTATGTTATTATTTTTAAATTCTTTCAGGGGATTCTGGATATCCACTCCTGCCCTTGCTCCTGATGCCCGTTCTTTGCCTGCAGAATGCGGGCCAGGGGTTCTCTAATCGGGCACTATGCAAAACCCGGGCCATGGTGGCGAGGGCCCTCTGGCTTTTGAAGTCCAGATTTAGGTGTTTGGACCATATGGGGGGGGGGGGGGGACACTGCAGTATGACCCCAACAAGGTTATACCAATATTTTAATTTAAGTTTTTTAACAGGGACCACACGTGCCAGAGTGGCACAACTGAGTGTCAGGGTCCTTCAGTTGGTGGGCGAGATGCAGGAGCTGCGCAACTCGTTGGGGACCACAGATGAAGAATAATGTTCTGTGGCCTGCCATTGCTATGTATTTTGTTTTTTATAGTTGTAAAAATTAGAAATTTTCAACATTTGTATAATTATATATTTTATGATGGAATCCAAAAAAAAAAGTTAGTGTCATTTAATTTACAAAATACATTAACACAAAACTAATGGGCCCAGAAATATTTAAAGATGAATATTCACATGACCGAGAAGTGATTTGGGTGAGCTTTAAGGTTCCAAAAGGGAAGATGGAGGATAGTGCTAAGTGGTTTGGGTGAGCTTTAAGGTTCCAAAAGGGAAGATGGAGGATAGTGCTAAGTGATTTGGGTGAGCTTTAAGGGTCCAAAAGGGAAGATGGAGGATAGTGCTAAGTGGTTTAGCTAAACATTGTAGTAGAAGTGAGGGTGGCAAATATGTAGGCGAGCACTTTAATGAGTTAAGTTTGTAGTGCGCAGGCGCAAAATAGTAAGGATTTCCGTCTGAACGAATATTTATTGAAAAAGGGAAACAGAATCGAACTGGAAACGTAAAGGATTCGTTGGAGGATACAATGGGAAAAGGGCAAAAACGAAAGCCTACGTTGTAACATGTGAAAATGAAACTGAAAAGTCACGATGGAAACTGACATCCTCGTATTCGTACGTATCCGTATGAACGGACGGAAACTTTACAGAATGTTTTCAATGCATGCATAGAATCACTCGCACGCTCATACGAGAACGGAGACATTTCACAAAAAAAACTGATTGGCACGAAAACGGAAGGTTTTCTTTGTCTCTCTGAATCGAGCCTATAGACTGGGACACTGAAACCTGTGGATCTCATAAAAGTAGAAGCGTAAAAGTGGAAGCGTAAAAAAACTATAAAGAAGAAAATAAACTATGTAAACAGATAAGGGCAGAAAATCTGGAGACAGAAAGACTGATCACCAAAGAGAGTAAAACTAACCCCAAATTATTCTTTAGCTACTGTAAGAGATTGGGGCGAATGGTAGTGAATAGAGATGAGCGAATCGATTCGGACGAACCATAATTCGTTCCGAATTTCATGAAATATTAGATTCTGAACGAATCCGAATTTCCCTGCGATTCGATCGATCAAATGTTTTCGTTAAACTCCATTTACTGCATTTACAGGCACATGTCTGGATATATCCCCTGGGGCAAGGTATCATGGGAAGGTCACATGCAGCCTATCAGCAGCCAGAAACCTCGGTGACGTCACAGCGGTATATAAGTGGCGGACATCTTGCTGGTGTGCATTTCAGCGTTGTATTGCGGCGAAAACGGAGCTGGGTAGAGACAGGGAAAGACAGAGAGCCAGGGAGAGCCACAGAGAGCCAGGGAAAGATCGAGGCAGGGACAGCAGATAAAGTGACAGAGAAAGCTTTTTTTTATTTTCATTTTATTTAATAGCCAGATCACAGTTTTAATTGTTTTTGTGTCTGCTGTAAAACCCCCTGGCCACAGGGCATCCCATGTTTGAACATTTAACCCTATCTGTTACACACAAGCAGGTCTTAAAGCTGATTTCATCTAACTAGAGCACAGTTTAAATTGTTTTTGTGTCTGCTGTAAAAACCCCTGGCCACTGGGCATCCCATGTTTGCACATTTAACCCTATCTGTTACACACAAGCAGTTCTTAAAGCTGATTTCATCTAACTAGAGCACAGTTTTTATTGTTTTTGTGTCTGCTTTAAAAACCCCTGGCCACTGGGCATCCCGTGTTTTCACATTTAACCCTATCTGTTACACACAAGCAATTCTTAAAGATGATTTCATCTAACTAGAGCACAGTTTTAATTGTTTTGTGTCTGCTGTAAAAACCTTTCTCTTTAGGTCAATTTTTGGGCTCCTGCTGCCAACCCCAGTGTCTCTTTCAAGCAATGTTTGGGCTCCTGCTGCTGCTGCCAGCTCCAGTGTGTCTTTAGGCCAACTTTTGGGCTCCTGCTGCCAACTCCAGTGTCTCTTTTAGCCAATGTTTGTGCTCCTGTTGCTGCCAACTCCAGGGTGTGTCTTTAGGCCAATTATTGGGCTGCTGCTGCTAACTCCAGTGTCTCTTTCAGCCAATGTTTGGGCTCCTGCTGCTGCCAACTCCAGGGTGTGTCTTTAGGCCAATTTTTGGGCTCCTGCTGCCAACTCCAGTGTCTCTTTCAGTCAATGTTTTTTGCTCCTGCTGCTGCCAACTCCAGGGTGTGTCTTTAGGCCAATTTTTGGGCTCCTGCTGCCAACTCCAGTGTCTCTTTCAGCCAACGTTTGGGCTCCTGCTGCTGCCAACTCCAGGGTGTGTCTTTAGGCCAATTTTTGGGCTCCTGCTGCCAACTCCAGTGTCTCTTTCAAGCATTGTTTGGGCTCCTGCTGCTGCTGCCAACTCCAGGGTGTGTCTTTAGGCCAATTTTTGGGCTGCTGCTGCCAACTTCAGTGTCTCTTTCAAGCAATGTTTGGGCTCCTGCTGCTGCCAACTCCAGGGTGTGTCTTTAGGCCAATTTTTGAGCTCCTGCTGCCAACTCCAGTGTCTCTTTCAAGCAATGTTTGGGCTCCTGCTGCTGCTGCCAACTCCAGGGTGTGTCTTTCAGGCAATATATGAGCTCCATATGCTGCTGCCAACTCCTGGGTGTGTTTTTCAGGCAATACATGTGCTCCCTATGCTGCTGCCAAGTCCAATGTGTTTTTCAGGCAATATATGGGCTCCTAATGCTGCTGCTGCTGCTGCTGCCAACTCCTGGGTGTGTCTTTCAGGCAATATATGGGCTCTTAATGCTGCTGCCAACTACAATGTGTTTTTCAGGCAATATATGAGCTCCCTATGCTGCTGCCAAGTCCAGAGTGTGTCTTTCAGGCAATATATGAGCTCCCTATGCTGCTGCCAACTCCTGGGTGTGTTTTTCAGGCAATACATGTGCTCCCTATGCTGCTGCCAAGTCCAATGTGTTTTTCAGGCAATATATGGGCTCCTAATGCTGCTGCTGCCAACTCCTGGGTGTGTTTTTCAGGCAATATATGTGCTCCCTATGCTGCTGCCAAGTCCAGAGTGTGTTTTTCAGGCAATATATGGGCTCCTAATGCTGCTGCTGCCAACTCCTGGGTGTGTTTTTCAGGCAATATATGGGCTCCCTATGCTGCTGCCAACTCCTGGGTGTGTCTTTCAGGCAATATATGACCTCCCTATGCTGCTGCCAACTCCTGGGTGTGTCTTTCAGGCAACATATGGGCTCCTAATGCAAACAGGTCTTAAAGCTGATTTCATCTAACTAGAACACAGTTTTAATTGTTTTTGTGTCTGATTTAAAAACCCCTGGCCACTGGGCATCCCATGTTTGCACATTTAACCCTATCTGTTACACACAAGCAGTTCTTAAAGCTGATTTCATCTAACTAGAGCACAGTTTAAATTGTTTTGTGTCTGCTTTAAAAAGCCCTGGCCACTGGGCATCCCATGTTTGCACATTTAACCCTATCTGTTACACACAAGCAGGTCTTAAAGCTGATTTCATCTAACTAGAGCACAGTTTTAATTGTTTATGTCTGCTGTAAAAACTTCTGGCCACTGGGCATCCCATGTTAGCACATGTAACCCTATCTCTTACACACAAGCAGTTCTTAAAGCTGATTTCATCTAACTAGAGCACAGTTTAAATTGTTTTGTGTCTGCTTTAAAAACCCCTGGCCACTGGGCATCCCGTGTTTGCACATTTAACCCTATCTGTTACACACAAGCAGTTCTGCTGCTGCCAACTCCAGTGTGTCTTTAGGCCAATTTTTGGGCTCCTGCTGCCAACTCCAGTGTCTTTTAGCCAATGTTTGGGCTCCTGCTGCTGCTGCTGCCAACTTCAGGGTGTGTCTTTAGGCCAATGTTTGGGCTGCTGCTGCTAACTCCAGTGTCTCTTTCAGCCAATGTTTGGGCTCCTGCTGCTGCCAACTCCAGGGTGTGTCTTTAGGCCAATTTTTGGGCTCCTGCTGCCAACTCCAGTGTCTCTTTCAGTCAATGTTTGGGCTCCTGCTGCTGCCTACTCCAGGGTGTGTCTTTAGGCCAATTTTTGGGCTCCTGCTGCCAACTCCAGTGTTTCTTTCAGCCAATGTTTGGGCTCCTGCTGCTGCCAACTCCAGGGTGTGTCTTTAGGCCAATTTTTGGGCTCCTGCTGCCAACTTCAGTGTCTCTTTCAAGCAATGTTTGGGCTCCTGCTGCTGCTGCCAACTCCAGGGTGTGTCTTTCAGGCAATATATGAGCTCCATATGCTGCTGCCAACTCCTGGGTGTGTTTTTCAGGCAATGCATGTGCTCCCTATCCTGCTGCCAAGTCCAGAGTGTGTTTTTCAGGCAATATATGGGCTCCTAATGCTGCTGCTGCTGCCAACTCCTGGGTGTCTCTTTCAGGCAATATATGGGCTCCTAATGCTGCTGCCAACTCCAATGTGTTTGCAGGCAATATATGAGCTCCCTATGCTGCTGCCAAGTCCAGAGTGTGTCTTTCAGGCAATATATGAGCTCCCTATGCTGCTGCCAACTCCTGGGTGTGTTTTTCAGGCAATACATGTGCTCCCTATGCTGCTGCCAAGTCCAATGTGTTTTTCAGACAATATATGGGCTCCTAATGCTGCTGCTGCCAACTCCTGGGTGTGTTTTTCAGGCAATATATGTGCTCCCTATGCTGCTGCCAAGTCCAGAGTGTGTTTTTCAGGCAATATATGGGCTCCTAATGCTGCTGCTGCCAACTCCTGGGTGTGTCTTTCAGGCAATATATGGGCTCCCAATGCTGCTGCCAACTTCAATGTGTTTTCAGGCAATATATGTACTCCTTATGCTGCTGCCAACTCCTGGGTGTGTCTTTCGGGCAATATATGACCTCCCTATGCTGCTGCCAACTCCTGGGTGTGTCTTTCAGGCAACATATGGGCTCCTAATGCAAACAGGTCTTAAAGCTGATTTCATCTAACTAGAGCACAGTTTTAATTGTTTTTGTGTCTGATTTAAAAACCCCTGGCCACTGGGCATCCCATGTTTGCACATTTAACCCTATCTGTTACACACAAGCAGTTCTTAAAGCTGATTTCATCTAACTAGAGCACAGTTTAAATTGTTTTTGTGTCTGCTTTAAAAAGCCCTGGCCACTGGGCATCCCATGTTTGCACATTTAACCCTATCTGTTACACACAAGCAGGTCTTAAAGCTGATTTCATCTAACTAGAGCACAGTTTTAATTGTTTTTGTGTCTGCTGTAAAAACCTTTGTCTTTAGGTCAATTTTTGGGCTCCTGCTGTCAACTCCAGTGTCTTTCAAGCAATGTTTGGGCTCCTGCTGCTGCTGCCAACTCCAGTGTGTCTTTAGGCCAATTTTTGGGCTCCTGCTGCCAACTCCAGTGTCTTTTTCAGCCAATGTTTGGGCTCCTGCTGCTGCCAACTCCAGAGTGTGTCTTTAGGCCGATATTTGGGCTGCTGCTGCTAACTCCAGTGTCTCTTTCAACCAATGTTTGGGGTCCTGTTGCTGCTGCCAACTCCAGGGTGTGTCTTTAGGCCAATTTTTGGGCTCCTGCTGCCCACTCCAGTGTCTCTTTCAGCCAATGTTTGGGCTCCTGCTGCTGCCAACTCCAGGGTGTGTCTTTAGGCCAATTTTTGGGCTCCTGCTGCCAACTCCAGTGCCTCTTTCAGCCAATGTTTGGGCTTCTGCTGCTGCTGCCAACTCCAGGGTGTGTCTTTATGCCAATTTTTGGTCTCCTGCTGCCAACTCCAGTGTCTCTTTCAAGCAATGTATGGGCTCCTGCTGCTGCTGCCGACTCCAGGGTGCGTCTTTAGGCCAATTCTTGGGCTGCTGCCAGCTCCAGTGTCTCTTTCAAGCAATGTTTGGGCTCCTGCTGCTGCCAATTCCAGGGTGTGTCTTTAGGCCAATTTTTGAGCTCCTGCTGCCAACTCCAGTGTCTCTTTCAAGCAATGTTTGGGCTCCTGCTGCTGCCAACTCCAGGGTGTGTCTTTCAGGCAATATATGGGCTCCTAATGCTGCTGCCAACTCCAATGTGCCTTCCAGGCAATATATGAGCTCCCTATGCTGCTGCCAACTCCAGGGTGTGTCTTTCAGGCAATATATGAGCTCCATATGCTGCTGCCAACTCCTGGGTGTGTTTTTCAGGCAATGCATGTGCTCCCTATCCTGCTGCCAAGTCCAGAGTGTGTTTTTCAGGCAATATATAGGCTCCCAATGCTGCTGCTGCTGCTGCCAACTCCTGGGTGTCTCTTTCAGGCAATATATGGGCTCCTAATGCTGCTGCCAACTCCAATGTGTTTGCAGGCAATATATGAGCTCCCTATGCTGCTGTCAAGTCCAGAGTGTGTCTTTCAGGCAATATATGAGCTCCCTATGCTGCTGCCAACTCCTGGGTGTGTTTTTCAGGAAATACATGTGCTCCCTATGCTGCTGCCAAGTCCAATGTGTTTTTCAGGCAATATATGGGCTCCTAATGCTGCTGCTGCCAACTCCTGGGTGTGTTTTTCAGGCAATATATGTGCTCCCTATGCTGCTGCCAAGTCCAGAGTGTGTTTTTCAGGCAATATATGGGCTCCTAATGCTGCTGCTGCCAACTCCTGGGTGTGTTTTTCAGGCAATATATGGGCTCCCTATGCTGCTGCCAACTCCTGGGTGTGTCTTTCAGGCAATATATGACCTCCCTATGCTGCTGCCAACTCCTGGGTGTGTCTTTCAGGCAACATATGGGCTCCTAATGCAAACAGGTCTTAAAGCTGATTTCATCTAACTAGAACACAGTTTTAATTGTTTTTGTGTCTGATTTAAAAACCCCTGGCCACTGGGCATCCCATGTTTGCACATTTAACCCTATCTGTTACACACAAGCAGTTCTTAAAGCTGATTTCATCTAACTAGAGCACAGTTTAAATTGTTTTGTGTCTGCTTTAAAAAGCCCTGGCCACTGGGCATCCCATGTTTGCACATTTAACCCTATCTGTTACACACAAGCAGGTCTTAAAGCTGATTTCATCTAACTAGAGCACAGTTTTAATTGTTTATGTCTGCTGTAAAAACTTCTGGCCACTGGGCATCCCATGTTAGCACATGTAACCCTATCTCTTACACACAAGCAGTTCTTAAAGCTGATTTCATCTAACTAGAGCACAGTTTAAATTGTTTTGTGTCTGCTTTAAAAACCCCTGGCCACTGGGCATCCCGTGTTTGCACATTTAACCCTATCTGTTACACACAAGCAGTTCTGCTGCTGCCAACTCCAGTGTGTCTTTAGGCCAATTTTTGGGCTCCTGCTGCCAACTCCAGTGTCTTTTAGCCAATGTTTGGGCTCCTGCTGCTGCTGCTGCCAACTTCAGGGTGTGTCTTTAGGCCAATGTTTGGGCTGCTGCTGCCAACTCCAGTGTCTCTTTCAGTCAATGTTTGGGCTCCTGCTGCTGCCTACTCCAGGGTGTGTCTTTAGGCCAATTTTTGGGCTCCTGCTGCCAACTCCAGTGTTTCTTTCAGCCAATGTTTGGGCTCCTGCTGCTGCCAACTCCAGGGTGTGTCTTTAGGCCAATTTTTGGGCTCCTGCTGCCAACTTCAGTGTCTCTTTCAAGCAATGTTTGGGCTCCTGCTGCTGCTGCCAACTCCAGGGTGTGTCTTTCAGGCAATATATGAGCTCCATATGCTGCTGCCAACTCCTGGGTGTGTTTTTCAGGCAATGCATGTGCTCCCTATCCTGCTGCCAAGTCCAGAGTGTGTTTTTCAGGCAATATATGGGCTCCTAATGCTGCTGCTGCTGCTGCCAACTCCTGGGTGTCTCTTTCAGGCAATATATGGGCTCCTAATGCTGCTGCCAACTCCAATGTGTTTGCAGGCAATATATGAGCTCCCTATGCTGCTGCCAAGTCCAGAGTGTGTCTTTCAGGCAATATATGAGCTCCCTATGCTGCTGCCAACTCCTGGGTGTGTTTTTCAGGCAATACATGTGCTCCCTATGCTGCTGCCAAGTCCAATGTGTTTTTCAGACAATATATGGGCTCCTAATGCTGCTGCTGCCAACTCCTGGGTGTGTTTTTCAGGCAATATATGTGCTCCCTATGCTGCTGCCAAGTCCAGAGTGTGTTTTTCAGGCAATATATGAGCTCCCTATGCTGCTGCCAACTCCTGGGTGTGTTTTTCAGGCAATACATGTGCTCCCTATGCTGCTGCCAAGTCCAATGTGTTTTTCAGACAATATATGGGCTCCTAATGCTGCTGCTGCCAACTCCTGGGTGTGTCTTTCAGGCAATATATGGGCTCCCAATGCTGCTGCCAACTTCAATGTGTTTTCAGGCAATATATGTACTCCTTATGCTGCTGCCAACTCCTGGGTGTGTCTTTCGGGCAATATATGACCTCCCTATGCTGCTGCCAACTCCTGGGTGTGTCTTTCAGGCAACATATGGGCTCCTAATGCAAACAGGTCTTAAAGCTGATTTCATCTAACTAGAGCACAGTTTTAATTGTTTTTGTGTCTGATTTAAAAACCCCTGGCCACTGGGCATCCCATGTTTGCACATTTAACCCTATCTGTTACACACAAGCAGTTCTTAAAGCTGATTTCATCTAACTAGAGCACAGTTTAAATTGTTTTTGTGTCTGCTTTAAAAAGCCCTGGCCACTGGGCATCCCATGTTTGCACATTTAACCCTATCTGTTACACACAAGCAGGTCTTAAAGCTGATTTCATCTAACTAGAGCACAGTTTTAATTGTTTTTGTGTCTGCTGTAAAAACCTTTGTCTTTAGGTCAATTTTTGGGCTCCTGCTGTCAACTCCAGTGTCTTTCAAGCAATGTTTGGGCTCCTGCTGCTGCTGCCAACTCCAGTGTGTCTTTAGGCCAATTTTTGGGCTCCTGCTGCCAACTCCAGTGTCTTTTTCAGCCAATGTTTGGGCTCCTGCTGCTGCCAACTCCAGAGTGTGTCTTTAGGCCGATATTTGGGCTGCTGCTGCTAACTCCAGTGTCTCTTTCAACCAATGTTTGGGGTCCTGCTGCTGCTGCCAACTCCAGGGTGTGTCTTTAGGCCAATTTTTGGGCTCCTGCTGCCCACTCCAGTGTCTCTTTCAGCCAATGTTTGGGCTCCTGCTGCTGCCAACTCCAGGGTGTGTCTTTAGGCCAATTTTTGGGCTCCTGCTGCCAACTCCAGTGCCTCTTTCAGCCAATGTTTGGGCTTCTGCTGCTGCTGCCAACTCCAGGGTGTGTCTTTATGCCAATTTTTGGTCTCCTGCTGCCAACTCCAGTGTCTCTTTCAAGCAATGTATGGGCTCCTGCTGCTGCTGCCGACTCCAGGGTGCGTCTTTAGGCCAATTCTTGGGCTGCTGCCAGCTCCAGTGTCTCTTTCAAGCAATGTTTGGGCTCCTGCTGCTGCCAATTCCAGGGTGTGTCTTTAGGCCAATTTTTGAGCTCCTGCTGCCAACTCCAGTGTCTCTTTCAAGCAATGTTTGGGCTCCTGCTGCTGCCAACTCCAGGGTGTGTCTTTCAGGCAATATATGGGCTCCTAATGCTGCTGCCAACTCCAATGTGCCTTCCAGGCAATATATGAGCTCCCTATGCTGCTGCCAACTCCAGGGTGTGTCTTTCAGGCAATATATGAGCTCCATATGCTGCTGCCAACTCCTGGGTGTGTTTTTCAGGCAATGCATGTGCTCCCTATCCTGCTGCCAAGTCCAGAGTGTGTTTTTCAGGCAATATATAGGCTCCCAATGCTGCTGCTGCTGCTGCCAACTCCTGGGTGTCTCTTTCAGGCAATATATGGGCTCCTAATGCTGCTGCCAACTCCAATGTGTTTGCAGGCAATATATGAGCTCCCTATGCTGCTGTCAAGTCCAGAGTGTGTCTTTCAGGCAATATATGAGCTCCCTATGCTGCTGCCAACTCCTGGGTGTGTTTTTCAGGCAATACATGTGCTCCCTATGCTGCTGCCAAGTCCAATGTGTTTTTCAGGCAATATATGGGCTCCTAATGCTGCTGCTGCCAACTCCTGGGTGTGTTTTTCAGGCAATATATGTGCTCCCTATGCTGCTGCCAAGTCCAGAGTGTGTTTTTCAGGCAATATATGGGCTCCTAATGCTGCTGCTGCCAACTCCTGGGTGTGTTTTTCAGGCAATATATGTACTCCCTATGCTGCTGCCAACTCCTGGGTGTGTCTTTCAGGCAATATATGACCTCCCTATGCTGCTGCCAACTCCTGGGTGTGTCTTTCAGGCAACATATGGGCTCCTAATGCAAACAGGTCTTAAAGCTGATTTCATCTAACTAGAACACAGTTTTAATTGTTTTTGTGTCTGATTTAAAAACCCCTGGCCAATGGGCATCCCATGTTTGCACATTTAACTCTATCTGTTACACACAAGCAGTTCTTAAAGCTGATTTCATCTAACTAGAGCACAGTTTTAATTGTTTTTGTGTCTGCTTTAAAAAACCCTGGCCACTGGGCATCCCATGTTTGCACATTTAACCCTATCTGTTACACACAAGCAGGTCTTAAAGCTGATTTCATCTAACTAGAGCACAGTTTAAATTGTTTTTGTGTCTGCTTTAAAAAGCCCTGGCCACTGGGCATCCCATGTTTGCACATTTAACCCTATCTGTTACACACAAGCAGGTCTTAAAGCTGATTTCATCTAACTAGAGCACAGTTTTAATTGTTTATGTCTGCTGTAAAAACTTCTGGCCACTGGGCATCCCATGTTAGCACATGTAACCCTATCTCTTACACACAAGCAGTTCTTAAAGCTGATTTCATCTAACTAGAGCACAGTTTTAATTGTTTTGTGTCTGCTTTAAAAACCCCTGGCCACTGGGCATCCCGTGTTTGCACATTTAACCCTATCTGTTACACACAAGCAGTTCTGCTGCTGCCAACTCCAGTGTGTCTTTAGGCCAATGTTTGGGCTCCTGCTGCCAACTCCAGTGTCTTTTAGCCAATGTTTGGGCTCCTGCTGCTGCTGCTGCCAACTTCAGGGTGTGTCTTTAGGCCAATTTTTTGGGCTGCTGCTGCTAACTCCAGTGTCTCTTTCAGCCAATGTTTGGGCTCCTGCTGCTGCCAACTCCAGGGTGTGTCTTTAGGCCAATTTTTGGGCTCCTGCTGCCAACTCCAGTGTCTCTTTCAGTCAATGTTTGGGCTCCTGCTGCTGCCAACTCCAGGGTGTGTCTTTAGGCCAATTTTTGGGCTCCTGCTGCCAACTCCAGTGTTTCTTTCAGCCAATGTTTGGGCTCCTGCTGCTGCCAACTCCAGGGTGTGTCTTTAGGCCAATTTTTGGGCACCTGCTGCCAACTTCAGTGTCTCTTTCAAGCAATGTTTGGGCTCCTGCTGCTGCTGCCAACTCCAGGGTGTGTCTTTCAGGCAATATATGGGCTCCTAATGCTGCTGCCAACTCCAATGTGCTTTCCAGGCAATATATGAGCTCCCTATGCTGCTGCCAAGTCCAGAGTGTGTCTTTCAGGCAATATATGAGCTCCCTATGCTGCTGCCAACTCCAGGGTGTGTCTTTCAGGCAATATATGAGCTCCATATGCTGCTGCCAACTCCTGGGTGTGTTTTTCAGGCAATGCATGTGCTCCCTATCCTGCTGCCAAGTCCAGAGTGTGTTTCTCAGGCAATATATGGGCTCCCAATGCTGCTGCTGCTGCCAACTCCTGGGTGTCTCTTTCAGGCAATATATGGGCTCCTAATGCTGCTGCCAACTCCAATGTGTTTGCAGGCAATATATGAGCTCCCTATGCTGCTGTCAAGTCCAGAGTGTGTCTTTCAGGCAATATATGAGCTCCCTATGCTGCTGCCAACTCCTGGGTGTGTTTTTCAGGCAATACATGTGCTCCCTATGCTGCTGCCAAGTCCAATGTGTTTTTCAGGCAATATATGGGCTCCTAATGCTGCTGCTGCCAACTCCTGGGTGTGTTTTTCAGGCAATATATGTGCTCCCTATGCTGCTGCCAAGTCCAGAGTGTGTTTTTCAGGCAATATATGGGCTCCTAATGCTGCTGCTGCCAACTCCTGGGTGTGTTTTTCAGGCAATATATGGGCTCCCAATGCTGCTGCCAACTTCAATGTGTTTTTCAGGCAATATATGTACTCCCTATGCTGCTGCCAACTCCTGGGTGTGTCTTTCGGGCAATATATGACCTCCCTATGCTGCTGCCAACTCCTGGGTGTGTCTTTCAGGCAACATATGGGCTCCTAATGCAAACAGGTCTTAAAGCTGATTTCATCTAACTAGAGCACAGTTTTAATTGTTTTTGTGTCTGATTTAAAAACCCCTGGCCACTGGGCATCCCATGTTTGCACATTTAACCCTATCTGTTACACACAAGCAGTTCTTAAAGCTGATTTCATCTAACTAGAGCACAGTTTAAATTGTTTTTGTGTCTGCTTTAAAAGCCCTGGCCACTGGGCATCCCATGTTTGCACATTTAACCCTATCTGTTACACACAAGCAGGTCTTAAAGCTGATTTCATCTAACTAGAGCACAGTTTTAATTGTTTTTGTGTCTGCTGTAAAAACTTCTGGCCACTGGGCATCCCATGTTAGCACATTAAACCCTATCTGTTACACACAAGCAGTTCTTAAAGCTGATTTCATCTAACTAGAGCACAGTTTTAATTGTTTTTGTGTCTGCTGTAAAAACCTTTGTCTTTAGGTCAATTTTTGGGCTCCTGCTGTCAACTCCAGTGTCTCTTTCAAGCAATGTTTGGGCTCCTGCTGCTGCTGCCAACTCCAGTGTGTCTTTAGGCCAATTTTTGGGCTCCTGCTGCCAACTCCAGTGTCTCTTTCAGCCAATGTTTGGGCTCCTGCTGCTGCCAACTCCAGAGTGTGTCTTTAGGCCGATATTTGGGCTGCTGCTGCTGACTCCAGTGTCTCTTTCAACCAATGTTTGGGGTCCTGCTGCTGCTGCCAACTCCAGGGTGTGTCTTTAGGCCAATTTTTGGGCTCCTGCTGCCCACTCCAGTGTCTCTTTCAGCCAATGTTTGGGCTCCTGCTGCTGCCAACTCCAGGGTGTGTCTTTAGGCCAATTTTTGGGCTCCTGCTGCCAACTCCAGTGCCTCTTTCAGCCAATGTTTGGGCTTCTGCTGCTGCTGCCAACTCCAGGGTGTGTCTTTATGCCAATTTTTGGTCTCCTGCTGCCAACTCCAGTGTCTCTTTCAAGCAATGTATGGGCTCCTGCTGCTGCTGCTGCCAACTTCGGGGTGCGTCTTTAGGCCAATTCTTGGGCTGCTGCCAGCTCCAGTGTCTCTTTCAAGCAATGTTTGGGCTCCTGCTGCTGCCAATTCCAGGGTGTGTCTTTAGGCCAATTTTTGAGCTCCTGCTGCCAACTCCAGTGTCTCTTTCAAGCAATGTTTGGGCTCCTGCTGCTGCCAACTCCAGGGTGTGTCTTTCAGGCAATATATGGGCTCCTAATGCTGCTGCCAACTCCAATGTGCTTTCCAGGCAATATATGAGCTCCCTATGCTGCTGCCAAGTCCAGAGTGTGTCTTTCAGGCAATATATGAGCTCCCTATGCTGCTGCCAACTTCAGGGTGTGTCTTTCAGGCAATATATGAGCTCCATATGCTGCTGCCAACTCCTGGGTGTGTTTTTCAGGCAATGCATGTGCTCCCTATCCTGCTGCCAAGTCCAGAGTGTGTTTTTCAGGCAATATATGGGCTCCCAATGCTGCTGCTGCTGCTGCCAACTCCTGGGTGTCTCTTTCAGGCAATATATGGGCTCCTAATGCTGCTGCTGCCAACTCCCGGGTGTGTTTTTCAGGCAATATATGTGCTCCCTATGCTGCTGCCAAGTCCAGAGTGTGTTTTTCAGGCAATATATGGGCTCTTAATGCTGCTGCTGCCAACTCCTGGGTGTGTCTTTCAGGCAATATACGGGCTCCCAATGCTGCTGCCAACTTCAATGTGTTTTTCAGGCAATATATGTACTCCCTATGCTGCTGCCAACTCCTGGGTGTCTCTTTCAGGCAATATATGGGCTCCTAATGCTGCTGCTGCCAACTCCTGGGTGTGTTTTTCAGGCAATATATGTGCTCCCTATGCTGCTGCCAAGTCCAGAGTGTGTTTTTCAGGCAATATATGGGCTCTTAATGCTGCTGCTGCCAACTCCTGGGTGTGTCTTTCAGGCAATATACGGGCTCCCAATGCTGCTGCCAACTTCAATGTGTTTTTCAGGCAATATATGTACTCCCTATGCTGCTGCCAACTCCTGGGTGTGTCTTTCGGGCAATATATGACCTCCCTATGCTGCTGCCAACTCCTGGGTGTGTCTTTCAGGCAACATATGGGCTCCTAATGCAAACAGGTCTTAAAGCTGATTTCATCTAACTAGAGCACAGTTTTAATTGTTTTTGTGTCTGATTTAAAAACCCCTGGCCACTGGGCATCCCATGTTTGCACATTTAACCCTATCTGTTACACACAAGCAGTTCTTAAAGCTGATTTCATCTAACTAAAGCACAGTTTAAATTGTTTTTGTGTCTGCTTTAAAAAGCCCTGGCCACTGGGCATCCCATGTTTGCACATTTAACCCTATCTGTTACACTCAAGCAGGTCTTAAAGCTGATTTCATCTAACTAGAGCACAGTTTTAATTGTTTTTGTGTCTGCTGTAAAAACTTCTGGCCACTGGGCATCCCATGTTAGCACATTAAACCCTATCTGTTACACACAAGCAGTTCTTAAAGCTGATTTCATCTAACTAGAGCACAGTTTTAATTGTTTTTGTGTCTGCTGTAAAAACCTTTGTCTTTAGGTCAATTTTTGGGCTCCTGCTGTCAACTCCAGTGTCTCTTTCAAGAAATGTTTGGGCTCCTGCTGCTGCTGCCAACTCCAGTGTGTCTTTAGGCCAATTTTTGGGCTCCTGCTGCCAACTCCAGTGTCTCTTTCAGCCAATGTTTGGGCTCCTGCTGCTGCCAACTCCAGAGTGTGTCTTTAGGCCGATATTTGGGCTGCTGCTGCTAACTCCAGTGTCTCTTTCAACCAATGTTTGGGGTCCTGCTGCTGCTGCCAACTCCAGGGTGTGTCTTTAGGCCAATTTTTGGGCTCCTGCTGCCCACTCCAGTGTCTCTTTCAGCCAATGTTTGGGCTCCTGCTGCTGCCAACTCCAGGGTGTGTCTTTAGGCCAATTTTTGGGCTCCTGCTGCCAACTCCAGTGCCTCTTTCAGCCAATGTTTGGGCTTCTGCTGCTGCTGCCAACTCCAGGGTGTGTCTTTATGCCAATTTTTGGTCTCCTGCTGCCAACTCCAGTGTCTCTTTCAAGCAATGTATGGGCTCCTGCTGCTGCCAACTCCAGGGTGCGTCTTTAGGCCAATTTTTGGGCTGCTGCCAGCTCCAGTGTCTCTTTCAAGCAATGTTTGGGCTCCTGCTGCTGCCAATTCCAGGGTGTGTCTTTAGGCTAATTTTTGAGCTCCTGCTGCCAACTCCAGTGTCTCTTTCAAGCAATGTTTGGGCTCCTGCTGCTGCCAACTCCAGGGTGTGTCTTTCAGGCAATATATGGGCTCCTAATGCTGCTGCCAACTCCAATGTGCTTTCCAGGCAATATATGAGCTCCCTATGCTGCTGCCAAGTCCAGAGTGTGTCTTTCAGGCAATATATGAGCTCCCTATGCTGCTGCCAACTCCAGGGTGTGTCTTTCAGGCAATATATGAGCTCCATATGCTGCTGCCAACTCCTGGGTGTGTTTTTCAGGCAATGCATGTGCTCCCTATCCTGCTACCAAGTCCAGAGTGTGTTTTTCAGGCAATATATAGGCTCCCAATGCTGCTGCTGCTGCCAACTCCTGGGTGTCTCTTTCAGGCAATATATGGGCTCCCAATGCTGCTGCCAACTCCAATGTGTTTGCATGCAATATATGAGCTCCCTATGCTGCTGTCAAGTCCAGAGTGTGTCTTTCAGGCAATATATGAGCTCCCTATGCTGCTGCCAACTCCTGGGTGTGTTTTTCAGGCAATACATGTGCTCCCTATGCTGCTGCCAAGTCCAATGTGTTTTTCAGGCAATATATGGGCTCCTAATGCTGCTGCTGCCAACTCCTGGGTGTGTTTTTCAGGCAATATATGTGCTCCCTATGCTGCTGCCAAGTCCAGAGTGTGTTTTTCAGGCAATATATGGGCTCCTAATGCTGCTGCTGCCAACTCCTTGGTGTGTTTTTCAGGCAATATATGTACTCCCTATGCTGCTGCCAACTCCTGGGTGTGTCTTTCAGGCAATATATGACCTCCCTATGCTGCTGCCAACTCCTGGGTGTGTCTTTCAGGCAACATATGGGCTCCTAATGCAAACAGGTCTTAAAGCTGATTTCATCTAACTAGAACACAGTTTTAATTGTTTTTGTGTCTGATTTAAAAAGCCCTGGCCAATGGGCATCCCATGTTTGCACATTTAACCCTATCTGTTACACACAAGCAGTTCTTAAAGCTGATTTCATCTAACTAGAGCACAGTTTAAATTGTTTTTGTGTCTGCTTTAAAAAGCCCTGGCCACTGGGCATCCCATGTTTGCACATTTAACCCTATCTGTTACACACAAGCAGGTCTTAAAGCTGATTTCATCTAACTAGAGCACAGTTTTAATTGTTTATGTCTGCTGTAAAAACTTCTGGCCACTGGGCATCCCATGTTAGCACATGTAACCCTATCTCTTACACACAAGCAGTTCTTAAAGCTGATTTCATCTAACTAGAGCACAGTTTAAATTGTTGTGTCTGCTTTAAAAACCCCTGGCCACTGGGCATCCCGTGTTTGCACATTTAACCCTATCTGTTACACACAAGCAGTTCTGCTGCTGCCAACTCCAGTGTGTCTTTAGGCCAATTTTTGGGCTCCTGCTGCCAACTCCAGTGTCTTTTAGCCAATGTTTGGGCTCCTGCTGCTGCTGCTGCCAACTTCAGGGTGTGTCTTTAGGCCAATTTTTGGGCTGCTGCTGCTAACTCCAGTGTCTCTTTCAGCCAATGTTTGGGCTCCTGCTGCTGCCAACTCCAGGGTGTGTCTTTAGGCCAATTTTTGGGCTCCTGCTGCCAACTCCAGTGTCTCTTTCAGTCAATGTTTGGGCTCCTGCTGCTGCCAACTCCAGGGTGTGTCTTTAGGCCAATTTTTGGGCTCCTGCTGCCAACTCCAGTGTTTCTTTCAGCCAATGTTTGGGCTCCTGCTGCTGCCAACTCCAGGGTGTGTCTTTAGGCCAATTTTTTGGGCTGCTGCTGCTAACTCCAGTGTCTCTTTCAGCCAATGTTTGGGCTCCTGCTGCTGCCAACTCCAGGGTGTGTCTTTAGGCCAATTTTTGGGCTCCTGCTGCCAACTCCAGTGTCTCTTTCAGTCAATGTTTGGGCTCCTGCTGCTGCCAACTCCAGGGTGTGTCTTTAGGCCAATTTTTGGGCTCCTGCTGCCAACTCCAGTGTTTCTTTCAGCCAATGTTTGGGCTCCTGCTGCTGCCAACTCCAGGGTGTGTCTTTAGGCCAATTTTTGGGCACCTGCTGCCAACTTCAGTGTCTCTTTCAAGCAATGTTTGGGCTCCTGCTGCTGCTGCCAACTCCAGGGTGTGTCTTTCAGGCAATATATGGGCTCCTAATGCTGCTGCCAACTCCAATGTGCTTTCCAGGCAATATATGAGCTCCCTATGCTGCTGCCAAGTCCAGAGTGTGTCTTTCAGGCAATATATGAGCTCCCTATGCTGCTGCCAACTCCAGGGTGTGTCTTTCAGGCAATATATGAGCTCCATATGCTGCTGCCAACTCCTGGGTGTGTTTTTCAGGCAATGCATGTGCTCCCTATCCTGCTGCCAAGTCCAGAGTGTGTTTCTCAGGCAATATATGGGCTCCCAATGCTGCTGCTGCTGCCAACTCCTGGGTGTCTCTTTCAGGCAATATATGGGCTCCTAATGCTGCTGCCAACTCCAATGTGTTTGCAGGCAATATATGAGCTCCCTATGCTGCTGTCAAGTCCAGAGTGTGTCTTTCAGGCAATATATGAGCTCCCTATGCTGCTGCCAACTCCTGGGTGTGTTTTTCAGGCAATACATGTGCTCCCTATGCTGCTGCCAAGTCCAATGTGTTTTTCAGGCAATATATGGGCTCCTAATGCTGCTGCTGCCAACTCCTGGGTGTGTTTTTCAGGCAATATATGTGCTCCCTATGCTGCTGCCAAGTCCAGAGTGTGTTTTTCAGGCAATATATGGGCTCCTAATGCTGCTGCTGCCAACTCCTGGGTGTGTTTTTCAGGCAATATATGGGCTCCCAATGCTGCTGCCAACTTCAATGTGTTTTTCAGGCAATATATGTACTCCCTATGCTGCTGCCAACTCCTGGGTGTGTCTTTCGGGCAATATATGACCTCCCTATGCTGCTGCCAACTCCTGGGTGTGTCTTTCAGGCAACATATGGGCTCCTAATGCAAACAGGTCTTAAAGCTGATTTCATCTAACTAGAGCACAGTTTTAATTGTTTTTGTGTCTGATTTAAAAACCCCTGGCCACTGGGCATCCCATGTTTGCACATTTAACCCTATCTGTTACACACAAGCAGTTCTTAAAGCTGATTTCATCTAACTAGAGCACAGTTTAAATTGTTTTTGTGTCTGCTTTAAAAGCCCTGGCCACTGGGCATCCCATGTTTGCACATTTAACCCTATCTGTTACACACAAGCAGGTCTTAAAGCTGATTTCATCTAACTAGAGCACAGTTTTAATTGTTTTTGTGTCTGCTGTAAAAACTTCTGGCCACTGGGCATCCCATGTTAGCACATTAAACCCTATCTGTTACACACAAGCAGTTCTTAAAGCTGATTTCATCTAACTAGAGCACAGTTTTAATTGTTTTTGTGTCTGCTGTAAAAACCTTTGTCTTTAGGTCAATTTTTGGGCTCCTGCTGTCAACTCCAGTGTCTCTTTCAAGCAATGTTTGGGCTCCTGCTGCTGCTGCCAACTCCAGTGTGTCTTTAGGCCAATTTTTGGGCTCCTGCTGCCAACTCCAGTGTCTCTTTCAGCCAATGTTTGGGCTCCTGCTGCTGCCAACTCCAGAGTGTGTCTTTAGGCCGATATTTGGGCTGCTGCTGCTGACTCCAGTGTCTCTTTCAACCAATGTTTGGGGTCCTGCTGCTGCTGCCAACTCCAGGGTGTGTCTTTAGGCCAATTTTTGGGCTCCTGCTGCCCACTCCAGTGTCTCTTTCAGCCAATGTTTGGGCTCCTGCTGCTGCCAACTCCAGGGTGTGTCTTTAGGCCAATTTTTGGGCTCCTGCTGCCAACTCCAGTGCCTCTTTCAGCCAATGTTTGGGCTTCTGCTGCTGCTGCCAACTCCAGGGTGTGTCTTTATGCCAATTTTTGGTCTCCTGCTGCCAACTCCAGTGTCTCTTTCAAGCAATGTATGGGCTCCTGCTGCTGCTGCTGCCAACTTCGGGGTGCGTCTTTAGGCCAATTCTTGGGCTGCTGCCAGCTCCAGTGTCTCTTTCAAGCAATGTTTGGGCTCCTGCTGCTGCCAATTCCAGGGTGTGTCTTTAGGCCAATTTTTGAGCTCCTGCTGCCAACTCCAGTGTCTCTTTCAAGCAATGTTTGGGCTCCTGCTGCTGCCAACTCCAGGGTGTGTCTTTCAGGCAATATATGGGCTCCTAATGCTGCTGCCAACTCCAATGTGCTTTCCAGGCAATATATGAGCTCCCTATGCTGCTGCCAAGTCCAGAGTGTGTCTTTCAGGCAATATATGAGCTCCCTATGCTGCTGCCAACTTCAGGGTGTGTCTTTCAGGCAATATATGAGCTCCATATGCTGCTGCCAACTCCTGGGTGTGTTTTTCAGGCAATGCATGTGCTCCCTATCCTGCTGCCAAGTCCAGAGTGTGTTTTTCAGGCAATATATGGGCTCCCAATGCTGCTGCTGCTGCTGCCAACTCCTGGGTGTCTCTTTCAGGCAATATATGGGCTCCTAATGCTGCTGCTGCCAACTCCCGGGTGTGTTTTTCAGGCAATATATGTGCTCCCTATGCTGCTGCCAAGTCCAGAGTGTGTTTTTCAGGCAATATATGGGCTCTTAATGCTGCTGCTGCCAACTCCTGGGTGTGTCTTTCAGGCAATATACGGGCTCCCAATGCTGCTGCCAACTTCAATGTGTTTTTCAGGCAATATATGTACTCCCTATGCTGCTGCCAACTCCTGGGTGTCTCTTTCAGGCAATATATGGGCTCCTAATGCTGCTGCTGCCAACTCCTGGGTGTGTTTTTCAGGCAATATATGTGCTCCCTATGCTGCTGCCAAGTCCAGAGTGTGTTTTTCAGGCAATATATGGGCTCTTAATGCTGCTGCTGCCAACTCCTGGGTGTGTCTTTCAGGCAATATACGGGCTCCCAATGCTGCTGCCAACTTCAATGTGTTTTTCAGGCAATATATGTACTCCCTATGCTGCTGCCAACTCCTGGGTGTGTCTTTCGGGCAATATATGACCTCCCTATGCTGCTGCCAACTCCTGGGTGTGTCTTTCAGGCAACATATGGGCTCCTAATGCAAACAGGTCTTAAAGCTGATTTCATCTAACTAGAGCACAGTTTTAATTGTTTTTGTGTCTGATTTAAAAACCCCTGGCCACTGGGCATCCCATGTTTGCACATTTAACCCTATCTGTTACACACAAGCAGTTCTTAAAGCTGATTTCATCTAACTAAAGCACAGTTTAAATTGTTTTTGTGTCTGCTTTAAAAAGCCCTGGCCACTGGGCATCCCATGTTTGCACATTTAACCCTATCTGTTACACTCAAGCAGGTCTTAAAGCTGATTTCATCTAACTAGAGCACAGTTTTAATTGTTTTTGTGTCTGCTGTAAAAACTTCTGGCCACTGGGCATCCCATGTTAGCACATTAAACCCTATCTGTTACACACAAGCAGTTCTTAAAGCTGATTTCATCTAACTAGAGCACAGTTTTAATTGTTTTTGTGTCTGCTGTAAAAAACTTTGTCTTTAGGTCAATTTTTGGGCTCCTGCTGTCAACTCCAGTGTCTCTTTCAAGAAATGTTTGGGCTCCTGCTGCTGCTGCCAACTCCAGTGTGTCTTTAGGCCAATTTTTGGGCTCCTGCTGCCAACTCCAGTGTCTCTTTCAGCCAATGTTTGGGCTCCTGCTGCTGCCAACTCCAGAGTGTGTCTTTAGGCCGATATTTGGGCTGCTGCTGCTAACTCCAGTGTCTCTTTCAACCAATGTTTGGGGTCCTGCTGCTGCTGCCAACTCCAGGGTGTGTCTTTAGGCCAATTTTTGGGCTCCTGCTGCCCACTCCAGTGTCTCTTTCAGCCAATGTTTGGGCTCCTGCTGCTGCCAACTCCAGGGTGTGTCTTTAGGCCAATTTTTGGGCTCCTGCTGCCAACTCCAGTGCCTCTTTCAGCCAATGTTTGGGCTTCTGCTGCTGCTGCCAACTCCAGGGTGTGTCTTTATGCCAATTTTTGGTCTCCTGCTGCCAACTCCAGTGTCTCTTTCAAGCAATGTATGGGCTCCTGCTGCTGCCAACTCCAGGGTGCGTCTTTAGGCCAATTTTTGGGCTGCTGCCAGCTCCAGTGTCTCTTTCAAGCAATGTTTGGGCTCCTGCTGCTGCCAATTCCAGGGTGTGTCTTTAGGCTAATTTTTGAGCTCCTGCTGCCAACTCCAGTGTCTCTTTCAAGCAATGTTTGGGCTCCTGCTGCTGCCAACTCCAGGGTGTGTCTTTCAGGCAATATATGGGCTCCTAATGCTGCTGCCAACTCCAATGTGCTTTCCAGGCAATATATGAGCTCCCTATGCTGCTGCCAAGTCCAGAGTGTGTCTTTCAGGCAATATATGAGCTCCCTATGCTGCTGCCAACTCCAGGGTGTGTCTTTCAGGCAATATATGAGCTCCATATGCTGCTGCCAACTCCTGGGTGTGTTTTTCAGGCAATGCATGTGCTCCCTATCCTGCTACCAAGTCCAGAGTGTGTTTTTCAGGCAATATATAGGCTCCCAATGCTGCTGCTGCTGCCAACTCCTGGGTGTCTCTTTCAGGCAATATATGGGCTCCCAATGCTGCTGCCAACTCCAATGTGTTTGCATGCAATATATGAGCTCCCTATGCTGCTGTCAAGTCCAGAGTGTGTCTTTCAGGCAATATATGAGCTCCCTATGCTGCTGCCAACTCCTGGGTGTGTTTTTCAGGCAATACATGTGCTCCCTATGCTGCTGCCAAGTCCAATGTGTTTTTCAGGCAATATATGGGCTCCTAATGCTGCTGCTGCCAACTCCTGGGTGTGTTTTTCAGGCAATATATGTGCTCCCTATGCTGCTGCCAAGTCCAGAGTGTGTTTTTCAGGCAATATATGGGCTCCTAATGCTGCTGCTGCCAACTCCTTGGTGTGTTTTTCAGGCAATATATGTACTCCCTATGCTGCTGCCAACTCCTGGGTGTGTCTTTCAGGCAATATATGACCTCCCTATGCTGCTGCCAACTCCTGGGTGTGTCTTTCAGGCAACATATGGGCTCCTAATGCAAACAGGTCTTAAAGCTGATTTCATCTAACTAGAACACAGTTTTAATTGTTTTTGTGTCTGATTTAAAAAGCCCTGGCCAATGGGCATCCCATGTTTGCACATTTAACCCTATCTGTTACACACAAGCAGTTCTTAAAGCTGATTTCATCTAACTAGAGCACAGTTTAAATTGTTTTTGTGTCTGCTTTAAAAAGCCCTGGCCACTGGGCATCCCATGTTTGCACATTTAACCCTATCTGTTACACACAAGCAGGTCTTAAAGCTGATTTCATCTAACTAGAGCACAGTTTTAATTGTTTATGTCTGCTGTAAAAACTTCTGGCCACTGGGCATCCCATGTTAGCACATGTAACCCTATCTCTTACACACAAGCAGTTCTTAAAGCTGATTTCATCTAACTAGAGCACAGTTTAAATTGTTGTGTCTGCTTTAAAAACCCCTGGCCACTGGGCATCCCGTGTTTGCACATTTAACCCTATCTGTTACACACAAGCAGTTCTGCTGCTGCCAACTCCAGTGTGTCTTTAGGCCAATTTTTGGGCTCCTGCTGCCAACTCCAGTGTCTTTTAGCCAATGTTTGGGCTCCTGCTGCTGCTGCTGCCAACTTCAGGGTGTGTCTTTAGGCCAATTTTTGGGCTGCTGCTGCTAACTCCAGTGTCTCTTTCAGCCAATGTTTGGGCTCCTGCTGCTGCCAACTCCAGGGTGTGTCTTTAGGCCAATTTTTGGGCTCCTGCTGCCAACTCCAGTGTCTCTTTCAGTCAATGTTTGGGCTCCTGCTGCTGCCAACTCCAGGGTGTGTCTTTAGGCCAATTTTTGGGCTCCTGCTGCCAACTCCAGTGTTTCTTTCAGCCAATGTTTGGGCTCCTGCTGCTGCCAACTCCAGGGTGTGTCTTTAGGCCAATTTTTGGGCTCCTGCTGCCAACTTCAGTGTCTCTTTCAAGCAATGTTTGGGCTCCTGCTGCTGCTGCCAACTCCAGGGTGTGTCTTTCAGGCAATATATGGGCTCCTAATGCTGCTGCCAACTCCAATGTGCTTTCCAGGCAATATATGAGCTCCCTATGCTGCTGCCAAGTCCAGAGTGTGTCTTTCAGGCAATATATGAGCTCCCTATGCTGCTGCCAACTCCAGGGTGTGTCTTTCAGGCAATATATGAGCTCCATATGCTGCTGCCAACTCCTGGGTGTGTTTTTCAGGCAATGCATGTGCTCCCTATCCTGCTGCCAAGTCCAGAGTATGTTTTTCAGGCAATATATGGGCTCCCAATGCTGCTGCTGCTGCCAACTCCTGGGTGTCTCTTTCAGGCAATATATGGGCTCCTAATGCTGCTGCCAACTCCAATGTGTTTGCAGGCAATATATGAGCTCCCTATGCTGCTGTCAAGTCCAGAGTGTGTCTTTCAGGCAATATATGAGCTCCCTATGCTGCTGCCAACTCCTGGGTGTGTTTTTCAGGCAATACATGTGCTCCCTATGCTGCTGCCAAGTCCAATGTGTTTTCCAGGCAATATATGGGCTCCTAATGCTGCTGCTGCCAACTCCTGGGTGTGTTTTTCAGGCAATATATGTGCTCCCTATGCTGCTGCCAAGTCCAGAGTGTGTTTTTCAGGCAATATATGGGCTCCTAATGCTGCTGCTGCCAACTCCTGGGTGTGTTTTTCAGGCAATATATGGGCTCCCAATGCTGCTGCCAACTTCAATGTGTTTTTCAGGCAATATATGTACTCCCTATGCTGCTGCCAACTCCTGGGTGTGTCTTTCGGGCAATATATGACCTCCCTATGCTGCTGCCAACTCCTGGGTGTGTCTTTCAGGCAACATATGGGCTCCTAATGCAAACAGGTCTTAAAGCTGATTTCATCTAACTAGAGCACAGTTTTAATTGTTTTTGTGTCTGATTTAAAAACCCCTGGCCACTGGGCATCCCATGTTTGCACATTTAACCCTATCTGTTACTTACAAGCAGTTCTTAAAGCTGATTTCATCTAACTAGAGCACAGTTTAAATTGTTTTTGTGTCTGCTTTAAAAAGCCCTGGCCACTGGGCATCCCATGTTTGCACATTTAACCCTATCTGTTACACACAAGCAGGTCTTAAAGCTGATTTCATCTAACTAGAGCACAGTTTTAATTGTTTTTGTGTCTGCTGTAAAAACTTCTGGCCACTGGGCATCCCATGTTAGCACATTAAACCCTATCTGTTACACACAAGCAGTTCTTAAAGCTGATTTCATCTAACTAGAGCACAGTTTTAATTGTTTTTGTGTCTGCTGTAAAAACCTTTGTCTTTAGGTCAATTTTTGGGCTCCTGCTGTCAACTCCAGTGTCTCTTTCAAGCAATGTTTGGGCTCCTGCTGCTGCTGCCAACTCCAGTGTGTCTTTAGGCCAATGTTTGGACTCCTGCTGCTGCCAACTCCAGAGTGTGTCTTTAGGCCGATATTTGGGCTGCTGCTGCTGACTCCAGTGTCTCTTTCAGCCAATGTTTGGGCTCCTGCTGCTGCCAACTCCAGGGTGTGTCTTTAGGCCAATTTTTGGGCTCCTGCTGCCAACTCCAGTGCCTCTTTCAGCCAATGTTTGGGCTTCTGCTGCTGCTGCCAACTCCAGGGTGTGTCTTTATGCCAATTTTTGGTCTCCTGCTGCCAACTCCAGTGTCTCTTTCAAGCAATGTATGGGCTCCTGCTGCTGCTGCTGCCAACTCCAGGGTGCGTCTTTAGGCCAATTCTTGGGCTGCTGCCAGCTCCAATGTCTCTTTCAAGCAATGTTTGGGCTCCTGCTGCTGCCAATTCCAGGGTGTGTCTTTTGGCCAATTTTTGAGCTCCTGCTGCCAACTCCAGTGTCTCTTTCAAGCAATGTTTGGGCTCCTGCTGCTGCCAACTCCAGGGTGTGTCTTTCAGGCAATATATGGGCTCCTAATGCTGCTGCCAACTTCAATGTGCTTTCCAGGCAATATATGAGCTCCCTATGCTGCTGCCAAGTCCAGAGTGTGTCTTTCAGGCAATATATGAGCTCCCTATGCTGCTGCCAACTTCAGGGTGTGTCTTTCAGGCAATATATGAGCTCCATATGCTGCTGCCAACTCCTGGGTGTGTTTTTCAGGCAATGCATGTGCTCCCTATCCTGCTGCCAAGTCCAGAGTGTGTTTTTCAGGCAATATATGGGCTCCCAATGCTGCTGCTGCTGCTGCCAACTCCTGGGTGTCTCTTTCAGGCAATATATGGGCTCCTAATGCTGCTGCCAACTCCAATGTGTTTGCAGGCAATATATGAGCTCCCTATGCTGCTGTCAAGTCCAGAGTGTGTCTTTCAGGCAATATATGAGCTCCCTATGCTGCTGCCAACTCCTGGGTGTGTTTTTCAGGCAATACATGTGCTCCCTATGCTGCTGCCAAGTCCAATGTGTTTTTCAGACAATATATGGGCTCCTAATGCTGCTGCTGCCAACTCCTGGGTGTGTTTTTCAGGCTATATATGTGCTCCCTATGCTGCTGCCAAGTCCAGAGTGTGTTTTTCAGGCAATATATGGGCTCCTAATGCTGCTGCTGCCAACTCCTGGGTGTGTCTTTCAGGCAATATATGGGCTCCCAATGCTGCTGCCAACTTCAATGTGTTTTTCAGGCAATATATGTACTCCCTATGCTGCTGCCAACTCCTGGGTGTGTCTTTCGGGCAATATATGACCTCCCTATGCTGCTGCCAACTCCTGGGTGTGTCTTTCAGGCAACATATGGGCTCCTAATGCAAACAGGTCTTAAAGCTGATTTCATCTAACTAGAGCACAGTTTTAATTGTTTTTGTGTCTGATTTAAAAACCCCTGGCCACTGGGCATCCCATGTTTGCACATTTAACCCTATCTGTTACACACAAGCAGTTCTTAAAGCTGATTTCATCTAACTAGAGCACAGTTTAAATTGTTTTTGTGTCTGCTTTAAAAAGCCCTGGCCACTGGGCATCCCATGTTTGCACATTTAACCCTATCTGTTACACACAAGCAGGTCTTAAAGCTGATTTCATCTAACTAGAGCACAGTTTTAATTGTTTTTGTGTCTGCTGTAAAAACTTCTGGCCACTGGGCATCCCATGTTAGCACATTAAACCCTATCTGTTACACACAAGCAGTTCTTAAAGCTGATTTCATCTAACTAGAGCACAGTTTTAATTGTTTTTGTGTCTGCTGTAAAAACCTTTGTCTTTAGGTCAATTTTTGGGCTCCTGCTGTCAACTCCAGTGTCTCTTTCAAGCAATGTTTGGGCTCCTGCTGCTGCTGCCAACTCCAGTGTGTCTTTAGGCCAATTTTTGGGCTCCTGCTGCCAACTCCAGTGTCTCTTTCAGCCAATGTTTGGGCTCCTGCTGCTGCCAACTCCAGAGTGTGTCTTTAGGCCGATATTTGGGCTGCTGCTGCTAACTCCAGTGTCTCTTTCAACCAATGTTTGGGGTCCTGCTGCTGCTGCCAACTCCAGGGTGTGTCTTTAGGCCAATTTTTGGGCTCCTGCTGCCCACTCCAGTGTCTCTTTCAGCCAATGTTTGGGCTCCTGCTGCTGCCAACTCCAGGGTGTGTCTTTAGGCCAATTTTTGGGCTCCTGCTGCTCACTCCAGTGCCTCTTTCAGCCAATGTTTGGGCTTCTGCTGCTGCTGCCAACTCCAGGGTGTGTCTTTATGCCAATTTTTGGTCTCCTGCTGCCAACTCCAGTGTCTCTTTCAAGCAATGTATGGGCTCCTGCTGCTGCTGCTGCCAACTCCAGGGTGCGTCTTTAGGCCAATTCTTGGGCTGCTGCCAGCTCCAGTGTCTCTTTCAAGCAATGTTTGGGCTCCTGCTGCTGCCAATTCCAGGGTGTGTCTTTAGGCCAATTTTTGAGCTCCTGCTGCCAACTCCAGTGTCTCTTTCAAGCAATGTTTGGGCTCCTGCTGCTGCCAACTCCAGGGTGTGTCTTTCAGGCAATATATGGGCTCCTAATGCTGCTGCCAACTCCAATGTGCTTTCCAGGCAATATATGAGCTCCCTATGCTGCTGCCAAGTCCAGAGTGTGTCTTTCAGGCAATATATGAGCTCCCTATGCTGCTGCCAACTCCTGGGTGTGTTTTTCAGGCAATATATGGGCTCATAATGCTGCTGCCAACTCCTGGGTGTGTCTTTCAGGCAATATATGAGCTCCCTGTGCTGTTGCTGCTCCTGCTGCCAACTCCAGTGTCTCTTTCAAGCAATGTTTTGGCTCCTGCTGCTGCTGCTGCCAACTCCAGGGTGTGTCTTTCAGGCAATATATGGGCTCCTAATGCTGCTGCCAACTCCAGAGTGTGTCTTTAGGCAATATATGGGCTCCCTATGCTGCTGCCAACTCCTGGGTGTGTTTTTCAGGCAATATATGGGCTCCTAATGCTGCTGCCAACTCCTGGGTGTGTCTTTCAGGCAATATATGAGCTCCCTGTGCAGTTGCTGCTGCTGCAAAGTCAAGAGTGTGTCTTTCAGGCAATATATGAGCTCCCTGTGCTGCTGCCAACTCCTTGGTGTGTTTTTCAGGCAATATATGTGCTCCCTATGCTGCTGCCAAGTCCAGAGTGTGTCTTTCAGGCAATATATGAGCTCCCTATGCTGCTGCCAAGTCCAGAGTGTATTTTTCAGGCAATATATGGGCTCACTATGCTGCTGCCAACTCCTGTGTGTGTGTTTTTCAGGCAATATATGGGCTCCTAATGCTGCTGCCAACTCCTGGGTGTGTCTTTCAGGCAATATATGAGCTCCCTGTGCTGTTTCTGCTGCTGCTGCAAAGTCCAGAGTGTGTCTTTCAGGCAATATATGAGCTCCCTGTGCTGCTGCCAACTCCTGGATGTGTTTTTTAGGCAATATATGTGCTCCCTATGCTGCTGCCAAGTCCAGAGTGTGTCTTTCAGGCAATATTTGGGCTCCCTGTGCTACTGCCAAATTCAGGGTGTGTTTTTTAGGCAATATATGGGCTCCCTTTGCTGCTGCCAACTCCACTGTGTGTCTTTCAGGCAATATATGAGCTCATCATGCTGATGCCACCTCAAGGCTCTGTAATTGTGCCGCTCTGCGTCAGCAAATCTAATAGCGACGCCTCTGATCTGCATGTCATACTTCTTTACAATAGTATTTCACTAATCCAGCATGCATCCTATGCATGTTACAGCCAAGCAAAACTTTCTGCAACCCTATGGAGGCTCTCAGACGCCCATAAATAGCCATTTTTAATAGTGATTCATCGCAAATTAATTCGGACCGAAACAATTTTTCCCGGAAAATTCGGCGAATCAGCCGAATCGAATTTTTCAAAAGTTCGCTCATCTCTAGTAGTGACTCAAACAACAGTTCTCCTTCCAATCAAATGTATTTTATTGAAAAATAAGAATTCCACAGCCAAAGCGTCTCTTAACATCAGAGATGGTTGCAGCACAAAACGCAGTATAATCAGTTACCTCACCGGCTCTTAGCAAAGTCCAGGGTAAGGAAATATAGCAAGCTGAGAAAGTCCTTGTTGGACAAGGTCCACTTTCATGGGAACACGCGTCCATGCTGTTAATCCCCACAAGTCCAAGTTTGGGGTCACAGAAGCAAAGTCCTTCGGCTTAAATCCAGTTCTCTCATTCACAACTGAGCAGTACGGCCTGGGCTCCTTCCTCCAGGCTGGTCAACAGCCAACTGACAGGCTCAGCGGATCCTTTTATTTAGGCTTCCCCTGCAATCAGCCTCATCACCTGTGCGAGGCCTGGGATCAGGAAACAAACCTGTAGAGGACTGGGGAATGTGAACTGGGTCCTGAAAACCCGACATGGATCGTGCCTGATACAGCATAGCAGGGGAAAAATAGACACCATTTATTACTTTTCCATACACCTTACCACACTACATAAACAGTAAAATATACAAACCTGAGTGTGGGCCCCCTGAAAAGCAAGGAGGGGACACCAAAAGAGAGGAATAGGAGAAAGCAAATTTACTAAACAACTTCTTTGCTTCTATATTCACAAAAGAATGTGACCTGCTGAGTGAAATGCAAGGCAATAACCCAAAACCTCCATTAAATGTCACTGGTCTAACCAAGGAAGAAGTCTAGCACTGTCTCTAGCAGATAAAAATCGATAAATCACTGAGACCAGATAGCATATATCCTTGCGTATGTAAGGGAGTTATGGTATGTTGTGGATTCAATAATTACAGGGGCTATTCCGAGGGATTGGCGCTTGGCAAATGTGGTGCCAATATTCAAAAAGGGATCTAGGGGGGAACCTGGGAACTACAGACCGGTAAGTTTAACATTTGTGGTGGGCAACCTGTTTAACCCTTTAACTGCCAGCCTTCCTGGAGAAGTTGTCACCCTCTGTTGCCAGCCTATTTTCCGCTATTTTCCGCTACACATGTTCGACAGTGATTTTTGAAGGGATTTCCAGGGATTTCCCTATCAAATCATATATTGTTTTTTTCAACAGAGTCTGGGCTTCAACAGGGAATATCTTGTTTTTAAGTTTATCAGTGTTTTTTTAATATTTTTGTGGAAAATAAGGTAAAAAAAAATAAAAAATTAAAAAAATTACATTTTGTAGCGTTTTTTCTTAATAAAAATTACAAATGTACCAAAAAAGTCATATTGTGTATAAAAGCCCCATTCCTCCCAATTCCAACGGTACCACATATGTAGTGCTAGACACCCTTTTCTGACCAGGAGACACCCCAAACTTAATAGAGCACTTGAGGAGGTTTTCAAAGAAAATACAATTATTTTGCGCTCATTGCAGTTTCTTAACATAAACACCACTTTACATTTGAAATGCCCCCCCAAAACCATATATACACTTAAAGTACACACCTCAAGCTATCTAGGCGTATCAAGCTTGAGGTTGTGAGCAAGAGGAAAGCTGAACCTGCACCGCTGTATGTAAACAAACAAGGTGCTAGCACCGGGCTGCTTATAGATACTACCAAGAAATATGTTTGTGGTATACCAGATGACCACAAACAGCAAGACTGCCCGAATGAAATGTGCTGCACACTTTAAGGTTTAAATTGACATATAGTAATTTATTCAATCAAATCCTACATACAAAAAACATACATCTAAAAACATAATTAAAAAGCCCCAAACATTTGGGGGGGATGGCTATCAGGTGGTTAGTATCTATATGTATGTCACAAGTTCCCTCACACATATTCATCTAAAAAGTTCATGGTGCATAAGTGAATAAATCATAAAAATAAATGCACAATCCAAAAGAATATCATATAATTCATATATGTACAACAAGTTATCAAGAATAAAGTGACCTGTGCTATTAAAGTGACAAGTGTGGTTTTCCTTATTAAAGTGTCAAATGCTATTACCGTCCCAAGAACTGGGAATTATAGATATACAAATACAATATACAAAAAATGTGCAAAGCCTGCTGGGAACTAATAGTCTGCTGTAGTATACTATTAATACATCACCGTATGATGAACCCCATCCAACAAAGTGTACACACGACGCGTTGCGTGGTGAACCCCCTCACCACTTCATCAGGTAAGTTGTGTGCCCCTAACACTCACCTTTTATTTACCCGATCTCCAATCACGTCCATGCCTGGCGAGGGCGCGGTTGCACGCACACGCGCGCCCCGTCCGAGCCTCAGAGAGCTCGCAGGGGCCACGCCGCACGTACTTCCTGCTTCCCTCGGGTTGGAACGCAAGAACCGGATGTGACGCTGGGCCAGCGCGCGCGCAGACCTCCGGCGTGTGCGCGCTCTCCCCTGCAGTAGGAGGCGCACACACGCCGTGACGCCGTGACGGCGTGGTGCGCGTGACGTCACGGCGTGTGTGCGCCTCCTACTGCAGGGGAGAGCGCGCACACGCCGGAGGTCTGCGCGCGCGCTGGCCCAGCGTCACATCCGGTTCTTGCGTTCCAACCCGAGGGAAGCAGGAAGTACGTGCGGCGTGGCCCCTGCGAGCTCTCTGAGGCTCGGACGGGGCGCGCGTGTGCGTGCAACCGCGCCCTCGCCAGGCATGGACGTGATTGGAGATCGGGTAAATAAAAGGTGAGTGTTAGGGGCACACAACTTACCTGATGAAGTGGTGAGGGGGTTCACCACGCAACGCGTCGTGTGTACACTTTGTTGGATGGGGTTCATCATACGGTGATGTATTAATAGTATACTACAGCAGACTATTAGTTCCCAGCAGGCTTTGCACATTTTTTGTATATTGTATTTGTATATCTATAATTCCCAGTTCTTGGGACGGTAATAGCATTTGACACTTTAATAAGGAAAACCACACTTGTCACTTTAATAGCACAGGTCACTTTATTCTTGATAACTTGTTGTACATATATGAATTATATGATATTCTTTTGGATTGTGCATTTATTTTTATGATTTATTCACTTATGCACCATGAACTTTTTAGATGAATATGTGTGAGGGAACTTGTGACATACATATAGATACTAACCACCTGATAGCCATCCCCCCCAAATGTTTGGGGCTTTTTAATTATGTTTTTAGATGTATGTTTTTTGTATGTAGGATTTGATTGAATAAATTACTATATGTCAATTTAAACCTTAAAGTGTGCAGCACATTTCATTCGGGCAGTCTTGCTGTTTGTGGTCATCTGGTATACCACAAACATATTTCTTGGAAGCTTGAGGTTGTGGCTACATATCTCCAGGTGTGGTCAATCAAAGAATTCCGGCTTTTTTCCAAGGTTTTTGGGAAAAAATAATAAAAAACAGAATAAAAGCCAAATGTTTCCTTAAAAAAAATATACTAACAAGAATAAACATACCTAATGTGAAACGGGAAGTTCCCCTGAACAGAACAATACCCAACATGCATTGCTAACTCAAAGGGTAGGGTTCCCGTTCACCCTAAAGGAAAGCATATGCATATTGGGCATTTCACTTGAAAATTCCCACTCTGCAGACTAAGCGCGCACCTTGTGCTTTTTCAACCAAAACAGCCCTTTGCAAATAAAATAGCCCCCACAAACCATATATCCACAGAAAGTACACACCTCAAGCGTTCTAGGCGTACCAGGCTTGTTGTAATGGCAGGAGATTTCTGGACGCAATCCTTTGAGGAATCCACTGGTACCCTAAAAAAATCGTAAAAATTCATAATCAAACCAATTTTTCCTATAAAAACAATACACTAACCACAAAAAACATGCCCAATGTGAATCGGCAAGGTCCCCTGAACAGAACAATACCCAACATGCATTGCTAACTCCAACGGTAGGGTTGCCGTTCACCCTAAAGGAAAGCATATGCATATTGGGCATTTCACTTAAAAATTCCTACTCTGCAGATTAAGCGCGCACCTTGTGCTTTTTCAACCAAAACAGCCCTTTGCAAATAAAATAGCCCCCACAAACCATATATCCACAGAAAGTACACACCTCAAGCGTTCTAGGCGTACCAGGCTTGTTGCCGTGGCAGGAGCTTTCTGGATGTAATCCTTTGAGGAATCCACTGGTACCCTCAAAAAATCGAAAAAAAATCATAATCAAAACCAATTTTTCCTATAAAAACAATACACTAACCACAAAAAACATGACCAATGTGAATCGGCAAGGTCCCCTGAACAGAACAATACCCAACATGCATTGCTAACTCCAACGGTAGGGTTGTCGTTCACCCTAAAGGAAAGCATATGCATATTGGGCATTTCACTTAAAAATTCCTACTCTGCAGACTAAGCGCGCGCCTTGTGCTTTTTCAACCAAAACAGCCCTTTGCAAATAAAATAGCCCCCACAAACCATATATCCACAGAAAGTACACACCTCAAGCGTTCTAGGCGTACCAGGCATGTTGTCGTGGCAGGAGATTTCTGGACGCAATCCTTTGAGGAATCCACTGGTACCCTAAAAAAATCGTAAAAATTCATAATCAAAACCAATTTTTCCTATAAAAACAATACACTAACCACAAAAAACATGCCCAATGTGAATCGGCAAGGTCCCCTGAACAGAACAATACCCAACATGCATTGCTAACTCCAACGGTAGGGTTGCCGTTCACCCTAAAGGAAAGCATATGCATATTGGGCATTTCACTTAAAAATTCCTACTCTGCAGACTAAGCGCGCACCTTGTGCTTTTTCAACCAAAACAGCCCTTTGCAAATAAAATAGCCCCCACAAACCATATATCCACAGAAAGAACACACCTCAAGCGTTCTAGGCGTACCAGGCTTGTTGTCGTGGCAGGAGATTTCTGGACGCAATCCTTTGAGGAATCCACTGGTACCCTAAAAAAATCGTAAAAATTCATAATCAAAACCAATTTTTCCTATAAAAACAATACACTAACAACAAAAAACAGGCCCAATGTGGGGGGGGCGTGTCTGGCCGATGGCGGAGTAGGCTGCAACCCGTTGGAGCTCTGCACAGCGACACCACAGACAACCCTAAGGCACACCGTGACAACACCCATCACTACATGCCCAGGCGTGGGAGACCCTCGGGCGCGGGCAGGAAGCGGCAGCCGGCCTCCATTGCCCACTATTTTGGAGCGACGGGCCGGGGGAGAGAGGAGGAGGGCGGCACAGGCAAAATGGCGGCGACGCGCCGGAGAGCATCGCACATGGCGGCGGAGGAGGCAGAGACCGGACCGAAGTCCCTTACCTTGGGGCGAGCGGGCCCCGGGGAGCCGGTGCGGGAGCCATGCGAGACGCCATCGTCTGCCTGCGCGCGGGGCAGGCTACTGGAGGAGGAGATGACGGCGGCCGCGGGGAGCGCTGAGGCGGCACCGCACATGAAGGTGAGGGAGGCGGTGGGGAGTAGCGGCGGGGCCTCCCCCATCCATCGGAGGGGAGGGCGCGCTCTCTCGCCTGCGCCCCAGCTTCCAGGAGATCCGGAGGTCATGGCCGGGGGAACGGGGGAGGAGGCGGGGCCAGGCGATGCTGCGGCCCAGGCACAGACCGTGCAATACAGCAACCCACCGACAAAGCCTGGCCTGTCGGGGGATGTGAGAAACAATTCCCCCCCTGGCCAGAATACATCCCCAGCGCGGGCTATGAACCCTCTCGCCTCAGTATGGGCCCCACCACAGATGCAGGAGGGGGCTGAGGGGGGCTGCCCCACGCCCCAACATGATCCACCTGGCCTGCTGGGAGATAACCAGAGGCTAGACGCCACCAGCACCCGCCGACCATTTGCTGCCACGCGGGATGCCCCTGCAGGGCGACCATGGAATGCCCCTGCAGCAGCGGAAGGAGACGCTTCACAACTGCGCCGCCTGTCCCCTGAGCGTACCAGGAGCGAGGAGCCCACAGGATGGGGTGGTAGCTGGTCTCCCGAGGCCTTCTCCCCCAGAAACGACGGCGGGCCGCCGATGGAGACGTTTGTGGTTCCCCCGTGTGGGATGCCCTCAGCGCTGCAACATGTGCCCCCGTCCTTATTCTCGGCCCTGGCGGAAGTAGTCCGTTCTAACATCCCGGATGCCCTCCGAGTGCTTCCCTCCCGATCAGACTTTGATGGATACATTTCACAAATGGAGAATACCCTCCGGAGAGAACTCAGCTCACTGCAGAATTCTATCTCTGAAGTCGCTCACAGAGTGGACTCAATTGAGCAAGACCAGTCCGCACTGACACAGAGAGTGGCGGCCCTGGAGCAGCAGCAGCGGGAAGAAAGAAGACACACCTCCGCCCTGTATCTCGGCCTGGACGATCTCGAGAATCGTGGAAGGCGCAACAACGTGAGGCTGCGGGGGCTCCCAGAGACGGTTGCCCAGCCGGACCTGGAGGACGCGGCCAAAAGCATCTTTAACACAATCCTGGGCTCCCCCCCCGCGAGCGACATCATTATCGACAGGATCCACCGTGCCCTCGGCCCCAGACCAACAGATCCGCAGCGACCTAGAGACGTGATCTGCAGGATCCACTACTACAAGTCCAAAGAGGACATCCTGAGAAAGGCATGGGACAAAGGTCCAATCAGATTTGAAAGCTCTTCGGTGGCGGTTCTCCCTGACCTCTCTTCCAGGACTCTCCAGATGAGGCGAGTGATGAAACCCTTACTGGAGGTGATTCAGCGCCGGGGGGCCTCCTATCGATGGGGGTTCCCATTCCACCTTATTGTTCGTCGAAATGGAAGATCCTTTGCCTTGAAAACAGCCGACCAACTCCCACATCTATTTGCATTCCTGGATACTGACCCAGTTCGGGTCCCGGACTGGCTCGCGCCGACTCTGGAGCTCCAGCGTGATGGGGCGGGGGGTCCGCGCGGGCCGCTCGGAGGGGCGAGGGGGGCTCTGAGGCGCAGGGGGCCCCAACCCGGCAACAGAGCTTAATTGAAGATGGACGGTCCCGGGTCGTGGCCTTCCCTGGTCGGGCCCCCCCCCCTCCCGGGGTTGTCCCTCGTTTTTGCCCCATAAAGAAGAAGAGGATCATGCACCAGCTCAGATGGACGATCGTCAGCCGCCCCCCCCCCCGCGGGCCCTATGGGGACTAACTATCTCTCGGGCCTCCCCCCGCGGGGGATGGCCACATCACAAGTAGGTACGGGGTCCCGGGGGGATGGGGCTGGAGACCTTCAGAGACTCAAGAGGGAACGGGTGGTGTGACGGGTGGCCGGGGTCGATGGGGGGCCCTTTGGGGGGGACCGACCCGTTTCTACAAGGTTATTTAGTACATGGGGCCCGCGGGTCTCGGGCCCGGCGACGGGCCTGGGTGCGGCCTCTGGTGTGGGTGCCTCGCATGGGGGGGATCGCGGCCTCCGTCCGGCCCCCCGGGCCCCTCGCGGGCCTCGGCCTGTGGGGGGCGCGGGTGGCTGGGCGGGGGGGCGCTCCCTCGGTGTGCCGGACGGGCGCCGCGATCGGGCCGTCCTCGGGCGCGCTCCCCCGCATGGGTGGCGCCCACAGGTTGAAAAATGTTAAAACGTATGAGGTTGAAATGTTGTTTGCACTTGTTCCGGGGCTGCTGTGCAGCTTAGGAAAATGTTCAGGTTAATTGATGGTTCTGTGTGTCTTCTGGGCTTGGGGCCCGGTTTACCCCTGGCTGATGGGGAGTGCTTGGCCGCCATTCGCCCTCCCGCTCACCTCGGTGGGGGGGCGGGAGATGGGGGCCCGGACTCGGGTGTGGCGGCTCGCGGGGCTGTCCGCGCCTGGCACCCCCGGATGCCTGCGTTGGGCCTCACGCCCACGAGACACCACAATTATACATTGTTGTTTGTGCCTTACATAGCGATATAAGTATGTACTTTTTCTTTTGTCTGTGTATGATGCGTAAAGACTTTTCAGGGTGTGCATCTCCTACGCCTATGCTGTTTTCGTCCTACACTTCCCCAAATTAGGTGTCCCTGGTTGGGTTTTGCGCCATTCTTCTTGGCGTTGCCCTAAACAGGGAAACGAGGGTGCTCGCGGTCCGTGTGTTCCGCAGGGCCCCCCGCAATAGAGTTTCCTGCGGCGGCGCCTAACCCCGGTGCCCCCGCTATTTTGATTAACCCCTTCCCGCACAGCAATCTTCCTAAAGTTTCCCTTCCCCTTCCCGACCTGATTTCTTGTTAATACCTCGCCCCTATCCACCTTGCCCTAACTGCACCGCCCTCTGCCTTTCCCTCCCTTCATTCGCTCCAACTCCATCGACCCTACTTCCCTAAACATACCTTGGGCCCTACCTTCCCCCCCTTGCCGCCGGATCGCCCGCTTCCACCTCCCATCCCCCAACGGGTCATAGACCTAGTGTCTGCACTTGTGATTGGGGCTCGGGCCTGCTCCCGGTCCGGCGCCTCTCGCCCGGGATGGCTAAGCTGACGGTCTGCTCTCTGAACATTAAAGGATTCAATGTACCAGAAAAGCGCTCCAAGGTCCTATACGATCTGCACAAGCAAAGAGTGGGCATACTTCTTCTCCAAGAGACCCACTTTCAAGAGAATAATGTGCCCAACATGCATCACAGATACTTTACATCATGGTACCACAGTACCAACCCGCAAGGCAAATCACGAGGTGTGTCAATAGCACTCCACAAATCCCTGCCATATACGGAGGTGGACCACCTTGCAGACCCCGAGGGGAGGTTCGTCTTTCTCAAGATACAGCTACATCAGAAAACCTACACAGTGGCGAATATGTATTTACCGAACTACAGCCAGGCCGCGACGCTCCAGAAGTATCTCAGGAAATTGGAGGAGTTCGCTGATGGAATACTGGTTCTTGGGGGAGACTTCAACCTCACGTTGAACCCCTCCTTGGATTCCTCGTCCGGGAGGAGTTCGGTGCCCTTGGGGAAACTGCAGTCCCTGCGGAAGGCGCTGCACGGCATGCGGCTGATGGATGTGTGGAGGTTGGAGCATGGACAGACCAAGGACTACACGTACTTCTCACCCATGCATGGATCATACAGTCGTATCGACTACATACTCCTAAGCCATCATGCCCTGCAATGGCACCCCGAGTCCCGCATTGGCCCTTTTCTGTGGTCGGACCATGCGCCGGTCTTTGTATCGTTTACTCTACCAAACGCAACACCGGGATGCTGGAACTGGCGCCTCAATGACAATCTCCTGAATGATAAGGTCTGTATGGACAGAGTGAGGGAGACCATCAGTAATTTTACAGCGGACCACAGACGGGACGATTGTGCGCCAGTAATTCAGTGGGAAGCATTAAAATGTGTCCTAAGGGGTGTCTTTATCCAAGAGGGCGCAAGGGCGAAACGTGAGAAAGCGACTCTGATCACCCAGACTCTGCAAACCATCTGTGATCTGGAGTCTAGACACAAACAAGATCTCACGCCGGACCTGCTCGCAGAGCTCTCACTCCACAGAAGTAAACTACTTAAACTTTACGATCAAGCTCATCTTAGGTACAGAGACAAGCGACGGGCCACAATGTACGAGCACGCTAATAAGTGTGGGAAGCTTTTAGCCAGGTCACTTCACGGTAGGTCGGCAACTACATTCATCCCAAGCATCAGTTCAGGAAGAGGAAAGCACGTCTCTAACCCAGCTATGATCCCGGAGGTGTTTAGAAGCTTCTACAGCAGCCTATATAACCTCCAACCGGACCTCACCCGTACTTCGGCCGCAGAGTTGGAGACGAACATAAACAATTATATGGCAGAGACGCCACTTCCTACAATCCCGGAAGAGTCCGCAGCAGACTTGGAGGTGCCCTTTTCGGAGTCGGAGGTCCTGAAGGTCATAAAGGAGGCCCCTGCGGGGAAGAGTCCGGGTCCCGACGGCTTCACTCCGAGATTTTTCAAGGTTTTGGCCCCCCAGCTGGCCCCTTGGTTGACGAGGGCCTTCAATCACATAGGAGCAGACAGCCCTTTCCCAAAACAGACCCTGGAAGCCACTATTACCGTGATCCCTAAACCAGACAAGGACCCCTCGGTGTGCGGCAGCTATAGGCCCATCTCCCTGCTTAATGTCGACTTGAAATTGTACGCAAAAATTATAGCCACCAGAATCAAACCTTTGATCCCCCAAGTGATACATTTGGACCAAGTAGGATTTGTCCCAGGCCGCGAAGCCAGGGACAACACCAATAAACTGCTAAACCTCATTGCCCATGTACACAAGAACGGCATACCGGCATGTGTGTTATCCTGTGACGCCGAGAAGGCGTTTGACAGGGTGAGCTGGCGCTTCCTCAGGGCAACTCTCTCCCAGATTGGCTTGGGCCCTATTCTCACCTCCAAGATCATGGCACTGTATCAGGAACCCTCGGCTCGTGTCAGAACTAATGGGGTATTCTCGAGCCCCTTCACGATCAGGAACGGTACGCGACAGGGCTGCCCGCTCTCACCCCTGCTATATATCTTAACAATGGAGCACCTGGCGATAGCCATCAGGAACAACCCAGACATTAAGGGGATTGAGTGTAAGGGTAGACAATACAAGGCCTCGATTTTTGCAGACGACCTGCTCCTTCACCTAACATCCCCGGCTGTATCTTTCCCGGCGGTTCTGAGGGAGTTTGAGCGGTTCGGCCAGTTGTCCAACTTTCGCATAAACTACGCAAAGTCAGAGGCGTTGAATCTTACTCTGTCGCAGCCCCTGGTGGAGAGGCTCCAGAGCAGTTTCCCATTTAGGTGGCAACCCACAGCGATAAGGTACCTTGGGGTCTTCATCCCATCCGACTTGAATAACCTCTACGAGCTAAACTTTAAGGTTTTACAGGCTAAGGTTCGCCAGGACCTTTCAAAATATGATAGAGGCCGATATTCGTGGTTTGGAAGGATCAACATCTTGAAAATGGATATACTCCCTCGGTTTCTGTACCTCTTCCAAACCATGCCGATCACGCTTCCCAGACAATTCTTCAAATCAGTTCAAGCGGAATTCCTGAAATTCATTTGGGGCTCGCGGAAGCCACGCATCAGATTTAATATCTTGGCCAGACCAAAGAACGCGGGAGGAACCGGAGCCCCGGACTTAAGACTTTATCACTCAGCGGCGGTCATTACAAGGATGGCGGACTGGACGTATAGGAGAGAGGACAAGCTCTGGGTACAAATGGAGCGGGATATCCTGGGGTTTAACCCATGCTCCCTTCCGTGGGTATCCACCGCGGGAGATGCCAGCAGAAAAGGGTGCCCATTCCTGACCCGGCATTTCCTTTCTTGCTGGGACAGACTACAAAGGCAGGGGGAGCTGATAACTAGACCCGGACCTCTCACCCCGCTGTTTAATAACCCGGAGTTCGTACCGGGACAGAATGCCTCCCGATTTTTGATCTGGCGAGAGGTAGAGGATACGAGGTTACGTGACATCTTGATAGGAGGGAGGCTGCCCTCCCTAGCAGAAATGAGAGCTCGGAATAGAGGCGGCCACCTGTCCTGGCTACATCATTGGCAGCTTGAGGCGTTCCTAGCCTCAGGAGGGCGCATTAGCAATGCATCTCTACCCCTAAAGCCTCTGGAGGAATGCCTCACGCAGTTGCAGCCACTGGAACATGTGATCTCTGCTTTTTACAGTATATTGGTAGCCGCCAGGCATACCTCGAAGCTGGAGTTCATGTCCAGATGGGAGAGGGACTTGGGGACGCCGTTTACCAGAGAGGAAACACAGAAGATATTTACTTTGACGCACAAACTGGCAGGAGCCAGTTCAGCGCAGGAAAAAAACTACAAAGTCCTCACAAGATGGTACAGGTGTCCAACGGACATTGCCGCGTTCTCATCCGGGGGATCGGACGCATGCTGGAGGTGTGGAGCGCCCCATGGAGGGATCTTGCACATTTGGTGGGAATGCACCCCGATCAAGAAGCTCTGGGACACGGTTCTCAGGATTCATACGGAGGTGGAGGGATCCGTGGTACCGAACACGCCGAGAGTCGCCTTGCTCTCCCTGATTCCTGGCTCGATGGCCAAGGCTAAGAAAGGAGTCCTTAAATATTTCCTGACGGCTGTCAGGTCAATCATCCCCAGGCATTGGAAGTCTCCCCTCCCGCCAAGTTTGGCGGAATGGTTTGCCGAAATGGATCACATCTTGAGGATGGAGGAGCTGGTGGCGGAGGGCAGAGAAGGAACAGAGGCGCATTGGACAACCTGGATGAATTGGATTAGATTCAGGGAGTCGAGCGAGGCGAAGGTCTTCTTGGCGATGGACGTGGGCTGAGATGATACACATTGCGGTCGGGATTGGGGCGATCCGTCGGCAGGGGGTCACTTTTACTACACTACCCCCCTCCCCTGTTCGCCCCACACAAGCCCTTCTGTTGTTTCCCCATAACCCCCCTCATTCTTCCCACCCCTCCTTTTCCCCTCCCCCCCCGCTTTCTTTTTATTATGTTTTTTTTATTTTTCTTCTTTTCCTCTTTTTCCTTGCCCGGGGATTTCCCCGCCGTTTTCTCTCTGTCACCCCGTGGGTGCTTGACGGGTCCCCTCTCCCCCCCGCGTCTCATCTCGGCCCGCCTTCCCCGGTCTCTACCCGATTGCCGCGGGCGCCCTGCGGTGGGGGTCACCCGGGGGGCCCCTGCGCCCCGGGCCCCATTGCCGCCCCGGCAGCTCGTGGGATGAGGAGGCCCCGGTCTGGGCCTGGACTCTAGGGGCCGGGTGCGATGTGGTGGGGCGGGTGGTGCCCCCCCAACGCGCCCAACAGTGCGCGCCCGGCGCTTCTTACGATAGCGACCCAAACCCTACCATAAATGACGATTGGAGCTCCTGCTTCCCGGAAACACTGACTCCCACCTTCGGCAGTATGAGATGCTAACACTGGAGGCTGTAGGGTTGTAAGCCGTCTTGTGGGGGTGGCTCGTCGGTGGCCGGGGGGGTCGGGCGGTGCCCCAGCTGCGCCTGGTGGCGGGAGGGGTACGAGGGCCCGGATTGACCCTTTTTCTGCATTCCCTACCCTTATGTACCTGTACTGTTTCTTGTCTATGTATATATATATTTTTTTTTTTTTTTTTTTTTTTTTTTTTTTTTTCTCTGTTTCTCCTTTGAAAACTGAATAAACAAGAGATTAAACTAAACAGGCCCAATGTGAATCGGCAAGGTCCCCTGAACAGAACAATACCCAACATGCATTGCTAACTCCAACGGTAGGGTTGCCGTTCACCCTAAAGGAAAGCATATGCATATTGGGCATTTCACTTGAAAATTCCTACTCTGCAGACTAAGCACGCGCCTTGTGCTTTTTCAACCAAAACAGCCCTTTGCAAATAAAATAGCCCCCACAAACCATATATCCACAAAAAGTACACACCTCAAGCGTTCTAGGCGTACCAGGCTTGTTGCCGTGGCAGGAGCTTTCTGGACATAATCCTTTGAGGAATTCACTGGTGCCACCGCATTTCCCTACAAAAATATGCACAATAAAAAACACATTTTCCTAAAGAAAATATATGCTAACAAGGAAAAACATACCTAATATGAAATGGCAACGTCCCCTGCACAGAACAATACCCAACATGCATAGGTACTTTCAATGGTTACTGATGGTAAAGTTTCAGCTCTGCAAACAAATCACACCTTTTTTCCACAAAAACAACCCTTTTCATTTGAAATACCCCACCCAAACCATATATATATACTTAAAGTACACACCTTATGCTTTCTTGTTCTATCCCGTTTATTCCAGTGGGCAAAGTTTTCTGTTAAAATTCTGAACGCATACACAGGTTTTACATAGTTTCCATATAAAATGTTACAAAAAACAGACTCACAACATTATGCTAAAAAACATCTGAAACAGCAGGGGCCCCCAAACAGAATACCCAACAAGCATAGCTCAACATCTTATTATAAAAGTGCACAAAACAGCCTTTACATTTCTTAATGATACTAACAGATGCAATAAGGATTAGACTTATGGGGTGCAGATGGGCTATTGTAGTTGTGGCATCAGATTATAAGGTCAGTGTCAAGTATACGATCTTGAAAAGGGGACCACGTTTGAATCATCATGCGCCACAAGTAACCCACTGCTCCTCCTCCAGCCCTCCTATTGCATCTATAAACATACCCAAAAAAATTAAAAGGAAAAGAAAAACACATTGACAACCTATTTCCAGCAAACAAAAGGGATCCACAACTAAAGTCTAAACTGAAAATAAAATTTATGCAGTGCTATCAGTAATCTACCTGGGTGTGGTAAGCTTCGAAGCAGTCGTCAAAGCATAACCCAGGTTGGCTGGGACATGTCGGGCAGTAGTACCGCACGTCCTTCCTGATGCCACGCTTTCTGCATACTCTACAAGGCTTTTGGGGATACTTCTTAACACCCACATGGGGAAGGCACTTTATAAAGTGCTTCCCAACTAGCCTAGCCTGGTTGTCATTAGCTGTCACCTCTGGTTCCTGCTCGATATCCCCAAACAACAAAGCAGGGAGTAACTGCTGTTGGTATTTAATAAAAGACAAATTTGAGCCTGGTACCGCTGCCTTGAAGACAACAAAGGAGTTGTAAGTTGCCAGCTGGACCAAATGATTTGCAACTTTTTTGTACCAGGCTCTGGATTTTCGGGTGGCATTGTAATATGTTAGTATTTGGTCCGTCTTATCAACGCCACCCATGAATTTATTATAATCCTTGATACAACGTGGCTTTTGGGAAGGGGCTCGGGGACCACGTTGCCTTACATTCATGACTGACTCATCATGGATTGTTGTCAGCATGATTACATTTTTTTTATCCATATACTTCACGGCCAGGAGCTCACCGCTTCTTAAAGCATACGACTCTCCACGATTTAGTTTTTTTTGCAGCAATGACCTGGGCAAACCTTTTCGATTGCGGTTGATGGTGCCACAGGCCGGTGTGTCCAATGAATAAAGGGCTCTAAATAAGGGGATGCTGCTGTAGAAGTTGTCCACGTATAAGTGGTAACCTCTTCCCAGTAGAGGAGTCATGAGCTCCCAGACAATTTTTCCACTGACTGACAAATCAAGGGGACAACCAGGGGGGTCCAGATGTGTGTCCCTTCCTTCATATAATTGGAAAAATTTAGTATAGCCGGTCGAACTCTCGCACAATTTGTAAAATTTAATCCCGTAGCGGGCACGCTTGCTAGGGATATACTGACGAAATATAATGCGCCCTTTAAACAGCAGAAGTGACTCGTCGATACTTACATTTTGAGAGGGGGTGTACACTTCCGCAAAGCGCTCTGACAGGCTATTAATAAGGGGTCTTAATTTATGCAGCCTGTCGTGACCGGGCTCACCGCGGGGAATAGCAGTGGAATTGTCATTGAAGTGCAGAAATCGCAGTAAGATTTCGTACCGATTTCTGGACATTACGGCCGGAAATATTGGGGTTGCGATTAAGGATTGGGTATCCCAGTAGGAGGAAATGCTAAATTTTTTGACGATACCCATTGCAAGAGTGAGCCCCCAAAATTTTCTCATCTCACTCAAATTTGTGGGGTGCCATGCATGAGCTCGGGCGTGCCTCTGTGGGGGATTTTGGGTGAGGACCTGCTCAGCATAGAGATTAGTGTAATAGACCATATCCAGTAGGATGGCCTCTGAAACAAATAAATTGAAGTAGTCAATGACACCAAAGTTTGTGGTGTCGCAATTGACCCCGGGGACCGAATCAAATGGGGGAATTTCGGGGGAATAGTTATTAGGAGGCCTCCGTGCAGGCTCTCCTCCAACTGCAGCACTCCCGCCCTGACCTACACTTTCTTCCAGCGTGGCCTCTTGTGCGGTACCATCCCTTCTAGGATGCATAGCACTGGTACCACTGCGCGGCTGTGTCTCCTCACTAGAGGAGACACTGTCGGACTCACTACCTGAGGGCATATACTCTGACCCTGACTCGCTAAACTCTTCTGAGTCCGACTCCATCATATAAGCCGCTGCTTCCTGTGCAGTGTACCTTCTCCCAGCCATTTCTAAATCTATTCTAAACAGTCACAAAATATAAACTCTATAGAGGAAGGCTGAACTGGAACTGAAAGCCTAGAACCTAAACCTAAAGCTTAGAACCTAAACCTAAAGCTTAGAACCTAAACCTAAAGCTTAGAACCTAAACCTAAAGCAAAAAAAATACAGAAAATACACAGTACGGAATAAAAAAGTGTATATATACGATCTGACGAGAAGTGGTGAGGCAAACATCCAGCGAAGGTCCAGGTGAAGTCTTAGGGCCAAAAACCAACCGACAAGCCTAAGGAAGGTTTAGTTAACACAAATATAGTTTAAGAAGGGTGGGTAAAACCCCCAAATTCCTGGTAATAACTACCCTATCGCCGATGCAACACCGCATGCACTGGCCGCAGGCACTGGCCGCAGGCAAACTACGTGCATGCTTGATCGCCCATGCAGGCCCGATCGCCAGCCTGATCGCCCATGCAGGCCCGATCGCCAGCCTGATCGCCCATGCAGGCCCGATCGCCAGCCTGATCGCCCATGCAGGCCCGATCGCCAGCCTGATCGCCCATGCAGGCCCGGGCCTGCATGGGCAATCAGGCCGACGATCGGGCCTGCATGGGCGATCAGGCCGACGATCGGGCCTGCATGGGCGATCAGGCCGACGATCGGGCCTGCATGGGCGATCAGGCCGACGATCGGGCCTGCATGGGCGATCAGGCCGACGATCGGGCCTGCATGGGCGATCAGGCCGACGATCGGGCCTGCATGGGCGATCAGGCCGACGATCGGGCCTGCATGGGCGCTCAGGCCGACGATCGGGCCTGCATGGGCGATCAGGCCGACGATCGGGCCTGCATGGGCGATCAGGCCGACGATCGGGCCTGCATGGGCGATCAGGCCGGCGATCGGGCCTGCATGGGCGATCAGGCCGGCGATCGGGCCTGCATGGGCGATCAGGCCGGCGATCGGGCCTGCATGGGCGATCAGGCCGGCGATCGGGCCTGCATGGGCGATCAGGCCGGCGATCGGGCCTGCATGGGCGATCAAGCAGGCAGGAACTTTTGCAGCCCATGCAGGCCCGATCGCCGGCCTGATCGCCCATGCAGGCCTGGTCGCCCATGCAGGCCCGATCGCCGGCCTGCATGGGCGACCAGGCCGGCGATCGGGCCTGCATGGGCGACCAGGCCGGCGATCGGGCCTGCATGGGCGACCAGGCCGGCGATCGGGCCTGCATGGGCGACCAGGCCGGCGATCGGGCCTGCATGGGCGACCAGGCCGGCGATCGGGCCTGCATGGGCGACCAGGCCGGCGATCGGGCCTGCATGGGCGATCAAGCAGGCAGGAACTTTTGCGGCCCATGCAGGCCCGATCGCCGGCCTGGTCGCCCATGCAGGCCCGATCGCCGGCCTGAATCTGTTTTTCTGTACAAGCTTGTCTACACAGAAAAATGCACAAACAACAAAAATATATTTATATATAGGCAAAAGCAAACAAAAAAAGCCTAACCTAGCCATCATTCACACCTGTCCGGTACCGCACGTGTTTCCGTGTCGGCTGCAAAAATAATTCAGTGATGGCACCTTTATAGCCCCTTTCACACCTCTGCCTGCTTGATCGCCCATGCAGGCCCGATCGCCAGCCTGATCGCCCATGCAGGCCCGATCGCCAGCCTGATCGCCCATGCAGGCCCGATCGCCAGCCTGATCGCCCATGCAGGCCCGATCGCCAGCCTGATCGCCCAGGCCGGCGATCGGGCCTGCATGGGCGACCAGGCCGGCGATCGGGCCTGCATGGGTGACCAGGCCGGCGATCGGGCCTGCATGGGCGACCAGGCCGGCGATCGGGCCTGCATGGGCGATCAAGCAGGCAGGAACTTTTGCGGCCCATGCAGGCCCGATCGCCGGCCTAATCGCCCATGCAGGCCCGATCGCCGGCCTGGTCGCCCATGCAGGCCCGATCGCCGGCCTGGTAGCCCATGCAGGCCCGATCGCCGGCCTGAATCTGTTTTTCTGTACAAGCTTGTCTACACAGAAAAATGCACAAACAACAAAAATATATTTATATATAGGCAAAAGCAAACAAAAAAAGCCTAACCTAGCCATCATTCACACCTGTCCGGTACCGCACGTGTTTCCGTGTCGGCTGCAAAAATAATTCAGTGATGGCACCTTTATAGCCCCTTTCACACCTCTGCCTGCTTGATCGCCCATGCAGGCCCGATCGCCAGCCTGATCGCCCATGCAGGCCCGATCGCCAGCCTGATCGCCCATGCAGGCCCGATCGCCAGCCTGATCGCCCAGGCCGGCGATCGGGCCTGCATGGGCGACCAGGCCGGCGATCGGGCCTGCATGGGCGACCAGGCCGGCGATCGGGCCTGCATGGGCGACCAGGCCGGCGATCGGGCCTGCATGGGCGACCAGGCCGGCGATCGGGCCTGCATGGGCGATCAAGCAGGCAGGAACTTTTGCAGCCCATGCAGGCCCGATCGCCGGCCTGATCGCCCATGCAGGCCTGGTCGCCCATGCAGGCCCGATCGCCGGCCTGCATGGGCGACCAGGCCGGCGATCGGGCCTGCATGGGCGACCAGGCCGGCGATCGGGCCTGCATGGGCGACCAGGCCGGCGATCGGGCCTGCATGGGCGACCAGGCCGGCGATCGGGCCTGCATGGGCGACCAGGCCGGCGATCGGGCCTGCATGGGCGACCAGGCCGGCGATCGGGCCTGCATGGGCGACCAGGCCGGCGATCGGGCCTGCATGGGCGATCAAGCAGGCAGGAACTTTTGCGGGCCATGCAGGCCCGATCGCCGGCCTAATCGCCCATGCAGGCCCGATCGCCGGCCTAATCGCCCATGCAGGCCCGATCGCTGGCCTGGTCGCCCATGCAGGCCCGATCGCCGGCCTGGTCGCCCATGCAGGCCCGATCGCCCATGCAGGCCCGATCGCCGGCCTGATCGCCCATGCAGGCCGGCATGGGCGATCAGGCCGGCGAACGGGCCTGCATGGGCGATTGGGCGGGCACACCACCACCACCCCCTTGGCCCCAGCACAGCTACACAAAGGATCGGGCCGGCGGGCGATCATGCAGGCCGGCGGGCGATCAGTCTAGTGATCGGGGGGGGCGGGCGGGCTGGCTGGCGATGGGGCGGGCGGGCTGGCTGGCGATGGGGCTGGCGGGCTGGCTGGCGGTGGGGCTGGCGGGCTGGCTGGCGATGGGGCTGGCTGGCGATGGGGCTGGCTGGCGATGGGGCTGGCGGGCTGGCTGGCGATGGGGCTGGCGGGCTGGCTGGCGATGGGGCGGGCTGGCTGGCGATGGGGCTGGCGGGCGATGGGGCTGGCGGGCTGGCTGGCGATGGGGCTGGCGGGCTGGCTGGCGATGGGGCTGGCGGGCTGGCTGGCGATGGGGCTGGCGATGGGGCTGGCGATCGGGGGGGGCTGGCTGGCGATCGGGGGGGGCTGGCTGGCTGGCGATGGGGGGGGCTGGCTGGCGATCGGGGGGGCTGGCTGGCGATCGGGGGGGCTGGCTGGCGATCGGGGGGGGCTGGCTGGCGATCGGGGGGGCTGGCTGGCGATCGGGGGGGCTGGCTGGCGATCGGGGGGGTGCTGGCTGGCGATCGGGGGGGGCTGGCTGGCGGGCTGGCGAGATGGCGCGATCGGGCGCGATCTCGTGCACCAAAACCCCCCCCACCCCCTCCCCCTCCCCCCCAGAACAACGGGGGGGGGGGGCTGGCTGGCGATCGGGGGGGGGCTGGCTGGCGATCGGGGGGGGTGCTGGCTGGCGATCGGGGGGTGCTGGCTGGCGGGCTGGCGCGATCGGGCGCGATCGGGCGCGATCGCGTGCACCAAAACCCCTCCACCCCCTCCCCCTCCCCCCCAGAACAACAGAAGATGGGCACACTTACCTTGATCAGCGCTGAAAGAGGCCGGCGCCCGCCCGCAGCCTGTTTATATACAGGCGGGCGCCGGCGATGTCATCACACTGCGCCTCCTGCTGATTGGTCCTGGGGGTGATCAGGTGACCAGAGTCATCCACAGGTCACCTCCCCCAGAACCTTGGCTGAAGATCTACGTGACTCCATCGCTGGAAGCCTGCAGATGCCCCTCAGATGCCCCCCAGGTAAGAAAACGCTAGGTACGTAAAATTCACGTAGCTGGCGTTTAACGACAGGAGAGGCAGCTACGTGAATTTTACGTAGCTGGCGCTAGAAGGGTTAATGGATGTTATCCTGGAGAATCCTGTGGAAAATTACCTTATTACTCCAAATCAGCATGGATTTATGAGGAATCACTCCTGCCAGACAAAACAATTAGCTATCAGCTATTATGAGGAGATCAGTTCAAGACTGGATCAGCGGGAGTCATTGGATATGATATATCTTGACTTTTCTAAAGCATTTGATACTGTGCCACATAAAAGATTGATACAAAAGATGAGAATGCTTGGACTGGGGGAAAACATGTGCAGATGGGTGAGAAATTAACTTAATGATCGGAAGCAGAGGGTGGTTATCAATGGCACACACTCAGATTGGGGCACCGGTACTAAGGGAAGTACTAGGAGTACCACAAGGGTCAGTTCTGGGACCAATTCTCTTCAATATATATATTAATGACATTGGGTACGGATTAAACAGCAAAGTCTCAATCTTTGAAGGTGATACTAAGCTGTGTAAAGTAATTAAAACAAAATAGGACATAATGCAGCTACAAACAGATTTAAATAAATTGGAAGCATGGACAGCTAAAAGGCAAATGAAGTTTAACACATATAAATGTAAGGTTATGCACATGGGATGGAGAAATCGGTGTCATGATTACACACTAAATTAAAATAATAAGGAGTGCAGGGACTAGCGTACCCTGAAAGATTGTCAAAGTTAGGTTTATTTAGTTTCAAAAAATCTAATAACTATATATATATATATATTTGGGGTCAATAGAAAGATTTGTCCCACAATCTATTTATACCCCGGAGTATAACCATAACCCAAGGGCATCCACTAAGGTTAGAGGAAAGGTGCTTTCTCCACCGACATAGGAGGAGATTCTTCTCTGTAAGAGCAGTAAGACTATGGAACTCGCTGCAAGAAGAGGTAATAATGAAAACGCTCTAGAGTGGCCTGGATGCCTTCCTGCCATGTAATAACATTTCCAGCTATGGCTATTAGACCACTGGAAGGAGATGAATAGGCTTTATTCAGCCTGTTACTATGTAAGGTGGGTTTCAGCAGCCTCATAAAGTCCCCAAGGCCTGTGAAAGCTTAAGGAAGGTGGTAGCAGAAGCATCTCCTTGAGCCCCTAAAGGCCTGTGCAAGCCAGTGGGGAAGTATCAGTCTCCTAGAGTCCCTAACACCTGTGGAAGTCAGTGAAGGGTAGTAGCAGGAGGATCAATATCCTCCTATTAATGCCAGTGGAGAGGGTAACAGTAGCAGTCCCTCTGAGCCTCTTGGGTCTGTGAAAGCCAGTAGAGGCTTTTAACAGCAACAGCAGTCTTATTAAGCCCCTAAATGCATGTGAAAGCCAGTGAAGGCTTTTAACAGCAGCAACAGTCTTATTTAGCCCCTAAAGGCCTGTGAAAGCCAGCTGAGGGTGGGGGAGTAACAGCAACAGCAGTAGCCTCGTGAGATAAGATATATTTATACATAGTTATTATATCACCCCCCCAGGTGTATCTTTTCCAAACTAAATAAACCTATTGACAATCTTTCAGGGTACTCTAGTCCCGCACGCCATTGCCCTCCTCCGAATGTGCTCCAGTTCTCATATGTCCTGCTTATGCACAGGTGCCCAGAACTACACAATATTCCATATGGGGTCCTAGCAGCGACTCGTGAAGGGGTAAATTGATGCCCTGGCCATGGGCATCTATGAGCCTCTTACTGCACCCCATGAACTTGTTCTCCTGGGCAGCTGCTACCTGGCTTTGATCACTATAGTTAATTTTATTGTTAACTAAAACCTGGCACATTTCTCCTTCCCATGTGCATAACCTTACATTATTTGTGTTGTACTTCATTTGCCATTTTACTGCCCATGCTTCCAATTTATCTAAATCTGTTTGTAGCTTAAGTTTAATTTCATCTGCAAAGATTGAGACTTTACTGTTTAATCTATACTCGGATCGGATACACCTTAATGGTGACCCAATCTGAGTATGTACCATTGATAACCGTTGATAATCTGTTTCTTATCATTAAGCTAATTTCTCACTCATGTATACATATTTTCCCCCAGCCTAAGTGTTCTCATCTTTTTTACTAAACTCATGTGGCACAGTATCAAATGCTTTAAAAAAGTCAAGATTAATGATATCCAATAACTCCCCCTGATCCAATCTCCTCATAAAAGCGGATTAGGTTTGTCTGGCAGGAGTGATTCCTAATAAATACATTAAGGTCATTTTCATCCAGATACTCCAGGATAACATCCCTTAGAAAACCTTGAAACAGCTTGACCGACACAGATCTTTAACTTACCAGTCTATAGTTCCCAGGTTCCCCCTTATACCCATTTTTAAATATTGCCACTACATTTGCTAAGCATCAATCCCTTGGAACAGCCTCCATCATTATTGAATTTACACATTACACACACTGTATGCCATCTGGTCCTGGGGATTTATTGATTTTTATAAATTTATTGATCTGCTTGAGATTATGTTAGAAAAAGTCTGGATCCCTGGCTGCAGGACCCCTTAGCCACCTGCTGGTGGCACTGTTTCACCTCTCTCGCTGCAATGTTTCTGTGCAGCCTGCCTTCTAAGGTTCTCCCTCCAGGGTGAGTGCTCAGCTGCAGCCACTAATCTCCTGGCCTTAAACCGGACCTTCACCATGATTTATTGAAAAGCTCAAACCCTTAGAAAATTATTCCCCAGCATCTAAAATTAATAGATTTTAAGTTTTTAGTCACTTACTTATTATTCTTTCTCCCACTGGGCTGCAACTCTGTTCAGGACTTTAGGATACGGGCGCCGCCATCTTGACTCGGAAGCATCACACATACTGAGGAGAAGAGAGTGGGATAAAGTACAGGGGGTTGGTTATAGCTGTGTTTGCTCAGACTGAGCAGAGCTGGGGGTCAGGAAAAGGTCAGCAATCCCAGAATGCAGAGCAACACAGTCAGAAGACACTTCCTGTTTGCAGGCTGCCTGACGACCCATGATCCGCCATCTGTTTAAAGGGTCATAGCATGCAGTAGATGCAGGTAGGATGATTTTTAATGTGACCAATCTGTATGTGCAGGGTGTGGGAAACATATAAGATAGGATCTTATTCAGAGTGAAGGGCCGCTTTAAGCTCCACAGACAAGGCTAGGATCTCCAGCATCTGATTGCCTTCCTGCATTACAGACCTGCTGCCCTGTTATCCTGAAACTCGAGTACCTAATTCCGTTCCTGCTCAGCCTTAGGTTCTGTACCAGTGTCAGAACCAACTCACCTGCGCCCCGGTCCCGCACTGTCTCCGGGCGGCCGGCCGCAGCACCTCCTGTTCGGCGGCCGAGCGGCAGCGGCGGCTCTCCTCTGCGTCCCCGGCTCCCGTGTTGATTTATATGCCCTCCGGCGGCGCTGCATACAGCGTGCCCGCCGGAGGGTGAATTAAAGGGCCAAGGTGTGGGGGCGGGAACGCCCCCAGTACTGGGTCAGGTGCCAATGAGCCCAAGGGGGGTTTTGGATGATACGCTCTTGTTCTTTTTGAACCAATGTCTTTGAGAATTGTAGTAAGCACCAATCACACACCCAGCTCCCCCATCTCCAATCATATCTGGTTCCTATAAAGGTTCACCCCGTCAGTGCCTGTGATAGCACCTTGTACCTAGTTTGCCTTGTATTATACTCTGTTTGATCTTCGTTGCCGACCCCTGCCTGAAACCGACCATTCTCTGTCTGATCTCCATTGCCGACCCCTGCCTGAAACTGACCATTCTCTGATCTCCGTTGCCGACCCTTGCCTGAAACCGACCATTCTCTGTCTGATCTCCGTTGCCGACCCTTGCCTGAAACCGACCATCTTCTGCCAGATCTCCGTTGCCGACCCCTGCTTCGTACCCCGACCTTGAGCTGCCTCTTCCTTCTGTACCGCTGCGATCTCTGATTACCCTGTGTCGACCTCTGGCCTGTCTTTGAACTTTCTGCTAAACTCACTCTGATTCCACTCCTAGCTATTGATTCTTCAGACCTCCAAACAGTAAGCTCCCATCCTTTGAGCCATTGAAGTCCTGGGGGCAACCGATCCCAGGCAGGCTTGTACTGCGTCCCGGCAAGGGGGGGCTCCTACAGGTGAAGCTGGCTGCGGAGATAGGGGGTTGAGGGCTTACCTGGAGTGCTGGAGTTACCTGGGCGTGACTTTATCACAGGCCCCACCATGGATGACCTGGTACAGCAAGTGCAGGCCATGGCCACTGCTATAAATCAGCTTGCCCAAAGAGTGGCCACCCAAGAAACCAGGCAGATTCCTGCATGTACCACCTCATGTGTCAGAGCCGAAGGTCCAGCTACCGGAGAAATTTTTTGGAGACCGTGCCAAGTTCTCTAATTTCAAGAATGCTTGCGAACTTTATTTCAAGTTGAGGCCCGTATCTTTGGGCACTGAGACCCAGCGGGTGGGTTTGGTAATCTCTCTACTACAAGGAGACCCTCAGTCTTGGGCATTCAGTTTGCCTCCCAATGACGCCGCCCTGCATTCTGTTACGGCCTTCTTCCTTGCTATGGGCATTCTATATGCTGACCCGGACCAACAGTCTACAGCTGAGAACAGGCTTCGGGCCCTGAAGCAAGGACGGAATACGGCGGAGGATTATAGCGCTGAGTTCCGCCGTTGGGCGGTAGAGTCCACGTGGAATGACCCTGCCTTGTGTAGCCAATACGGAGTGGGCCTGTCTGAGAGCATCAAAGATGCACTTGTGAATTTCCCTTCACCATTGGACTCAGACCAATTGATGCAGGTCCCCATTAAAATTGACCGCATTAGGGAAAGAGCTAGGGAGAGAGCTAGGGCTCCCACGTCTTTCAAGCCCTTCCAAAATCCTAACCCACTGGCTTTCCTTAGGGAAAATACTCCTTCCACCTCTCAGGAGGAGCCCATGCAGGTTGGAAGAACCCGCCTTTCCCAGGATGAGAAGCAGCGAAGGCGCTCCATGGGGTTATGTTTATATTGTGGGAACCCGGGACACTTCGCTAGATCCTGCCCTAACAAGGTGAACTCGGCGGGAAACTTTCACGCCTAGATCAGGGGGAGAGTACTGATAAGGTGAGTCTGTTAACTACTCTCGCTTGGATAAAATGTTAATCCCTGTAGACCTTTCCTGGGGCTCTTCCAAACAGTCAGTTTCCGCTTTTATTGATAATGGAGCTGCGGGCAACTTCTTGGATAGAAACATGATCTCCATCTTGGGAATTCCATTGGTACCTGTCACAATCAGCTTACCTGTGCCGCGTTCCAGCGGTGTCCCCGTCGCCTCATTGATCAAGTGCCGGCGTCTCCGGCATCAATACACGTGCTCGCGCGGGTGCGCAAGCACGTTCCTTCTATGCCCTCCGGCAGCGCTGCACTCAGCGCGGCCGCCGGAGGAGGTGAATAATTAAGCAGTCAGAGGGGCAAGCCCCCTTTCAGTTAAAGGGCCGATGAGCCCAGCTGGGCAAGCACGCCCTCTGTAGTGAATTGGGCCAATGAGCCCAATAGGAGTTGCTGGGCTGTACGCCCTATGTTCCAATCAGGTGCTGGTTCTTAGTAGCACCAATCTCACACCCAGCCCTAATCATATCCGTTTCCTATAAAGGTTTACCCCACCAGTTGCTCAGTGCCTTTCTTGCATGTGTCTCGTGATTGATCTTGTTGCCGACCCTCGCCTGAACTGACTATTCTAGATCTGAACTCCCGTTGCCGACCATCACCTGTACCGACCATCCTTGATCTGAACTCCCGTTGCCGACCACCACCTGTACCGACCATCCTTGATCTGAAATCCCGTTGCCGACCATCGCATGTACCGACCATCCTAGGTCTGATATCCTGTTGCCGACCTCTGCTCTGAACCTAGACTACGATTTGCCTTCTCCTTTTGTACCACTGCCATCTCAGAAACACCCGTTGCCAACCCCTAGCCCGTCTGGACTTTCCTGTTAAAACGTTCTTGCTATTGGGCTCGCTCAATACCGCTCCCAGCCACTGGTTCTCCAGACCTCCCAACAGTAAGCCTACATCCTTTGAGCCATTGAAATCCTGGGGGCAACCGATCCCGGGCAGGCGTATTCTGCGTCCCGGCAAGCGAGGGCTCCTACAGGTGAAACTGGCTGCGGAGATTGGGGGTTGAGGGCTTACCTGGAGGGCTGAAGTTACCAGAGTGGAGCATTAGAGAACCCAGAGTGTGATATTATCACAGGCCACACCCATGGATGACCTGGTACAGCAAGTACAGGCTATGGCCACAGCTATAAATCAACTTGCCCAGAGAGTGGCCAATCAAGAAACCAGGCAGATTCCTGCATCCACTGTACCACCTCACGTGTCGGAGCCGAAGGTCCCATTACCGGAGAAATTTTTTGGAGACCGAGCCAAATTCTCCAGTGAGGCCCGTATCCTCGGGTACTGAGACCCAACGGGTGGGGTTAATTATCTCCCTTTTGCAAGGAGATCCCCAATCAGGGGCTTTTAGCCTGCCTCCCGATGATGCTGCCCTGCACTCCGTTACATCTTTTTTCCAGGCTATGGGTGTGTTATATGCCGACCTAGACCAGCAGTCCACAGCCAAAAACAGGCTTCGGGCCTTGAAGCAAGGTCGGAATACTGCCGAAGATTACAGTTCTGAATTCCGGCGCTGGGCAGTAGACTCCAGATGGAATGACCCAGCCCTGTGTAGCCAGTTCCGTATGGGTCTATCGGAGGGTATCAAGGACGCATTGGTTAATTTCCCTACACCAGCAGATCTTGACCAGCTAATGCAGGACTCCATCAAAATAGATCGGCGACTTAGGGAAAGAGCCAAGGAAAGGGTTAGGACTTCCTCGTCCTTTAAGCCATCTCAGACCCCCAACCCACCTACTTCCCTTGGGGTAAACACACCTTCTTCCTCACTGGAAGAATCCATGCAGGTCGGTAGAGCTTGTCTTACCCAGGACGAGAAGCAGCGTAGACGCTCCATGGGTCTATGCTTATATTGTGGGAATCCGGGACATTTTGCTAGGTCCTGTCCTAACAAGGGATACCCGGCGGGAAACTTCCACGCCTAGATCTGGAGGAGAGGGCTGATCTAGGGGAGTCCATTAATTACTCTCACTTAAACAAAATGTTAATCCCCATAGAGCTTTCTTGGGGCCCTTCCAAACAGGCAGTATCCGCCTTTATCGATAGTGGAGCTGCGGGCAATTTCCTGGATCGGAGCATGATCTCCGTCCTGGGGATTCCTCTGGTACCCCTTGGGAAATCTCTACAGGTTCTGGCCATAAATGGGAAGGCCATCCAGGGAGGCCCGGTTAGTACCAAGACCCCTCCTCTCAATTTAATTGTCGGCTCTTCCCACTCTGAATACATCGAGTTCTTGGTTTTTGATTGTCCGGAAACCCCGGTAGTACTGGGATATCCCTGGTTAAAACTCCACATCCCCATTTTAGACTGGCAGACTGGGGATTTAGTGAGGTGGAGTAATTACTGCAAGCCACATTGTTTTTCCACTGCCCTCAAAAGTTTTCAGATGCTGCCCCAGGGATTGCCTCAGCCTTATGCGGATTGGGCTGATGTTTTTTCTGAACGTTCTGCAGATTCCCTTCCCCCACATAGAGCCTATGACTGCCCCATTGACCTGCTCCCAGGAACCATCCCTCCTAGAGGGAAAATTTATAATCTTACCCTGCCGGAGGAGCAGGCAATGAAGGAGTACATCTCCGAGAATTTAAGCAAGGGGTTCATCCGTCCTTCAACATCACCTGCGGGGGCTGGCTTCTTTTTTGTGGAGAAAAAAGATGGTGGTTTAAGGCCTTGCATAGATTACAGGGCCCTGAATAAGATTACTGTAAAAAAATGGTATCCCCTTCCCTTGATTGGGGATTTATTTAATCAAGTATTAGGTGCTCGGGTTTTCTCCAAGTTAGACCTAAAGGGGGCCTACAACCTGATTCGTATTCGGCAAGGGGATGAGTGGAAAACGGCATTCAATGTTAAAGATGGTCATTACGAATATCTAGTCATGCCCTTTGGCCTTTGTAATGCTCCTGCGGTTTGTTAACGATATCTTCCGAGACTATTTGCGTAGATTCATGGTTATTTATTTGGATGATATCCTCATTTTCTCGAATTCTTTGTCCGAACATAGACAACATGTGAAAATGGTTCTTCAAAAATTGAGAGAGAATAACTTGTATGCAAAAATTTCTAAATGTATGTTTGAGGTCACCACCGTTCCCTTTTTGGGTTATGTAATCTCTAGCCAGGTATTGGAGATGGATGCGGGGAAAGTTTCGGCCGTGCGGGATTGGGTACAACCCAAATATTTAAAAGAATTACAGCGTTTTTTAGGGTTCGCTAATTTCTATCGACGCTTTATTAAGGGTTTTTCCAATATTGTTGCTCCTCTCACCAACCTTACACGCAAGGGTGCCTTCACTGTAAACTGGTCATCTTCGGTCAATGAAGCCTTCCTGACTCTAAAACAGGCTTTTACTTCGGCGCCAGTTTTAGTTCACCCTGACGTTAATAAACCTTTTACCATTGAAGTAGATGCATCCGAGTTGGGCGTGGGGGCGGTGTTGTCGCAATACTCTGGTCATCCTGAACATTTGCATCCCTGCGCCTATTTCTCACGGACATTTTGTGCCGTGGAACAGAACTATGATGTTGGAAACAGGGAGTTATTGGCGGTTAAATTGGCTTTCGATGAATGGCGTCACTGGTTGGAGGGTTCATTGTATCCGATCACGGTCTATACCGATCACAAAAACCTCGAGTACATTAGCTCAGCTAAGAGACTGAACTCTCGTCAGGCTCGTTGGGCATTATTTTTTTCGCGCTTTAATTTTATAATTACATTTAAGCCAGGAGTTAAAAATTCTAAAGCGGATATGGGTGAACCTATTTTGCCTTTGGGTTGTGTGATTGGGGCTTTGCTTCCTGATCTTTCTAATGCCTTGGCGCCATTTCAAAATGAATCCCCTGTAGATGTACCTTTGGGGTGTCAGTTTGTACCGCTGCATCTGCGTTCTGATGTAATTTGCGAGTTTCATGATGCCAAAACTGCTGGTCATCTGGGAAATCGTAAGACTTTCATTTTAGCCCGACGCCTTGTATGGTGGCCTACTATGCGACGCGATATTACTGCCTTTATCGACGCATGTTCTGTTTGTGCGCGAAGTAAGGGGGTTCACAAGGCCCCTAGTGGGTGTTTAGTCCCACTTAAGATTCCTAAAGAACCATGGACTCATATCTCTATGGATTTTATTGTAGATTTGCCTCCCTCACATGGGAATACTGTGATTTGGGTGGTCGTCGACCGTTTCAGTAAGATGGCACATTTTATTCCTTTATCTAAGCTACCGTCAGCTCCTGAGCTTTCGCGATTATTTATCTCGCATATTTTCCATATCCATCTAATATAGTTTCCGATCGGGGCGTGCAATTTACTTCGCGTTTTTGGAAGAACTTCTGTTCTCGCTTGGGGATTTAGATATCTTTGTCTTCTGCATACCATCCTCAAACCAATGGACAGACTGAGAGAACCAATCAAAGTCTTGAACAGTATTTGCGGTGTTACATTTCTGACGCTCAAGAACAGTGGTCGGAATACATTGACTTCGCGGAATTTGCATACAATAATGCGCCGAGTGAGAGTACCAAAATTTCTCAGTTTTTCTGCAATTTTGGGAAGAATCCCAGGGCTTCCTCTCTCTCTGGGTCCCCTTTCAATTTACCGGCATTGGAAGAGTGGCTCCAAGAGCGGAAGAACATCTGGACCCGCGTCCAGGAGACTTTGAAAGAAACTATTCTTAGATATAAAAGGTTCGCCGATCGCCGCAGGTCTCAAGAACCCGCGCTTCAGATTGGGGACTTTGTTTGGGTTTCTACTAAAAATATTTCTCTCTGGCAACCGTCCAGTAAGTTAGGGCCCAAGTTTATCGGCCCTTTCCCCATTATTCAGAAATTAAGCAATGTGTCCTTTAACTTTTTCAGTGCCAAGCACGTAGTTTCTACGTGCTTGCTTCTACTCCACTTAAGTGCCAAGCACGTAGAATCTACGTGCTTGACTTTCCCTCCTGCTAGTAAAAAAAATACAAATCACAAATACTCACCTGACCCCTCATTGGATCCGGCTGGGTCTCCTCTTTAATTTGGTGCCATCCGATCCCCCGTGGGGGGTCGGATGGCTCCAGGAGAGCCCCGGGAATAGCCCCCCCCCCGTTTTGGCAGCAGCAGCTGCTAACTGTAAAAAAATAAAAAAATAAAAATGACATTTACTTAGCTGCAGTCGCGCTGCCTCCCTCCAGGTCTCCTCTTCACTGGGGGGGCCTCCGATCGCCCCCCCCCCCCAGCCTCTTCAGCTTCAGGGGAGAGCCTGAAAGGGCTCTCCCCCTCCTCTCCCGACGGGCGCCGCAATCTTGTTGTTAAGCCCCGCCCCTTTGGGGGCAGGGCTTATGACGTCACTCCCGGGCCTCTTGCTGCCTCTCCTCGGCTCAGCTTTTTTTTTTTAATAAATTACATTTTTGTGTGTGTGTGTGTTTTTTTATGTTAACCCTTTGTGAACTGGTAAGGGATCCATGAGACCCCTTATACCAATTCACAAGGCTGGGGTTTGGCAAGCCACCTGCAACTAGCGGGTGGCTTGCCATTAACCCCCGCACCCCCAATTACCTGCCTCCCCAAAGCCCAGGGGGGGCAGAAGAGCCCGGGCCCACACAGGGTATGTGGGCTCGTAGGCTGCAGGGTGGGGGGCCACAAAAGCTACAAGCCCCCATAGCTGGTCCCGGGCTGGTTATGATGGGTAAGGGGGACCCTACGTCTTTTTTTTTAATTTTAAGGGTTAGGGTTAGGGTTAGCCTAACCCTAACCCTTAAAATAAAATAAAAAATGGGTTCCCCCCCCCGGAGGGGGGACCTTACGTCATTTTTATTTAATTTTTAAGGGTTAGCTTAACCCTAAGCCTTAAAATTCAAAATAAAATAAAAATTTTTTTTTTTAAGGGTGAGGGTTAGGGTTAGGCTAACCCTAACCCTAAAAAAAAAACGACATGGGGGGGGTCCCCATTTTTTGGGGGGAATTTTTATTTTTGTATATTTTTTTATTTTTAAGGGTTAGGGTTAGCCTAACCCTAACCCTTAAAATTCCCCCAAAAAATGGGGGACCCTATGTAATTTTTTGGGGGATTTTTGAGGGTTAGGGTTAGCCTAACCCTAAACCCTTAAAATTACCCCCACAAATGCCCCCCCCCCCCCCGAAGGGGGGACCCTATGCCATTTTTTTTTTAATTAACCCCTTATGTTTATAGTGTGGATAGTAGTTGTATTTTATTTGTAATGTAATAATGTAATAAATAAATGTAAGTGCTCTTTTCAGTTTGGGGGGTCTCCAGGGCAAGAATGGGGGGGCTACCGATACATATGTGGTACCGTTGTAATCGGGAGAAATGGGGCTATCACATGCAATATGGTTTTCATTAGAAAAAAAGAAGGTTTTATTTAAAATAAAGGAGACAAATGTTTAAATATATATATATATATATATATTTTTTTTTTTAAGTTTTTATTTATGCTTTTCAATTTGTACAACAAGGCAATACAATTACAATTGCAATTATGCACCCACTACGCTATATTACAACTATAAACATAACCGCTACAATAATAACAACGGTACATACACACCGCACCCGCATCATTCACCACTCATTCACTCTCATTCTCACCTGCTTAAGTAGAGCTCAGAGTATAAAGGAGAGATTTCAGCCCTGGAAAGTGAGCAACCAGTGGCCCCTAGCCATTAGTAGAATTGGGGGCATTAAGCCACGCCCCCCATACTCGCTCAAACTTGTCTGGGCATCCTCTGGCCTGGTAGGTCATCTTATACAGAACCAGTCTGCCGTTAATCAAACTCTTCCAACCTGAGAGGCTCGGCTTATTTGGATGTTTCCAATGTAAGAGAAGGCATTTCCTTGCATAAAACATCAGTTGGCGTAATAGGATTATCTGCGGACCATCATCTAACATGGGTTCTACCACACTTAGGAGACAGAGGGGCGCTGTTTTCCTCACAGGGAGACCCATGGAGGTCGAGATAAAGTTGGACACCTCATCCCAGAATGCAGAGATAGTCGGACATTCCCAGATCATGTGGAGTAAAGAACCGGTGCCAGTGTTGCACCTAGGGCAAAGGTCTGTTTCTGCCAGGCCCATCCTTTTCAGTCTAACCGGGGTCAGATACACCTGATGGAGCCATTTGGCCTGGATCAGCCTATCTATAGCATCTATAACAGAAGAGTATAGGTTGTCCACCGCTTCCTCCCAAGTCTCCTGGTCCATAGCCGGGATCAAAGCCTCCCACTTCCTCTGTGCTGTTTCCAAGGGGGACGGTTGGCTTGTAAGAAGGGCGGTGTATAATGTAGAAGTGGGTTTCCTTATATCAGTGGATCTTATCAGGGATTCGAGTGGTGCCTCCACCAGCTGCAGTCCCTCTATAGGGATCTGGGATCTCAGGGCGTGCCGGAGCTGTAAGTACCGGAAGAAGTCCCTGGGCGACAGCATGTATGCGTGGCACAGCTGCTCGTATGTCATCAGAGTCCCTCCCGTAAATAGCTGCGCTAATACGGTTATTCCCTTTCTTTTCCAAAAAATTGTGTCAGGAAGGGCCTTCAGTTCTGGCAGATTAGGATTATCCCAGAGGGGGGCATTGGGAGACCATTCAGTAGGGGGTCGGGGGGGACTCCTCATTGCCTGTGCTTTCTGCCACACATGTAATGTCGCTCTCATACATGTAGTGGCGTATGGGAGACCCTTTGCTCCTCTGTACACCAGACTCTGCAAAGGGAGCAGTGGGCCCATCAGAGCGGACTCAAGAGCCACCACCGGGTTGCCAACGGGGGGGTTCATCCACCACATAGCATATACCAACTGCGCAGCATAAAAATACAGCATCATGTGCGGAGCAGCCAGGCCACCCAGTTCCGACGGAGCTCTAAGGATGGTCCTGTTCATTTTGGGGGGGGAGACCCCCCATATGAACCGGAATATGATAGAGTCTAGAAGTCGAAAGTGTGAAGCCGGCAGCACCACAGGCGACGCTTGGTATAGGTATAGGAACTTAGGGAGAAAGACCATTTTAATTATGTTAATGCGACCGATGACCGACAAGGGGAGAGTCGCACACTGGGTCACTTTTTTCTTAAGGGCGCCTACCATTGGGAGGATATTAAGTTCGATAAATTTGGAAGGGTCCGCATGCATGACAATCCCCAAGTATTTAAAGCTGTCCACTCTCCGAAGTGAAGAGACCGGGGAGACACGGGCTCCCCCGGGCTCATCCACCACGCATAAGCTGGACTTCTCCCAATTAACTTTTAGCCCTGAGAATGAACCAAATTTTGTTATTAGCTCTAGTAGCGCCTCCAGAGAGCCCTCAGCATCAGCCAAATAAACTAAGGTATCGTCTGCATACATGGAGACCTTCTCGACCACCCGATGCAGTCTCCACCCTTGGATCTTAGCAGAGTCTCGGATTAGTGATGCCAATGGCTCAATAGCCAGCGCAAACAGTAGTGGGGAGAGTGGGCACCCCTATCGTGTACCCCGACTCAACTCCAACTCAGCCGTTACAATTCCATTGACTCTAACTCTCGCCTTGGGATTCCGATAGAGTAGTTGGACATATTTGACATATGTTGGGGGGAGGCCAAATTTATGTAACACTGCCCATAGATAGTGCCATTCAACCGAGTCGAAGGCCTTCTCATTATCGAGAGAGACCACCACTCTACTCCCCACATTGTCATGTCTGATTTGCAGGTTACTAAACAGCCGTCTTAGGTTAATGCTCGTCGTTCGGCCTGGCATGAAGCCTGACTGATCATTACCAATGAGGGAGAGTATTACCTTATTTAAGCGGAGCGCTAGTATCTTGGCGAGAACCTTGGCATCCTGATTCAAGAGAGAGATCGGCCTATAGGAGCTGCAGTTATCCGGGGGTTTCCCATCTTTATAAATAAGGGTGATAGTCGCTTGCGCAAAGGTTTCAGGGAGATGCCCTGATTGCAGGGCCCCCAAGAAAACCTCCAGCAGCCTTGGCGCTATGGTTTCGCTGTTTTTCTTGTACCACTCGGAAGGAAGTCCATCTGGGCCCGGGGCCTTCCGGTTAGACATATGGGCTATAGCTCTCGCTACTTCATCGCAGGTTATTGGGCTATCTAGCATTTCCCTATCTGATTCCGACAGGGAAGGGAGATCTATAGGAGCAAGATAAGAATCCAGCTCATCCACATTGTAGCTGACTTTAGAGGAGTAGAGATAGCTGTAATAATCATAGAATTGTCTAGAGATTCCCTCCAAATCTGTAATGAATTGGGCCTGATTAGTGATTCCCGCAACCAACGTTTGTGGACTTTCTGCTCTGGAGAGGTATGCCAAGGTTCTCCCATTTTTATCCCCCTTCTCAAAGATGGTGTGCTGTTTAAATAATAAGCTCTTTCTAGTGGATTCTGTTAATGCTAGATTATACTCCCTCTGTAGGGCATTAAGTAGATTATGATCTGAGGGGCTAGTAGTTTCCACAAATCTCTCTTCCGCTTTGGCTATTTTCTTTTCCAGCTCTCGGATGGTCCTTCCCCTCCTTATCCTGGCCCCTTTTATGGCACTGATGGCACTGCCCCTGACCACCGCCTTGAAAGCATCCCATCTTGTGTTAATCGAGGTCTCCTCCCCATTGCACTGCCAGTATCTTTCCTGTTCTTTAGCCAATGAGTCAAAGACCTCCCCCTCCTCTAGCCATAAGGGATTCAATGTCCAGGGCCTCAGGCCCTCCCGGTTCCCGGACATACGAATTGTAACCATTAACGGTGAGTGGTCTGAGATCCCCCGCGATAGGTATTCACAGGCCACCACTCTGGTCAGCAGGCACCTAGACCCGAAGGCCAAGTCTATGCGCGAGAGTGACCTATGAGGGATAGAGTGACAGGAGAAAGCCCGCTCTCCGGGATGTCTCCACCTCCATATTTCCGTGAGGTCCAGGGCCTCCGCCCATCCCGCTAATGGAGTGGGCGGGCCCGTCCCAGGCGTCAGCCGGTCTAGGGCTCTGTCGAGGACCATGTTGAAGTCACCGATCAGCAAAAGTGGATCTGGTGGGAGGGTAGCCACTCTATCCATAATCTCTCGGAGGACCCCAATGTCAAAAGGGGGCGGGATGTACAACCCCACCATCAGGATTTTAATATCGTATACTTTCGCATGCACGATAACAAACCGGCCTTTAAAGTCAGAGTGCACCGAAATGATAGCAAAGGGCAGATGTTTGGCCACCAGAACCGAGACGCCCCTGGCATAGTTAGAGTAGTGGGAATGAAATAGATGCGCGATCCATGGTCTTTTAAGGGACATTGATTTCTGCCCTAGTAGGCAGGATCATAATATTAGGTTTATGGCTTTTCAAAAATTGGAGGACCAAGGATCTCTTTATCTTGTCGTTGAGGCCGCGCACATTCCACGAGATCAATCTACACTCCATGCCAGTTTAATCTGAGACTCCCATATGCCAGGCAGACGTCCAGGGCCCCAGCTGCCCACCATCCCCCCAGAGCTCCAGAACAGCAGGTCACGCCATTCACTCCATCACACGCATACCAACAACTTGCACAAACAAACCGCATTAGATGAATAAACATCAACCAATTAACTTAGCCTAAGAAAAAAAAAAAGGGGGGGAAAAAATTATCTACCCACTCCCACCCTGCTCTACCTAACCCAACTTGGCGAGCTTATTCCCTTAACTAACAATTAACCTAACTTAAACACTGATTGTCCGTAGTGTTAACCACAAGACGTGTTCACTAGATGTGGGCACTCCAAGGGGTATACAGGATGCATACACCCCAGGGGGGTCTAGCAATCCCCGAACCAAGGGTAACGAAGAGGGAAGGGGGAAGAAGAGAAAACCCACAGGCTCCTGCGGTGACAACATGTGGGGGGGGGGGAGGATGGTTACCCCAGACCGGAGTCTCCCCTCAAAGTCCCAGCTCCCTCAGGCCGCAATGGTGGTCGGCAGGTATATACGGCCCCCAGGCCGTCTGCCGGTGCAGACCCCGCCCTCAGTCAGCCGGCAACAAGTCAATCCAGGCACTTGCATTCTCTGCTGTAAGGAAGAATCTTGTAGTCTCACCGTCCTGTACTCGCAGCTTAGCGGGAAATAGCATTGCGTATTTGATTTTCTTTTGTCTGAGGCGTGCTCTTACATCATTAAAGGAGCGACGCTGCCTCTGCACCTAAGACGAAAAGTCCGGGAAAAAGGACAAGCGCGAACCGTTGTACAGGATGTCCCGTTGCCTCCTGGCAGCCGCCAAAACTGTGTCTCGGTCTCTAAAGTTCAGTAGCTTCAGGATAAAAGGGCGTGGGGGGGCCCCGGGCGGCGGGGGCTTAAACGGGATCCGATGTGCCCTCTCCACTGCAAAGAATGGTGAGAGGTCCTCTGGCGCCAGAGCTTCACGGATGAGACACTCAGCGAATTTTTCCGGGGCATCCCCCTCCGCTCTCTCCGGTATCCCCAATATTCTTATATTGTTGCAACGGTTTCGGTTTTCTGCGTCTTCTGCTCGGTCCGTGAGGAGCCTCACCTGGCTCTGCAGAGATTGGACCGCTGATGTAACTGACGACAGACCATCTTCCGCCGCACCGATTCGCCTCTCCGACTCGGACGCTCTGTCCTTCAGCTTGTCTAGATCATGCTTGAAGTAGTTAAGTTGTTCTTGCAAGTTGTCAAACTTCGCTGTTAGGACGCTTTGGCAGTTGTTGATAGCTGCCATTATCGCGGCGTTATCAGGAATAGAAGTGGGCGAGGCTGTGCAGTCCTTAGACGAATCGGCCATGGTCTGTGTGCCGCAGTGCAGAAACCCGGTTCGCCTCTTTTTATTGCCCTTCATATAGGGACAGTAGGTTTAGGGCAGCCGCTCGCACCGCCCCCTTGAGATGGAAGCCCCCTGTAGGCTCGCAGTGCTTGAGGTAGCCGGAATAATTAGGTGCCTGTGTTGTCGATTGGAGAGGGGGAGGCAGCCGCCTCCGTCCACTATCTTGACTCGGCGCTGCCCACAGCAGGTGGTCAATGTCCCCTTCAGGTCCGCTGCAATGCGTTCCCTTTCAGCAACGGTGTAGCCAGGGGGTATTAGGGGGTGAGCAGCCAGGAATATTAGGGCGGTGTATAGTGGAAAGATAATAGGGGGTTGGGCTGTCAGGGATGTTAGGTGGCTAGGTAAATCAGGGGGTTAGGCAGCCAGGGATATTGGGAGGGTGAGCAGCCAGTATTATTGATAGGGTGAGATTGGTGTTGATATTAACACTAATATTAATATTAATATTGGGGGGGCACCTTTCCCAGCCCCACTCCTGGGGAGCCACACACCCCGCAGCCAGAGTCAGCAACTGGCACGGTATTGTGGGTTGAAGGAGGCTCTCAGAGCTGCTGCCGATGGAGGGAGCGGCGGGGGCCGCCGCCGATGACACGTGGGTCCGGCCGCACGTCGCAGCCAAGCCAGAGGAGCGGGAGCGGCGGGCTGAGCAGAGCGGCAGGGGCCGTCGCCGATGACAGCGTGCGGGGCCCGGTCCCGTGCTGCAGCCAATCAAGGAGCCGGTGCCAGTGTGGCAGGCCTCGGTGGAGTGTCGGGGGCCGCCGCCGATGACAGCGAACGCGGCGGAGCGGGCAGCACAGTTCCAGCGGGGGGATGAAGGAGGACGGACTAGTCCTCAGGTGGGGTCCCGCTCACCTCCTCACTCGGCGCCCAGGCAGAGCAGCTTCAGTCAGCAGGGCGTCTCCTCCAGAGCGGGGACAAGCTCCTCAGGTCGCAGGTCTTCCCTCTCCACTCCGGTCTCAAGATGGCGCCGGGTTTGGACGCCCAGGAACTCTCGGACCCACCAGGCTCCACCGCCGATCGGACCACCCCACCGCTCACCCCAGGTATCTCAGGTAGTGCACTGGGTCGTCTCTCTTCGTTGTAGAGCTGGGTTAATAGGGTATATGGGGTTTTTTTAGGATGCTTTTCAGGAGCCCTCGTGCCACACGTCCTTCCAGTCCTGTTACATAGCCACGCCCCATAAAAAAATATATATATATTTAAGCAGAAATATTCAAAAAACAGTAGAAAAATTACAAACAAGACATTTCATGTTAAAGCCTAAACTCTGCTGCAAAAAATGTATATGTAATGTATAAAATTTTTCTGGAAATTCCAGCAAAAATCACGGTTAATCATGCCGCAAAATGGGGAAAAATGACCTGTCAACAGAGGGTGACAAAACTTCAAGTAGGCTGACAATTAAAAGGGTTAATAGTACCTATGCATGTTGGGTATTGTTCTGCTCGGGGGACCTTGCGCTTTCAGATTTTTCTTGTTTGCATATTGATATTTTAGGAAAACATGGTTTTTATTCTGCTTTTTTATAATTGTTTTTAGGGAAACCCTGTGCAACCTAAGAATTCTTCAATGGATTACTTCCAGAAAGATGAGCCCACTACAACAAGCTCAGTACTATTAGAAAGCTTAACATGTGTACTTTCAGGGAATATATGGTTTGTGGGGATATTCTTAATTTAAAGGGTTGTTTTGGTTGAAAAATCGCAAGGTGCGCACTTTGTCTGCAGAGCTGAAATTTTTAAGTAAAATTACCGTTATACGCACGCTTTACTTTGGGGTGTTTGGCAACTCTTCCCTTGACAGTACCTATGCATGTTGGGTATTGTTCTGCTCAGGGGATGTTGCTTTTTCAGATTTTATATGTTTTTTTCTGTTTGCATATAGTTTTTTTTAGGAAAATGTGGCTTTGATTCTTCTTTTTTCTTCTTTTTTAGGGAAACTGATTGAGGGATTACTTCCAGAAAATTGCGCCCATGTCAACAAACCTGGTACGCCTAGAAAGCCTGAGGTGTATACTTCCAGAGAATATATTGTTTTTGGGGGGTATTTCAAATTTAAAGGGTTCTTTTTCTGGAAAGACCGCAAGGTGCGCTTAGCGCGGTGCATAGTTGTATTTTATCTGAAAATCTCCTAAAGCGCTGTTTCAGTTTGGGGGAGTCTCCTGGGCAGGAAAGGGTGTCTACCTATACATATGTGGTAACGCTGTGACCGGGATTAATTGGGGTTTCACATGCAATAAGATTTTATTCACAAACTTACATTTTTTATTACAAAAAAACACTACAAATTGCAAAAAATAGATTTTTTTTTATTTTTTTGCACATATTTCACCCAAAAGTATTGAGAATACACGTAAAAAATTACAAACAAGCCCAGGCTCTGCTGAAAAAAACAATATATCATTTTCCTGGGAAATCCCTGGAAATCCCTTCAAAAATCACATTTGAACATGGGGAGCGTAAAATAGTGCAAAATGGTCTGGCACCAAGGGTGACAAGAACTCCAGGTAGGCTGGCAGCGAAAGGGTTAAGGTTCAACTCCCGCAAACCATGAGAATCCCAAATTCTTTTCACGTGTCACTGCTAAAACAAGCTAAGAATGTGCCGCGTCCATCATCGTCGCCTATTCTAGTAGATAACGAACCAGAATATGAAGTGAACAAGATTCTTGACTCGCGCAAGCTCTGTAATTCTTTACAATATTTAATTGACTGGGTCCTGAGGAGAGATGTTGGGTTGCGGCAAAAGATGTGCATGCTAAAGTTCTTATTAAGAAATTCCATCGTGACAATCCGGGGAAACCTGGTAAGGGTCCGGAGGCCCCTGGTGAAGGGGGGGGGGAAATGTGTCACAATCAGCTTACCTGTGCCGCGTTCCAGCGGTGTCCCCGTCGCCTCATCGATCAAGCGCCGGCCGCGCCGGGTGGCTGCTCGCTCTGCTGCGGGCGCGCCCCCCTCTTCCTCTTCTGCCGCCGTCTCCGGCATCAATACACGGGTGCGCGAGCTTGTTCCTTCTATGCCTTCTATGCCTTCTATGCCCTCCGGCGGCGCTGCAATCAGCGCGGCCGCCGGAGAAGGTGAATAATTAAGCAGTCAGAGGGGCACGCCCCCTTTCAGTTAAAGGGCCGATGAGCCCAGCTTGCCCTCTGTAGTGAATTGGGCCAATGAGCCCAATAGGAGTTGCTGGGCTGTACGCCCTATGTTCCAATCAGGTGCTGGTTCTTAGTAGCACCAATCTCACACCCAGCCCTAATCATATCCGTTTCCTATAAAGGTTTACCCCACCAGTTGCTCAGTGCCTGTGATAGTGCCTAGTACCTAGCCTTTCTTGCATGTGTCTCGTGATTGATCTTGTTGCCGACCCTCGCCTGAACTGACTATTCTAGATCTGAACTCCCGTTGCCGACCACCACCTGTACCGACCATCCTTGATCTGAACTCCCGTTGCCGACCACCACCTGTACCGATCATCCTTGATCTGAACTCCCGTTGCCGACCATCGCCTGTACTGACCATCCTAGATCTGATATCCTGTTGCCAACCTCTGCTCTGAACCTAGACTACGATTTGCTTTCTCCTTTTGTACCACTGCCATCTCAGAAACACCCGTTGCCAACCCCTAGCCTGTCTGGACTTTCCTGTTAAAATGCTCCTGCTATTGGGCTCGCTCAATACCGCTCCCAGCCACTGGTTCTCCAGACCTCCCAACGGTAAGCCTACATCCTTTGAGCCATTGAAGTCCTGGGGGCAACCGATCCCGGGCAGGCGTATTCTGCGTCCCGGCAAGCAGGGGCTCCTACAGGTGAAGCTGGCTGCGGAGATTGGGGGTTGAGGGCTTACCTGGAGGGCTGGAGTTACCAGAGCGGATCATTAGAGAACCCAGAGCGTGATAGTACCCCTTGGGAAATCTCTGCAGGTCCTGGCCATTAATGGGAAGGCCATTCAGGGGGATCCGGTCACTACTAAGACTCCACCTCTTAATCTATTCATTGGGTCCTCCCACTCAGAGTTCATGGAATTCTTCGTTTTTGATTTCTCAAAAAACTCTGGTGGTTCTGGGATACCCTTGGTTAAAACTCCACAACCCCATTTTAGACTGGCAGGCTGGGGAATTGGTTAAATGGAGTAACTTCTGTAAGAATCATTGCTTTTCCACTGCCCTCAGGAGTTTCCAGATGTTGCCCCAAGGGTTGCCTCAGCCATACACTGATTGGGCTGACGTCTTCTCTGAACGATCTGCTGATACTCTTCCCCCACATAGGGCCTATGACTGCCCCATTGATTTGCTCCCTGGGACTATTCCTCCTAGAGGGAAATTTATAACCTTACCCGGCCTGAGGAGCAAGCAATGAGTGATTACATCTCTGAAAATTTGAGTAAGGGGTTTATCAACGTCGCCTGCGGGGCTGGGTTCTTTTTTGTGGAAAAGAAAAATGGTGGTTTATAGCCTTGTATAGACTACAGGGCCCTGAACAAGATCACTGTAAAAAAACGGTATCCCCTTCCTTTGTTGTGGCACCTCTTACTAACCTTACCCGCAAGGGCGCCTTTACTGAAATCTAGTCTCCGTCCGTCAACGAGGCCTTTCTGACTTTGAAACAGGCTTTTACCTCGGCGTCTGTTTTAGTTCACCCTGACGTAAACAAGCCTTTTACCATTGAAGTAGATGCTTCTGAGTTGGGTGTGGAGGCAGTTTTATCACAATACCCTGGTCATCCTGAGCGTTTGCATCCTTGCGCCTACTTCTCGCAGAAATTTAGCGCCGCAGAGCAGAACTACGATGTGGGAAACAGGGAATTGTTGGCAGTAAAACTGGCCTTTGACGAGTGGCGTCACTGGCTGGAGGGTTCATTGCATCTGATCACGGTCTATACCTATAATAAAAACCTTGAGTACATCAGTTGTTCAGCTAAAAGACTAAACTCTCGCCAGGCGCGTTGGGCATAATTTTTATCGCGGTTCAATTTCATAATCACATTTAAGCCAGGAGCTAAAAATACTAAAGCAGACGCCCTGTCACGCATGTTCGGGGATTGTAAAGATAGGAGTGATATGGGTGAACCAATTTTGCCATTAGGTTGTGTGGTGGGGGCTTTGCTTCCTGATCTATCCAATTCTTTGGCGCCATTCCAGAACGAATCCCCTGTGGATGTACCTCTGGGATGTCAGTTTGTTCCGCCGCACCTGCGTTCCGATGTTATCTGCGAATTTCATGATGCAAAAACTGCCGGTCACCTGGGAAATCGGAAAACGTTTACTTTAGCCCGACGTCATGTATGGTGGCCTACTATGCGGCGCGATATTTCTACCTTTATCGATGCATGTTCTGTGTGTGCGCAAAGTAAAGGAGTACACAAGGCCCCTAGTGGGTGTTTGATTCCATTAGAGATTCCTAAAGAACCGTGGACTCATATCTCTATGGACTTTATAGTTGATTTGCCACAATCACATGGGAACGCTGTTGTTTGGGTGGTCGTTGACCGTTTTAGTAAGATGGCACATTTTATTCCGTTACCTAAACTCCCGTTGGCTCCTGAGCTTTCACGATTATTTATTTCACATATTTTCCGTATCCATGGCATACCGTCTAATATAATTTCCGATCGAGGTGTACAATTTACTTCGCGTTTCTGGAAGAACTTCTGTTCGCGGCTGGGGATTCAGATATCTTTTTCATCGGCGTACCATCCTCTTGAACAGTACTTATGGTATTACATTTCTGCCGCTCAAGAACAATGGTCAGAATTCATTGACTTTGCAGAATTTGCGTACAATAATGCACCGAGTGAAAGTACGAAGGTGTCGCCATTCTTCTGCAACTTGGGGAAAAATCCCAGAGGTTTTTCCCTCTTAGGGTCACCTTCCGATTTACCGGAACGGAAAAACATCTGGGCCCACGTCCAAGAGACTTTGAAAACTACTGTTTTAAGTTACAAAAGATTCGCCGAACGCCATAGGTCTCGTGAACCCGCACTCCAGGTTGTGGACCTCGTTTGGGTCTCTACTAAAAACATTTCTCTCCGGCAACCTTCCAGTAAGTTGGGCCCCAAGTTTATTGGACCTTTCCCTATTACTCAGAAGCTAAACAATGTAACCTTTAAGGTTCAACTTCCTCAAACCATGAGAATCCCAAACTCCTTTCATGTGTCACTGCTAAAACTTGCTAAGAATACACCACTTCCATCCCCGTCACCAATCCTAATTGATAACGAACCGTTGCAATATTTGATTGACTGGGTTGGCTACGGTCCTGAGGAGAGATGTTGGGTTGCAGCAAAAGATGTACACACTAAGGTTCTTGTTAAAAAGTTCCATCGTGACAATCCAGGGAAACCTGGTAAGGGTCCGGAGGCCCCTCTTGAAGGGGGGGGTAGTGTCAGAACTAACTCACCTGCGCCCCGGTCCAGCGATGTCTCCGGGTGGCCGGCCACACCACCTCCTGTTCGGCGGAGGTGATTTATATGCCCTCCGGCGGGCGCTGCACACAGCGCGCCCCCCGGGGGGTGAATTAAAGGGCCAATGTGGCCAAGGGGGGTTTTGGACGATAAGCCCTTGTTCTCTTTGAACCAATGTCTGTGAGAATTGTAATAAGCACTAATCACACACCCAGCTTCCCCATCTCCAATCATATCTGGTTCCTAAAAAGGTTCACCCTGTCAGTTACTCAGTGCCTGTGATAGCGCCTTGTACCTAGTTTGCCTTGTATTATATTCTGTTTGATCTTCATTGCCGACCCCTGCCTGAAACCAACCATTCTCTGTCTGATCTCCGTTGCCGACCCTTGCCTGAAACCGACCATTCTCTGTCTGATCTCTGTTGCCGACCCTTGCCTGAAACCGATCATCCTCTGCCAGATCTCCGTTGCCGACCCCTGCTTCGTACCCCGACCTCGAGCTGCCTCATTCTTCTGTACCGCTGCGATCTCTGATTACCTGGTGTCAACCCTCTGGCCTGTCTTTGAACTTCCTGCTAAACTCGCTCCAATTCCGCTCCTAGCTATTGGTTCTTCAGACCTCCAAACAGTAAGCTCCCATCCTTTGAGCCATTGAAGTCCTGGGGGCAACCGATCCCGGGCAGGCGTGTACTGTGTCCCGCAATCGGGGGCTCCTACAGGTGAAGCTGGCTGTGGAGATTGGGGGTTGAGGGCTTACCTGGAGGGCTGGAGTTACCTGGACATGACATTAGAGTACCCTGAGCGTGACAACCAGCTCTGCTTCTTTTCCTGCTTCCAGTAAGTCTAGTCCTGTGCTCAGTCCAATACTGCCCTACCTTCTGTCCTTCCTGCCCTTTGGTTCTTCCACCCATCCTCTCTCTGGCCTTTCAGGTACTTGAAGTATGTATATATTGTACATATTGCCTATATTGTGTTGGGGGTTGTGGTTTGCCTTTACTCTGTGTGTGTGTGTGTGTGTGTGTGTGTGTGTGTGTGTGTGTGTGTGTGTATATATATATATATATATATATATATTGTTTGCTGTGCTCGGTGTCCTGTTATATATAGTTTGGTTTGTTTGCTGTGTTTGTATTTGTGTAGGTGTGGGGTCATTATATATAGTTGTGTTTGCTGTGCTGTGTTTTCACCCTGTTACAATAAATCACCTTTCAGTTACACCATTTCAGCTTCGGTGTCTATCACTTGCTGGTCACACCTTGCAAATCCATGACAGATGAGAAGTAGGGATGAGCGAATCGATCCGGACGAACCCGGGTTCGATCCGAATTTCATGAAAAATTCGATTCGGATCGAATCCGAATTTCCCCGTGCTTCGATCGCTCGAAGTTTTTCTTTAACATCCATTCATTTACATTACAGGCATTTGCGATGGCGGACGGGACATGTCCAGACATCTACCCCGCTCCAGTGCATGCTGGGACAGTCACATGCAGCCTATCAGCAGCCAGCAAGCCCGGTGACGTCACAGCGCTATATAAGGCAGCGGCCATCTTGCTTTTGTTAATTTCTCTATTGCATTCGTGAGAGACAGGACACTGCTGTATTCAGGGAGAGACAGTTAGAGAGCCAGGGACAGCCAGTAGACAGGCAGGAGACAGGCAGGAAGTCAGCGAGAAGCAGGGAAAGTTAGGAAAAATCGGAGGCAGTGACAGGGAGTTTTTTTTTTTCATCCAGCCTGAGTGTTACTGGCTGGCTGACTGGCTTTGTTAGCTGTTTCAGGCTGCTTATACACTTTTGATGTGCATATATACTGAACTGATCTCAAGTCTGCTGTGGGAACATTACCATTTTGTAAGATCTCATTAGCCTCTGTATTTCCTCTAAGCTGCACACTTATTTAAAGTAATTTGGCCTGTTGCAGCCTGCTTAGACACTTTTTCAGTGCATATGTGCATATGTGCATATATACTGATCTCAGGTCTGCTGTGGGGGTATCCCATTCTGTAACATCCCATTAGCCTCTGTATTTCCTCTAAGCTGCACACTTATTTAAAGTAATTTGGCCCGTTGCAGCCTGCTTATCCACTGTTGCTGTGCATATAAACTGTTCTAAAGCCTGCGTGGGGGTATCCCACTCTATAACATACCATACCCCTCTTGATCTTCACTAAGCTGCACACTTATTTAAAGTAATTTGGCCTGTTGGAGCCTGCTTAGACACTTTTACTGTGCATATATACTGATCTCAGGTCTGCTGTGGGGGCATCCCATTTTGTAACATCCCATTAGCCTCTGTATTTCCTCTAAGCTGCACACTTATTTAAAGAAATGTGGCCTGTTGCAACCTGCTTAGACACTTTTACTGTGCATATATACTGATCTAGGGTCTGCTGTGGGGGCATCCCATTTTGTAACATCCCATTAGCCTCTGTATTTCCTCTAAGCTGCACACTTATTTAAAGTAATTTGGCCTGTTGCAGCCTGCTTAGACACTTTTTTTGTGCATATATACTGATCTCAGGTCTGCTGTGGGGGTATCCCATTTTGTAACATCCCATTAGCCTCTGTATTTCCTCTAAGCTGCACACTTATTTAAAGAAATTTGGCCTGTTGCAGGCTGCTTATCCACTGTTGCTGTGCATATATACTCTTCTAAAGCCTGCTTGGGGGTATCCCACTCTATAACATACCATACCCTTCTTGATCTTCACTAAGCTGCACACTTATTTAAAGTAATTTGGCCTGTTGGAGCCTGCTTATCCACTGTTGCTGTGCATATATACTGTTCTAAAGCCTGCTTGGAGGTATCCCACTCTATAACATACCATACCCCTCTTGATCTTCACTAAGCTGCACACTTATTTAAAGTAATTTGTCCTGTTGGAGCCTGCTTAGACACTTTTACTGTGCATATATACTGATCTAGGGTCTGCTGTGGGGGCATCCCATTTTGTAACATCCCATTAGCCTCTGTATTTCCTCTAAGCTGCACACTTATTTAAAGTAATTTGGCCTGTTGCAGCCTGCTTAGACACTTTTTTTTGTGCATATATACTGATCTCAGGTCTGCTGTGGGGGTATCCCATTCTGTAACATCCCATTAGCCTCTGTATTTCCTCTAAGCTGCACACTAATTTAAAGTAATTTGGCCTGTTGCAGCCTGCTTAGACACTTTTTCTGTGCATATATACTGATCTCAAGTCTGCTGTGGGGGTATCCCATTCTGTAACATCCCATTAGCCTCTGTATTTCCTCTAAGCTGCACACTTATTTAAAGAAATTTGGCCTGTTGCAGCCTGCTTAGACACTTTTACTGTGCATATATACTGATCTCAAGTCTGCCATGGGGGCATCCCATTCTGTAACATCCCATTAGCCTCTGTATTTCCTCTAAGCTGCACACTTATTTAAAGAAATTTGGCCTGTTGCAGGCTACTTATCCACTGTTGCTGTGCATATATACTGTTCTAAAGCCTGCTTGGGGGTATCCCACTCTATAACATACCATACCCCTCTTGATCTTCACTAATCTGCACACTTATTTAAAGTAATTTGGCCTGTTGGAGCCTGCTTATCCACTGTTGCTGTGCATATATACTGTTCTAAAGCCTGCTTGGAGGTATCCCACTCTATAACATACCATACCCCTCTTGATCTTCACTAAGCTGCACACTTATTTAAAGTAATTTGGCCTGTTGGAGCCTGCTTATCCACTGTTGCTGTGCATATATACTGTTCTAAAGCCTGTTTGGGGGTATCCCATTCTGTAACATAACATAACCTACCTCTCTTATTTACACTAAGCAGCTCTCTTATTTAAACTAAGCAGGCCTCTTATTTACACTAAGCAGCTCTCTTATGTAAGCTAAGCAGCTCTCTTATTTAAACTAAGCAGTCCTCTTGGAGGCTGATTGTCCACTCTTGGGTGTGCATTATATTCGGTTTCATATACAGTGGGGTATCCCAATTTGTAAGATAACCTACCCCAACCATGTAAACTAAAGAGGCCTGTTGCAGCCTGAGTGTCAAGTCCCGGAGACACCCACCTTCCAATAAACCAGCAACCCCCAATCTCCGCTGCTTTCTTCACCTATAGTAAGCCCCCGTTTGCCGGGACGCTAGACACGCCTCACCGGACACGGTTGCCCCCAGGTCTTATTAGCACAAAGGATGCTGATTTATGCAGGGGAAGGTAGATGAATCCAAGGACAAGACTGAGTAGCGAAAACGGACAGGGGTCATACACGGGTGGTCAATCCGAAGAGGCACGGTACAGAAAGGTTAGACGGAAGAATGGTCAGGGGCAAGCCAAGGGTCACAACGGGAGGTCAGAAGTTCGCGGTACAAAAGGAGCAGGCAGAAACGTAGTCAAGGGGCAAGCAAGGTCGGTCCAGGCGGCAATCAGGGATGGTCGAGAACAAGGCAAAATCACAAGGAGAAGAGCAATCCAAATCACACCCAGTAGCACGCTATAACGGGCCATGATCAACTGCAGGGTATACACCTATATACGGAAGGAGCTGACTGGATAGGCTGAGGGGAGGAGTGCAAGGATTGGGGGAAACTGGGATCTCCGGGCTGATTGCCCAGTTTGAATAGGGACACTGTGATAGGGCACAAGTAATGAATAGTACGGGCTCATTGGCCCAACTAGATGAAAGGAGGCAACTGTTTGTGCACATGCCCTTTATTGGCCAGGGCTCAAAACAATCAATAGAATCACCTCCGGCAGGTGCGCTGTGCGCAGCGCCGCCGGAGGGCATAGACAGTGGAGAGACGAGCACGCGCGCGCGTGTGGAGACGCGCGCCGGGAGCGCGCCGCACAGAGAGCGGCGCGGCCGCTCCCGACGCTGCAGGGCCGGAAGCCGCCTGAGCGGCTGCTCGTGACAGCCGAGCGGCGGGCGGGCAGGAGCGACGCCGACCCGCCGCCGGCTGCAACGGACGTGCAGCCCGCCGAGAGGAGTCGGCGGGGGAACGAAGGACAGGTAAGGAGGTGGCCGTGACACTACCCCCCCCTTCACGAGGGGCCTCTGGACCCTTACCAGGCTTATCCGGATTTTCCCGGTGAAACCTATTAATAAGGGTTTTGGCATGGACATCCTTGGCCGGTACCCAACACCTTTCCTCTGGACCAAACCCCTTCCAATCTATTAAATACTGTAAAGAGTTATGAAGCACCCGAGCGTCGAGTATTCTATTAATATTCAGGCCCATCTTCCACTATGATCGGGGGAGGAGACGACACCTGAATATTTTTGGCAGATTTTAACAAAGAAACATGAAAGGATGACGGAATTCTCATGGATGAAGGTAACTTGACCTTAAAGGTAACGTCGCTTAGTTTATCAATAATAGGAAACGGACCGATAAATTTAGGCCCTAGCTTGGACGAGGGTTGCCGAAGGGCAATATTTCTAGTAGAGACCCAGACCAAATCACCCACCTGAAATGGTGGTTCTAGCGACCTATGTCGGTCCGCAAAGATTTTATGAGTTCTAGAGGCTTTCTTTAAGTTAGACTGTATCTCAGCCCACACCTTTGTTCTTTCTCGTAGCCATTCCTCCAAGGCCGGCAAGTTGGAGGAAGGACCAGAAAAAGATGATGCCTTAGGATTTCTGCCGTAATTACAAAAAAAAGGCGAAAACCTAGTAGATTCACTCGGCGCATTGTTAAAGGCGAATTCTGCAAATTCGATGAATTCCGCCCATTGTTCTTGGCGATCGGAGACGAAACAGCGTAGATATTGTTCTAAACATTGATTTACCCGTTCGGTCTGTCCATTAGACTGCGGGTGATAGGCGGTAGAGAGCGACACTTTAATACCTAAACGATTGCAGAAAGCTTTCCAAAAACGAGATACAAACTGAACTCCTCGATCCGAGACAATATTCTGTGGTAAACCATGGAGGCGAAAAACATGCTTAATGAATAGCTGTACTAAATCTGGTGCCGACGGAAGTTTTATCAAAGGAATAAAGTGTGCCATTTTACTGAAGCGATCCACCACCACCCAAATTACAGAATTCCCCTGTGATGGAGGGAGATCAACAATAAAATCCATGGATATGTGCGACCATGGTTCAGTGGGGATTTCTAAGGGAACTAATAGTCCCGCAGGGGATCCATGAGTGGTCTTACTACGAGCACATACCGGACATGCTTCGACAAAGGCGGAAGTATCGCGTCGGATGGTGGGCCACCAGACATGACGTTTGGCGATAGCTAAAGTCTTACGAACACCTAAGTGACCAGCCGACTTGGCATCATGAAGTTCCTGTAAAACGGCCAGACGCAAATGAGGCGGAACAAATAAACAATCAGAGGGTTTACCTGGAGGAGAATCACCCTGAAATGGTACCAACGAGCTAGACAGGTCAGGGAGAAGAGCAGCCACAACACAACCCAAAGGCAAAATCGATTCTGGAGGACCACTCTGGTCCTTACAATCCCCGAAATTACGGGATAAGGCATCTGCTTTGGCATTCTTCTTTCCCGGCTTATAAGTGATAATAAAATTAAATCGAGAAAAGAAGAGTGCCCATCGCGCCTGACGGGAGTTGAGTCTCTTGGCAGACTCTAAATACTCCAGATTCTTGTGATCAGTATACACCGTGATGGGGTGTAGGGAACCTTCTAGCCAGTGGCGCCATTCTTCAAAGGCCAGTTTAATACCCAATAGTTCCCTATTCCCAACATCGTAATTGCGTTCAGCAGGTAAAAACTTCCGAGAAAAGAATGCACAGGGATGTAGTTTCTCAGGATTGCCCGCATACTGAGAAAGAACAGCTCCTACTCCCAGTTCCGAGGCGTCAACCTCTAATAGAAATGGAAGCCGGGTGTCGGGATGTATCAAAATGGGAGCGGAGGTGAAAGTCTCCTTTAACACTTGAAAGGCGTTTTTAGCTGAGGGAGGCCACTCCTCAACAAAAGCGCCCTTACGAGTGAGATCTGTTAAAGGACTCACAATGGACGAGAAACCCTTTATAAACTGCCTGTAAAAATTCGCAAATCCTAAAAATCTCTGAAGCGCCTTTAGGGTTCTGGGTTGTTCCCACTCCAAAATAGCAGAAACCTTGGAAGGATCCATCACCAATCCCCGCTTGGAGATTATAAATCCTAGGAACGGGATTTCAGACATTTCAAAAACACATTTGGAGATTTTAGCATACAGACGATTTTCCCGCAATCTCTGCAACACCGCTTTGACATGTTGACGGTGCTCCACCAGAGAGCGGGAAAAAATCAGTATGTCGTCCAAATAGACCACGAGAAACTGACCCAAAAAATCACGGAATATGTCATTGACAAAATCTTGAAACACTGCAGGAGCATTGCATAACCCGAACGGCATCACTAAGTATTCATAATGCCCATCCTTTACATTGAAGGCCGTTTTCCATTCATCCCCCTGCCGTATGCGAATAAGGTTATATGCTCCTCGAAGGTCCAACTTAGTGAAGACCTGGGCCCCAGAGACCTGATTAAAAAGGTCATTGATTAATGGTAGAGGATATCTATTTTTTACCGTAATCTTATTTAACCCACGATAATCTATACAGGGGCGTAAGCCGCCGTCCTTCTTCTCGACGAAGAAGAACCCAGCACCGGCAGGAGAGGTGGAAGGACGGATAAACCCTTTCTGGAGATTTTCGGTGATATAATCTTTCATGGCCTGCTCTTCCGATCTAGTGAGATTATATAGTTTCCCCCTAGGGGGCATAGTACCTGGGAGTAAGTCAATAGGACAGTCGTAGGCCCTATGGGGTGGAAGAATGTCGGCGGATTTCTCTGAAAACACGTCTGCCCAATCTGCATAGACTGGAGGTAACCCATCAAGGACAATAGGTGTGGTCCTAAGGGATATAGAAAAACAACGACTTTGACATGAAGGACTCCACTTCACCAGATCCCCCGACCTCCAATCTATCACGGGGTTATGGACTTTTAACCAGGGAAATCCTAACACGATAGGGGAGACGGGAGCTTCAATAATCAAAAATTCTATTTCTTCCGAGTGGGCAGATCCTACGACTAAATTCACCCAAGGGGTCTTGTGGGAGACCACCCCCCCCTCAATGGGCTTATTGTTGACCGCCAGGACCCGGAGGGAATTTTCTAATGGGATTAACGGGATCCCTAGAGTGATGGCTAAGGATCTATCCAGGAAATTGCCAGCCGCTCCACTATCGATGAAGGCGGAGGCAATAGTCCGGGACGGACCCCAAGAGAGTGTAACAGGTAAGAGTACACGATTGTCTGGAGGGAACGATACCTGATCGCCTAGAAGAGGTCCCTCTGCAAGATCTAGGCGTTGAAGTTTCCCGCCACCGGAGCCTTGTTTGGGCAGGTCTTGGCAAAATGACCCGGATTACCACAGTAGAGGCAGAGGCCTTGGGATCTGCGTCGAACCTTCTCCGTCTGAGAGAGGTGGGTAACGCCAAGCTGCATCGGTTCCTCATGCGACACGGAAGGAGAGGAAACGGCTGCCCCCTTAAAGCTTGACTCTTGACGCGAGGACCCCCAAGGTTGATCCTTGCCTCTTTCGTGGCGCCTTTCTCGAAGGCGTCGATCCACCCTGATGGCCAGCTGCATATATTCATCTAAGCTTTTAGGCAAAGGATAGTTCACCAGGATGTCCTTGACGTTATCGGAGAGCCCAATTCTAAATTGGCTACATAAAGCCGGATCGTTCCACTGGGAATCTACAGCCCACCGCCGAAATTCTGCGCTATATTCTTCAGCAGAACGTTTGGCCTGTCTCAGGTTCCGCAATTTAGAATCCGCCGTCGCGGCCCGATCTGGGTCAGCATACAGTAGTTCCATGGCCGAAAAAAAAGAAGAGACCGACTGCAAGGCTTCATCAGACGGAGCTAGACCAAACGCCCAGGTCTGTGGGTCGCCCTGGAGGAGTGAAATGACTAGCCCAACGCGTTGTGCTTCGGATCCAGATGCGTGGGGTCGAAGGCGGAAATAGAGTTCGCAAGAATTCTTAAAGTTGGAAAACTTCGCCCGATCCCCCAAAAATTTCTCGGGGAGAGGGATCTTGGGCTCGACGGTCGGAGAAGGATCCGTTGGCGCAGGTATCTGACGATTCTCTTGCGCGGCCACTCGTTGAGCCAGCTGATTAATGGCAGTGGCCATAGCTTGAACCTGTTGGATCAATTCTTCCATCTAGAAGATATTCTTCTTTTTGTGGCCCGTTATAATGTCAAGTCCCGGAGACACCCACCTTCCAATAAACCAGCAACCCCCAATCTCCGCTGCTTTCTTCACCTATAGTAAGCCCCCGTTTGCCGGGACGCTAGACACGCCTCACCGGACACGGTTGCCCCCAGGTCTTATTAGCACAAAGGATGCTGATTTATGCAGGGGAAGGTAGATGAATCCAAGGACAAGACTGAGTAGCGAAAACGGACAGGGGTCATACACGGGTGGTCAATCCGAAGAGGCACGGTACAGAAAGGTTAGACGGAAGAATGGTCAGGGGCAAGCCAAGGGTCACAACGGGAGGTCAGAAGTTCGCGGTACAAAAGGAGCAGGCAGAAACGTAGTCAAGGGGCAAGCAAGGTCGGTCCAGGCGGCAATCAGGGATGGTCGAGAACAAGGCAAAATCACAAGGAGAAGAGCAATCCAAATCACACCCAGTAGCACGCTATAACGGGCCATGATCAACTGCAGGGTATACACCTATATACGGAAGGAGCTGACTGGATAGGCTGAGGGGAGGAGTGCAAGGATTGGGGGAAACTGGGATCTCCGGGCTGATTGCCCAGTTTGAATAGGGACACTGTGATAGGGCACAAGTAATGAATAGTACGGGCTCATTGGCCCAACTAGATGAAAGGAGGCAACTGTTTGTGCACATGCCCTTTATTGGCCAGGGCTCAAAACAATCAATAGAATCACCTCCGGCGGGTGCGCTGTGCGCAGCGCCGCCGGAGGGCATAGACAGTGGAGAGACGAGCACGCGCGCGCGTGTGGAGACGCGCGCCGGGAGCGCGCCGCACAGAGAGCGGCGCGGCCGCTCCCGACGCTGCAGGGCCGGAAGCCGCCTGAGCGGCTGCTCGTGACAGCCGAGCGGCGGGCGGGCAGGAGCGACGCCGACCCGCCGCCGGCTGCAACGGACGTGCAGCCCGCCGAGAGGAGTCGGCGGGGGAACGAAGGACAGGTAAGGAGGTGGCCGTGACACTGAGTTTCTCTGCTTGCGTATGGTCTTGCATTACAATCTGTCTCTTTCAATGACACTGCTGCCTGGGGTATCCCAATTTGTAATATAACCTACCACAACCATGTAAACGAAAGGTTATGTCCTTCCAGAAGGAAAACTTATGCCGAACACTATTTTTGTTGGGGGCATTGACCTTTGGATTGATCGGCATGAAATTAAGGATTTTTTTTCAAAGTATGGCGCTGTAAAGAAGGTCAAAATTATTTCTCATACTTGGATTAGTGTTAAAAGTTTCTGCTCAGCTTAAAATACATTACGCCACACTGGCATCCCAAGGCACATGCTATTTAACCCTATCTGTTAAACAAAAGCATTTCTCATACTTGGATTATTGTTAATACTTTTTGTTCAGCTTAAAATACATTACGCCACACTGGCATCCCAAGGCACATGCTATTTAACCCTATTTGTTAAGCACAAGCATTTCTCATACTTGGATTATTACTTTTTGTTCAGCTTGAAATATACCAGGCCACACGGGCATCCAAAGGCACATGCTATTTTAACCCTATCTGTTAAGCTAAAGCATTTCTCATACTTGGATTATTGTTACTTTTTGTTCAGCTTAAAATATACCAGGCCACGCGGGCATCCCAAGGCAAATGCTATTTTAACCCTATATGTTATACAACATAAGCGTTGATCAGCATCAGCTGCTTTATTAAGCTACTTCAGTTTGCACTTGTTTTTGACTGCTTTTAATAAACCAGGCCGCAGGGCACCCCAAAGCTGCACCTTGCACCATATCTGTTATACAACATAAGCGTTGATCAGCATCAGCTTCATTAAGCTACTTCAGTTTACACTTCTTTTTTGACTGCTTTCAATAAACCAGGCCGCAGGGCACCCCAAAGCTGCACCTTGCACCATATCTGTTATACAACATAAGCGTTGATCAGCATCAGCTTCATTAAGCAACTTCAGTTTGCACTTCCTTTTTGACTGCTTTCAATAAACCAGGCCGCAGGGCACCCCAAAGCTGCACCTTGCACCCTATCTGTTATGCAACATAAGCGTTGATCAGCATCAGCTTCATTAAGCTACTTCAGTTTGCACTTCCTTTTTGACTGCTTTCAATAAACCAGGCCGCAGGGCACCCCAAAGCTGCACCTTGCACCCTATCTGTTATACAACATAAGCGTTGATCAGCATCAGCTTCATTAAGCTACTTCAGTTTGCACTTCCTTTTTGACTGCTTTCAATAAACCAGGCCGCAGGGCACCCCAAAGCTGCACGTTGCACCCTATCTGTTTATACTAAATAAGCATCTACAGCCTCAGCTTCATTAAGTTATTGCATTTTGAATTGGTTTTGGTCTGCTTTAAATACACCAGGCCGCAGGGTATCCCAAACCTGCATGTTGCACCCCATCTGTTATACTAAATAAGCGTTGTTCAGCATCAGCTTCATTAAGCTATTGCATTTTGCATTGGTTTTTGTCCTGCTGCCAAAACCCTAGGCCCCAGGGTATCCCAAACCTGCACTTAGCAGCCTACCTGTTATAATAAAAACGCTTGTTGATCCTTCCTCAGCTTAATCAAAGTATTGCATTTTGAATTGGTTTTTGGTCTGCCTTTAACAAAATCCCAAACCTGCATTAGGCAGCCTATCTGTTATACTAAATACGCTTGTTGATCTTTCCTTAGCTGAATCTGAGCATTGCATTTTGAATTGTTTTTGTCCTGCAGTCAAAACACTAGCCCATATGGGCATCCCAAACCAGCACATGTCACCCTATCTGTTATACTAAATAAGCTTCTACAGGCCCTTTTTTTTATTTTTTTTTTTTTTATTTATGTAGACCTGTAATAGATTATATAGTGAGGTAAATTCGCCATTTTGCACCATTATATAGAGAAGCTCACTGTGTAAATCTGAGGAGCAATAGTTTATACAGTATTGTGAGGTAAATTCGCTGTTTTGCACTATTATATATATCAACCTAAATCCCTGTGTAAATCTGAGGAGCAATAGTTTATATTGTGAGGTAAAGTTGCCATTTTATAGAGCAGGCCCTGTCTGAAAATCTCATTTTGCAATCTGTTATATTGTGAGCTAAATTCGCCATGTTGCACCATTCTTTAGAGTGGCCCTCCTGTGTAAATCAGAGCAGCAATAGTTTATATTGGACAATACATTTGCCCTGTTTTGCACCATTATATGGAGCAGCCCCTGAGTAAATCTGAGGGGCAATAGTTTATATTATGAGGTAAATTCATGGTTTTGCACTGTTATATACAGCAGCCCCTATATAAACCTGAGGAGTAATAGTTTATATTGTGAGATAAATTCAGTTTTGCACCATTATATGGAGCACCAATAGTTTATATTGTAGGTGAATTCATGGTTTTGCACCAATACATAGAGCATATATAAACCTGGGAAATAGGTTATATTGTGTGAGTTAAATCTGCTCTTGGTCTTGTAGCATTCTATAGAGCAGCTCCTGTGTAAATCTGAGGGGCAATAGCTTATACTGTGAGGTAAATTTGCCATTTTGCATCATAATATAATGCAGCCCCTGTGTAAATCTGAGGGGCAACAGCTTATACTGTGAGGTAAATTTGCCATTTTGCAGCATTATATAGAGCAGCCCAGTTGCCATCTAAATCAACTACTGGACAGTTCTGGGCACCTGTGCTTAAGAAGGACATATCAGAACTGGAGCACGTTCAAAGAAGGGCAACAAAGTTAATAAAAGGAGTGCGGGGGCTAGAATACCCGGAAAGATTGTCCAAGTTAGGCTTATTTAGTCTAGAAAAAAGACGATTGAGGGGTGATCTAATAACTATGTATAAATATATTCGGGGTCAATACAAGGATCTGTCCCACAATCTATTTATACCCCGGAGTGTAACCATAACCCGGGGGCATCCACTAAGGTTAGAGGAAAGGTGCTTTCTCCACCGACATAGGAGGGGATTCTTCTCTGTAAGAGCAGTGAGACTATGGAACTCGCTGCCAGAGGAGGTAGTAATGAGGGATACATTAAAAATGTTCAAAAGTGGCCTTGATGCCTTCCTGGCATGTAATAACATTTCCGGCTATGGCTACTAGACCACTGGAAGGAGTTAAACAGGCTGAACTGGATGGACTAAAGTCTTTATTCAGCCTTACATACTATGTTACTATGTTACTATGTTACTATGTTACTGGCCGGGCAGCTTTTCCAGGGCAAACTCTGCTAGTTGCGGCCACAAGTCAAGTTTGGCTTCCCAGAAGTCCAGCGGATCCTAACGGTGTGTTGGCATGGTCATGTCAGGGTATGACATGACCTGCTGGTTCAGGTCCTGCTCCAGGTCTTCGTGCTGCTCATGAGTAGACTCACTAAAGTTACTCATTAGCGACTGAAGACTGAGGCTGCTGCTGATGGAGCTGCTGCTGCTCCTTCCACCCCCCCCCCCCAGCAGCCATGGCAGTGGAAGGTGATCGGAGAGGTCCCCCTGAGTCAGACCTGGGGGAGTATGGACCATGGTGCAGATAGACATCGCCCAACTGACTACGTAGGATGTCTCTGTAGTAGGTCAGTTTGTCCTCCCTCTCAGTGGGTGTAAAAAAGGCCCCCATTTTGTGCCGGAAGCGAAGGGTCCAATAAGGTGGAGAGCCAGACAAATGGAGACAATTCTGCGGTCACTACGCAAACACGTGAGCATGCATCGTGCCATTTGTGCAAGTGACTGGGAGGGACTACCTGTCTCCATCTCCACTGTAAACTGCCACGTTGTGTCTGGGTCCTCTGTCTCGCCTTCCTCACAACCCTCTAGCTCCTGTGGCTGCTCCTGCTCCTCCTCTCCTGTCAGATGACTAGATAAAAATTCCAACAATTTTTGAGGCCTAATTAGTCAGAGGCAATGATACCTAGTTGTTTCTGATTTAATTAAAAGGTGGAAACACCCCCTCAAACAAAACTTCACTTTGGTAATACAATTGCATTTGTTTATTCATAGTTTTATGTATATATACTAACCTATTTTCCCCACAGGATTCCCTTTATTTACTCTTTTAACCTGCCTTTTTATCCACAGCGCACCGACACTAATCTTTTCTCCACCTAGGTCCACACCTAAGTTAGAACAGATTTAACCCATCTACACTTCTGCCTACACATCTTTCATATAGTCATGTTAACCTCCTGCGGATGCTTGATGAAAAACTGCCACATCGCCGAGTAGCTGATTTTTCCTACCAACAGACGCCGACTCCAGGGACCCTCTTCCACTACCTCCTGGGAAGATAGCCTGCCACGCAAGTGGTCTACCCCGAGCACATTTGCCTCACTCTCACTCTCACTGTCACTCTCCATCACTCCATCACTCCAAGCCTTTAAAAGTGCCCTCAAAACTCAATGATGTCCTCCTCAGGTTCTTCATCAGTGTCTGCTTAAGGAGCCAAAACGCTTGAAACACCTTCTCCGACGACACTCTCCTCATCACTACTTGCTCGCCTAGTGGAAGAAGCGGCGAGTGCCTCCTATACTTCTTGGCTGGGCAGTAGCTGCTGATTTTTTCGATTATCCGATCGTCCTCACTGAATAGTGGAGCTGAACCCAAAGCATAACATACAATAGACAGTTGACTGGGGGTGTCAGATGTCACTTGTGATGCAGTGGATGATCGTGTTAACCAATGGATGACTGCAGATGGGTTGCTGCTCAAGACACGACCGCTAGCTGATCCCGGGAGTTCAGGCCTCTCGCTGACACTCCTGAGGCCACTCACCCCTATTCTGCAGAGACCTCTGCTTGATGAAATGAGGGCTTATATGTTACTATGTTACTAATATGTTACTATGTTACTAATATGTTACTAATCTGTCACTCTCCATTTTTTATTTTCAGAGACTGGCCTGCGTGGAAATGAATGGCGCATGGATCAGCCAAGATTTCCACCCAACAATGCCTGATGCATTACAGTAGATTGATGATGGGGCCAAACCAACACTAAAGAAATATGGATCGTGCAAAACAGATTTAAGGCGCTGCTCTCCAGTTACAGACATTCCTCCACATCAGACCACAAGTAAATATTGAGAAAATGCTTTACGTTAGTCTTACTTTTTATTAATATTCTGCGGATAAGATATATGTGCCGAAAATCTGTTCTCTTCATGCTGCTGCTTGCAACTCCAGGGTGTGATTCATCCAATTTTTGGGCTCCTGCAGCCAACTCCAGTGTCTCTTTCACACAATTTTTGGGCTCCTGCAGCTGCTGCTGCTGCTTGCAACTCCAGGGTGTGATTCATCCAATTTTTGGGCTCCTGCTGCCAACTGCAGTGTCTCTTTCAAGCTATGTTTGGGCTCCTGCTGCTGCTACCAACTCCAGGGTGTCATTCAGCCAATTTTTGGGCTCCTGCTGCCAACTCCAGTGTCTCTTTAAAGCAATGTTTGGGCTGCTGCTGCTGCTTGCAACTCCAGGGTGTGATTCATCCAATTTTTGGGCTCCTGCTGCCAACTCCAGTGTCTCTTTCAAGCTATGTTTGGGCTCCTGCTGCTTGCAACTCCAGAGTGTGATTCATCCAATTTTTGGGCTCCTGCAGCCAACTCCAGTGTCTCTTTCACACAATGTTTGGGCTCCTGCAGCTGCTTCTGCTGCTTGCAACTCCAGGGTGTGATCCATCCAATTTTTGGGCTCCTGCTGCCAACTGCAGTGTCTCTTTCAAGCTATGTTTGGGCTCCTGCTGCTGCTACCAACTCCAGGGTGTCATTCAGCCAATTTTTGGGCTCCTGCTGCCAACTCCAGTGTCTCTTTAAAGCAATGTTTGGGCTGCTGCTGCTGCTGCTTGCAACTCCAGGGTGTGATTCATCCAATTTTTGGGCTCCTGCTGCCAACTCCAGTGTCTCTTTCAAGCTATGTTTGGGCTCCTGCTGCTTGCAACTCCAGGGTGTGATTCATCCAATTTTTGGCCTCCTGCTGCCAACTGCACTGTCTCTTTCAAGCTATGTTTGGGCTCCTGCTGCTGCTGCCAACTCCAGGGTGTCTTTAGGGCAATTTTTGGCCTCCTGCTGCCAACTCCAGTGTCTCTTAAAAGCAATGTTTGGGCTGCTGCTTGCAACTCCAGGGTGTGATTCATCTAATTTTTGGGCTCCTGCTGCCAACTCCAGTGTCTCTTTCAAGCTATGTTTGGGCTCCTGCTGCTGCTGCTTGCAACTCCAGGGTGTCTTTAGGTCAATTGTTGGGCACCTGCTGCCAACTGCAGTGTCTCTTTCAAGCAATGGGCTCCTGCTGCCGCTTGCAACTCCAGGGTGTGATTCATCCAATTTTTGGGCTCCTGCTGCCAACTGCAGTGTCTCTTTCAAGCAATGTTTGGGCTCCTGCTGCTGATTGCAACTCCAGTGTGTCTTTAGGTCAATTGTTGGGCACCTGCTGCCAACTGCAGTGTCTCTTTCAAGCAATGTTTGGGCTCCTGCTGCTGCTTGCAACTCCAGGGTGTGATTCAGCTAATTTTTGGGCTCCTGCTGCTGCCAGCTCCAGGGTGTGTTTTTCAGGCACTATAGGGCCCCTCATAGTGATGCCACTTCAACTCTCTGCAATTGTGCAGCTCTGCGATTCTATTAGCGATGCCTCTGATCTGCATATCCTAATTATTTAAAGTATTATTTGACTAACCCAGCACGCATCCTATGCGTGTTACAGCAAGGCAGAATGGTTTACAACTCTATTGAGGCTCTAGGAGGCTCAGAAATAGCCGTTTTTAATAGCGATTCGTCGCGAATAAATTCGGGTCGAAACGATTTTTGTCGGAAAATTCGTCGAATCGGTCGAATTGAACATTTCAAAAGTTCGCTCATCTCTAATGAGAAGCTGCACTTCTTCCTTGGTTAGGCAAGCGACATTTAAAAGTGAGTTTGGGTTATTGCCCTGCATTTTGTGAATATGGAAACAAATATAATGTTTAGTAAATTAATTTTTTCCTCATTCTTCTCATTGCCCACTCCTTGCTTTCTAACCCAATGACTATTGTGGATATTTTTGAAAGTATCTTATTTACTGTCCACAAATAAGCAGACTTTACCCCATTTATGTTTTTACTGTCCCTCCTAAATTCACAGCAACCCTGTAGGTTTACTGCCCAGTCATAGCTTTCATCCAGCCATGTCTGTGTTACTCCCACTATATCATATTGTTCTTCTGTTATTATCAATTCTAAATCATCAGTTTTATTTGACAAGCTTCTAGCATTTGTAAGCATGCATTTCAAATGCTAATGGTAATTTTGTAGCTTCATGTCTTTCTTTCTTCCTAACTTCCCCCCTTTAACTGCTTATACCCTGCTAAGTTTAAACACTCCCCCAATCTTTTAGCCATCCTCTTCTCTGGAACAGACGCACCCTCCCCAAAGCGGTGCAGCCCATTCCTGCCAATGAACCAACCAACCACTGAGAAGAACGCCCAGTTCTCCAAGAACCCAAACCCCTCCTTGTCTTGCTGCAGCTGTGCTAACATTCTCCTCATCTGCCAACAGGGTATACTTGTTGGGGGATGCCTGCACAGGGCTAGCCTCAATCTAACTTTTATCCCTCCCCCACTTCCTGTTATCCTCATTATCCTGTTTTTCCTACCCCCCCATACTACTACCCTCCCCTAACCCAGAGAGTGTCTGCTCAGTGAGCGCCAGACTCTTTTCCAGCATATCAGTGGTTCTCAGTGTTGCCAGTTGCGCACTTAGATCGATAATGTTAGCTTCTAAATGTGCAATGTGCACACATCCCGAACAACCGAATGTACCCTCGACCAGTTGGTCAAACAGTGTATACATAACACAAAATGTACACTGAACAGCATTGTTAGGCATGGAGGCTCGATTCAGAGACACATTCGTCTGGACTTTCGTAGCTGTCTGTGAAAGTTTTTGTGGGTGTTTGTCCTTTTTTTTTTTTTTTTCGTCCATTTTTCATTCGTACGAACGTTCGGGCGCTTTCGTATATGCGCTTTCGAAGAACGAAAGCAAATCGGATCATTTGCGTTAGTTCGGATCATTTTCCTAACAAAATCTGACATTTTTCGTTCCTTCAGATAACTTACGTTGTTGGGATGGGCTTGCATCTGATTCAGAGAGCTGATTGCCGAGGAACCACCACCCTATTAAACCGTTTCATTTGCGATCCATTTACGGGACCTCTGAGGCCTCGGATTGCTATTGTTGAACATGTTTTGCGGCTATGTGGAGGAGTCTGCGCGCCTTTAGCTCCAAGGCATTGCATGTATCAGCATGGCCGAGGCCATAAATTGTATAGCAATGCATACCTGAATCAATACATTTCATGTGTGCCTTATAGAAGCATTTAAATGCTGACCTTAATTAGTCCTTAGCATGTAAACCTTTATTTTCCCACACATCCATATAATTGCTATATTTTTTTAGACTTATGTCCTTTGTGAATTATATTTGGATTGTTGAACTTGAATCTTAATTTGTTGTAGGAGTTATTGTTTTAGTTGGTTACCTTTGCTTTGTGTAATTATTTTATATTTAGTTGCAGGAACCGCAAGATGTGCCACTCAGACAACATACAAGCAGTGTTTGGTCCAGCTATGCGAGTCCTCAGTGTTCTTGCAGGTCATCCAGTGTCGTCCCATGATGCTTACATATTGCGGAGCTCCGGCTTATTTCGTCAGTTTGAGTCAGGAGAATTATCTGGTGGATGGCTCCTGGGTAAGTTTGCTCACATTCCATCAATCCATTTTCACTGTATGGCAATGAATATAGTTGATGACCTATGTCGTAACCTATGGCTGTTTTTAGCCCTTGATGACATGTTAAACAATATTGTTGCTTAGAATATGTATTTTTTTGTTAGTATTTTTAAATTCTTTCAGGGGATTCTGGACATCCACTCCTGCCCTTGCTCCTGATGCCCGTTCTTTGCCTGCAGAATGCGGGCCAGGGGTTCTCTAATCTGGCCCTATGCAAAACCCGGCCCGTGGTGGCGAGGGCCTTCGGGCTTTTGAAGTTCAGATTTAGGTGTTTGGACCATACAGGGGGGCACTGCAGTATGACCCCAACAAGGTTATACCTATAATTTAATTTACGCTTTTTAACAGGGACGACACGTGCCAGAGTGGCACAACGGAGTGTCAGGGTCCTTCAGTTGGTGGGCGAGATGCAGGAGCTGCACGACTTGTTGGGGACCACAGATGAAGAATAATGTTCTGTGGCCTGCCATTGCTATGTATTTAGTTTTTTATAGTTGAAAAAATGTAACATTTTAAAAATATTTTATGATGAAAAAAAAAAGTTTCAGTGTCATTTCATTTACAAAATACATTAATACAAAACTAATGGGCCCAGAAATATTTAAAGATGAATATTCACATGACCGGGAAGTGGTTTGGGTAAGTTTTAGGGGCCTAAAATGGAAGAAGAACCTAACCGGGAAGTGGTTTGGGTAAGTTTTAGGGGCCTAAAATGGAAGAAGAACCTAACCGGGAAGTGGTTTGGGTAAGTTTTAGGGGCCTAAAATGGAAGAAGAACCTAACCGGGAAGTGGTTTGGATAAGTTTTAAGGGTCCAAAAGGGAAGATGGAGGATAGTGCTAAGTGGTTGGGGTGAGCTTTAAGGGTCCAAAAGGGAAGATGGAGGATAGCGCTAAGTGATTTAGCTAAACATTGTTGTAGAAGTGAGGGTGGCAAATATGTAGGCGAGCACTTTAATGAGTTAAGTTTGTAGTGCGCAGGCGCTAGATCGTAAGGTTTTTCGTCTGGACGATTATTTATTGAAAAAGGGAAACAGAATCTATCGGGAAACGTAAAGGATTCGTGGGAAGAGACGATTGGAAAAGGGCAAAAACGAAAGCCATGACAAACATGAGAAAATGAAACGGAAAAGTCACTCTGGAAAATGACATCCTCGTATTCGTACTCTGCTGTACGAACGGACAGAAACTTTACAGAAGGATTGCAATGCATGCATAGAATCGCTCGCACACTCATACGAGAGCGGGAAATTAAAAAAAAAAAAAAACAGATCGGCACAAAAACAATAGACTTTTTTTGTCTCTCTGAATCGAGCCTATTATACCAATTTGTTGGAACTAAACTAAAGAATTTACAAACACTCAAACCACAGGAATTCCTGCTTTAACTCACACTTGCCCAGCAGCACTTGCAGAGCATGTCTTGTCTGCTCGACAAGTGCTGCAATTGTTAATGATATTAGGCTTGATTCAGAGAGACAAAAAAAGACAGTCGTTTTAGTGGCGATCTGTTTTTTTTTCCCGCTCTCGTATGAGTGTGCGAGCGATTCTATGCATGCATTGCTAACCTTCAGTAAAGTTTCCGTCCGTTCGTATGCCCTGCTAACGTGCACCTCCCAGGTTAGTTATAAAATGGTCTGAGCGGCTGCCACCCCCCCCTTTTTGTTTCTTTTGAATTTGTGCAAGCACATGGTGTGTGGGGTCTAGGCTGTATTGCAAGGTCTTTGACCCTTCCACCCCATGGCTTGCACTTGAGAGGTTTAGGACAACCTCAGGTAAGCCTGCTCCCAATTTATCTATTGCACTGTATGTCCCAAATGGGCTCTCAGAGATTAGAGTTAGGACTGCACCCCACAGAGGCACTTTGGCGTAGTGGTGCAGCTTAAGCATACTTCTGCAGATGTGTGTGACTGAGTCCTCTGTTTTTAACCAAGTTTAGAGACAGATTATAGGCTGGCCTGCAAACTGACAGGGTTGAGTGCTGTGGCTCCTTTAAGACTTGTCCGTCCGTTCGTATGCCAGAGTACGAGTACGAGGATGTCATTTTCTAGCGTGACTTTTCTGTTTCATTTTCTCATGTAACAACGTCGGCTTTTGATTTTGCCCTTTTTCTATCGTCTCCTTTCACGAATCCTTTACGCTTCCCGATAAATTCTGTTTTCCTTTTGCCATAAATAATCGTCTGGACGTAAATCCTTACGATCTTGCGCCTGCGCACTACAAACTTAACTCATTAAAGTGCTCGCCTACATATTTGGCTAACTCACTTCTGCTACAATGCTTAGCTAAATCACTTTGCGCAATCCTACATCTTCCATGTATGACCCCTAAAGCTCACCCAAACCACTTTGCGCTTTCCTACATCTTCCATGTATGACCCCTAAACCTCACCCAAACCACTTTGCGCTTTCCTACATCTTCCATGTATGACCCCTAAAGCTCACCCAAACCACTTTGCGCAATCCTACATCTTCCATGTATGACCCCTAAACCTCACCCAAACCACTTCCCGGTTAGGTTCTTCTTCCATTTTAGGCCCCTAAAACTTACCCAAACCACTTCCCGGTTAGGTTCTTCTTCCATTTTAGGCCCCTAAAACTTACCCCAAACCACTTCCCGGTCATCTGAATCTTCATCTCTAAATGTTTATTTCACCCTTCGTTTTTTTTATATTCGAAGGCCATTTTTTGTGGATTTTTAAAAATTTTTCTTTTGGTAAAAATATTGCAAACTTTTTTTTTTGTAAAAAACATTCAAATGCTTTAAAAAATTTTAAATTTAAAAACTATTTACAAAAAAAAAACAGTGACAGGACCCAGGACACTACTCTTCTTCTGTTGTCCCCAACGAGTCACGCAGCAGCTGCATATCGGCCACCACCTCAAGGACCCTTTAATTCATTTCTTCCTCTCTTGCCCGTGTGGTCCCTGTATCAAATGTTTTAAAAAACATTAGTTTGAGACAAATACATGTTTCTCACCTGTGGCTGGAATGTTTGTTAGTTGGCAAATTAAATCATGACGGCATATGTCATTCTGCTAAGTCATTAATCTAAGGAAGTGGAAAGAGGTCATTCTGCTAAGTCATTAATCTAAGGAAGTGGGCAGAGGTCATTCTGCTAAGTCATTAATCTAAGGAAGTGGGCAGAGGTCATTCTGCTAATGCCATTGACTATGGCTTGATGTATCTGGGTGATCATGTAAATTACCACATACTGCAAAGAATGACATTACAACTTACTTGGTTGGTGGCCGATAGATGCCTCGTTGGGGACAACCCTCCGTCCTGGGCCCTGCCACTGCTGTTAAGTAGAGGCTGTAGAGACATGGCAAATAGGGTCACTTATGTCTCAGTCAACAGCTAAAAAAAATAGGCCAATCATAAAAATACACACCTAATTAAAAACCGACAAGGTCCCCCGAACAGAACAATACCCAACATGCATAGCTACCTGTAAGGGTACAGTTACCAATCACCCCAAAGTTAAGCATACGCATGAAGGACATTTCACTTGAAAATTCCTACTCTGCGGACAACATGCACACCCTACGCTTTTTCAACCAAAACAACACTTTTCAATTAAAATACCCCCCACAAACCAATATCAGGAATCAAGAACCTGAAATGGGTCACATTTTTTAATCATCACTTGCCACAAGTAACCAGCTGCTCCTGCTCCAGCACTTCCCATCGGATTAGCAACAGCTCCAAAGAAACTAAAATAAAATAAAATATAATGGCAACAAAAAATACCTGTGCCAGCACACAGGAAACATAATTTAACTAAAAGGGGTCCACCTACATACTAAAACAAAAAATAATCTAATTGAGTATGGTATACCTCAAAACAATCTTCGAGGCATAAACCGGGTTGGCTGGGACAGGTCGGGCAATAATACCGCACATCTCTTCTAATGCCATGCTTCCTGCAAACCCTACAAGCTCTCCGGGGATACCACTTTCTACCAATATCGGGAAGCAACTTTATAAATTGCTTCCCCACTAATCTGGCCTGGTTGTCATTGCTAGGCATATCTGGTTCTTCCGCAGTATCCCCAAACAACAAAGCAGGGAGTAACTGCTGCTGGTATTTTATGTACGATAAATTGGAGCCTGGCACTGCTGCCTTGAAGGCAACAAAGCTGTTGTAAGTTGCCATTTGGACCAAATGGATAGCAACTTTAATGTTCCAGGCTCTAGTTTTTCGGGTGGTGTGGTAATAAGTTAATATTTGGTCCGTTTTATCAACGCCACCCATGAATTTATTATAATCTTTTATGCAACGTGGCTTTTGGGAAGGGGCTCGGGGATCACGTTGCCTTACATTCACAACTGACTCATCGTGGAGTGTTGTCAGGAGGAATACATTTTTTTTGCCCATGTATTTCATGGCCAGGACCTCATCGCTTCTTAGAGCGTAAGACTCCCCCCTTTTTAATTTTTTTTCAAGTAGTGGCCTGGGCAATTCTTTGCGATTAGGGTTGATGGTGCCGCAGGCCGGGGTATCCAACGAATAAAGGGCGCGAAATAAGGGGATGCTGGTATAGAAGTTGTCCACATATAAGTGGTAACCTCTACCCAACAGTGGAGTCATAAGGTCCCAAACGATCTTTCCACTTATTGACAAATCAAGGGGACAACCAGGGGGGTCCAGATAGGTGTCCTTTCCTTCATAGATTCGAAAATATTTGATGTACCCGGTCACACTATCGCATAATTGGTAAAATTTAATCCCGTAGCAGGCACGCTTGCTAGGGATATATTGCCGAAAAACAATGCGCCCTTTGAAAAGCAGTAGTGACTCGTCAATTGATAATTTTTGGCCGGGAGTGTACACTACTGCGAAGCGATCTGACAGGCTGTTGAGCAGGGGCCGTAATTTATGCAGCCTGTCGTGACCGGGCTCACCACGGGGAATAGAAGTGGAATTGTCGTTAAAATGCAGAAACCGCAGTAAAATTTGGTAGCGGTTTCTGGACATTACGGCCGGAAATAATGGAGTTGCCAATATGGTTTGGGTATCCCAGTAGGAGGAAATACTAAATTTTTTTAGGATACCCATTGCTAGAGTGAGCCCCCAAAATTTCTTTATCTCACTCAAATTTGTAGGAATCCATGCCTGAGCTCGGGCGTGCCTCTGCAGGGGGTTTTGCGCTAAGACCTGCTCGGCATAGAGATTGGTAAAGAAGACCATATCCAGTAGGATGGCTTCTGTGAGAAACAATTTGAAAAAGTCAATGACACCAAAATTTGTGGTGTCTACATTGACCCCGGGGACCGAATCAAAAGGGGGAATTTCGGGGGAAATATTATTAGGAGGCCTCCACGCAGACGCTCCTTCACCAGCTGCAGCACTCGATGCCTCATCCTGCACTACACTCGCCTGTAGCGTGGCCTCACTTTGTGCGGCACTATCTCTTCTACGGTGGCTACTACTGGTAGCACTGCGCGGCTGTGTTTCCTCAGTAGAGGATACACTGTCTGACTCGCTATCTGATGGGAAGTACTCAGACCCTGACTCACTAAAATCTTCCGAGTCAGACGCCATCAGGTAAGCCGCAGCTTCCTGTGCAGTGTACCGCTTACCAGCTATAGCCCAATGCAAAAAAAAATCGAAAAAAAATTAAACTAAAGGGTCTTCCCGAACTAAAGGCTAAAACTAAAGGCTAAAACTAAAGGTTAAAACTAAAGGCAAATTACAGAAAATACAATTTCACAGTTAAATAAAACAAAGCAAATAAACAGTCAAAAATAGAAATAAAAGTGTATAGCTACAACCCGATGAGAAGTGGTGGAGTCAGGAGCAGCAGGTCACGGGATCCCAGTGCACTTAGACCATCCCTGGAGCAGCAGATCCGGCAGATGAAGGTCTTCCTGGGGCAGTAGAAATAGGGTCCTAAAAGCTAGGGGTGGGGTTGGTCCTAAAAGAGTAGAGGAGGCTAGGGTCCCAAAAGGAGGGGGAGGCTAGGGTCCCAAAGCGCGAGGGCTAAGGTTCCAAAAGGAGGGGAGCTAAGGTCCCAAAGCGCAAGGGCTAAGGTTCCTAAAGCAGGGGAGCTAAGGTCCCAAAGCACAAAGGCTAAGGTTCCTAAAGGAGGGGAGCTAAGGTCCCAAAGCGCAAGGGCTAAGGTTCCTAAAGGAGGGGAGCTAAGGTCCCAAGCTGCAAGGGCTAAGGTTCCTAAAGGAGGGGAGCTAAGGTCCCAAAGCGCAAGGGCTAAGGTTCCTAAAGGAGGGGAGCTAAGGTCCCAAGCTGCAAGGGCTAAGGTTCCTAAAGGAGGGGAGCTAAGGTCCCAAAGCGCAAGGGCTAAGGTTCCTAAAGGAGGGGAGCTAAGGTCCCAAAGCGCAGGGGCTAAGGTTCCTAAAGGAGGGGAGCTAAGTTCCCAAAGCGCAAAGGCTAAGGTCCCAAAAGAGCTAGTGATAAGGTTCAAGCTAAAGCAGTAGCGATCTTCGGCCAATTCTCAGCGACACACCTAAAGCAATAAGTTAAGATTAGGAAATGTGGGTGAACCCCCCCCCCCAGAATGCATGATAATAACTAGCTGATCCCCCAATATAACGGCGCATGCACGGGCAACAGCCGCACTATGCTATACCTAGTGCGGTTGGTAAGGTAAGTTTTACTGGCAATCGAGGGGATTCACTCTACTAGTGACTCCCCTGGAGATGAGTGAACTTCTTAAAAATTCGATTCTGGCGATTCGCTGAATTTCTCCAAGAAATTCGGGTTCGCCCGAATCGAATTTGAGCGAATCGCTCATCTCTGGTGGGAGCGGGAGGCCGGCTGCGCTGTCAGCGGGCGGCGGAAGCCGGCTTCTGGCGCCCGCTGACAGCGCAGCCGCCCTCCCCGCTCCCAGCATGCCGGCATTTTTTTTTTTAGCAAACACTTACTGGCATGGAGGGAGCGAGGAGGCCAGCGCTGCTGTCAGCTGTCTTTAGAGGGCGCGTCATCAGAGGAGGCCTCCTCGCGCCGGCCTCCTCGCTCCCTCCATGCCGGTAAGTGTTTGCTAAAAAAAAAACATGCCGGCATGGTGGGAGCGGGGAGGCCGGCTTCCGCCGCCTGTTGATAGCGCAGCCGGCCTCCCCGCTCCCACCATGCCGGCATTTTTTTTTTTTTATTTCAGGGAAAATTCGGTCAGCACGAACCACAAAAAATTCGGGTTTGTGCTGAATCGAATTTTCCCTGAAATTCGGAGCGAATTCCGGTTCGTTAGAACCGATTCGCTCTTCCCTAATGGCAATGTCTAGCTACTAATAATAATACATTATCCTCATGTCTGTTAAGTAAAATCCCGCTCCCGCAGCCTATAGAAGCAACATTAGCTGCATTGCTTCAAAATGCTCCCTTTGTATGAAGCAACAGATGAGAATGTGACCAGCACCTCCAGCATCCATGCCGGAAGCACATGCTGCAGGGGAACAAGTTAATGTAGGTATCCTGTGTTTTTGCTCACAGTTGATCTTAAAAATAAAACTGCTGTCTACATTATCATCAGCAACTAATGATGTTTCTATAGAAAATCAAAATTGATCCTAATACTCAGATTTCTCTCAATGCTCTTTTTGGGGTATCACAAGGATCTGTCCTTGGATCCATACTCTTCTCAGTATATACCAATGGCCTGGTGAAAGCTTAAAAAACGTTTTTTCCACAACTTCTCAAGTTCCAAGCCGTCTCACCCCTTACATCTAGTTAAAGTGGACCTATCGCTGCTGATGCTGGACCTGGAGTCTAAAACACTCCACAGCCGACCGACTAAGTGTCCCTTCCCTGGGGCATGCCGGTTCAGCGTGCCCCTCTGTGTGAGCCGCCCCAGATCGACCGTAAGCCCCCTTACATTTCCCCTGTTCCTCGCTGTGATTGCGTGCCGTTGCTGTATCCCTGAAGCTGCGGTGGCGGCACTAAAGATCTAAGCACCTACGGCCACCCACCCACTCACCCCCACCAACAAATCAGTGACCCCCCCCCCACACACACACACATTTCCCCTGTTCTTCGCTGTGATTGCGTGCCGTTGCTGCATCCCTGAAGCCGCACATCTAAGCACCTACGGCCACCCACCCACTCACCCCCCAACAAATCAGTGACCCCCCCCCACACCTCCGATCTGACCAGCAAAGCGAGCAGCATCCCTGAAGCTGCAGCGGCGGCGCACATCTAAGCACCTGCGGCCATCCACCCACTCACCCCCCTAACAAATCAGTGACCCCCCCCCACACACAGGGGCCCAGGGGGTGTCACTGAGGGGAATGCTGATTGGCCTGTCATACTCATCCCCTGCTTGTCTGCCATTCCAGCTGTCCATATAGAGTCCAACTGAACTGCCATATTTACCCGTTATAGTGCGATGCTGGCCATGCACTGTACTATCTGATTGCTGCTAGGATTGCACATGCTGGCTGGGATTTGCTGCAATCTGATTGGCCAGGCTGGTGAGAAACTGCTGCAATCTGATTGGCCAGGCTGGTGAGAAACTGCTGCAATCTGATTGGCCAGGCTGGTGAGAAACTGCTGCAATCTGATTGGCCAGGCTGGTGAGAAACTGCTGCAATCTGATTGGCTAGGTTGGTGAGAAACTGCTGCAATCTGATTGGCTAGGCTGGTGAGAAACTGCTGCAATCTGATTGGCCAGGCTGGTGAGAAACTGCTGCAATCTGATAGGGCAGGCTGGTGAGAAATTGCTGCAGTCTGGTTGGCTAGGCTGGTAAAAATCTGACACAATCTTATAGGTCAGGCTGGTGAGAATCTGACACAATCTGATTGGTCAGGCTGGTGAGAATCTGACACAATCTGATTGGTCAGGCTGGTGAGAATCTGACACAATCTGATTGGTCAGGCTGGTGAGAATCTGACACAATCTGATTGGTAGGCTGGTGAGAATCTGACATAATCTGATTGGGCAGGCTGGTGAGAATCTGACACAATCTGGATACTGAGGAGCAGCATCCCTGAAGCTGCGGCGGCGGAGCGACGGCGGACATCTAAGCACCTACGGCCACCCACCCACTCACCCCCCCAACAAATCAGTGACCCCCCCAACAAATCAGTGACCCCCCCCACACACACACACCCCCCACACACTCCCACACACCCCCACACACCTCCACCTACCTCCGATCCGGCGAGCAAAGAGAGCAGCAGGAGACCACATGATGTTTATATAGTGGTGGCGCCGGCTGATGACAGCAGCTGTGCGCCCCACTTCTCATTCGTCCAGCGATGATCAGGTGACTCGGGTGAGGCCAGGGTCACCTCCAGATGACCCCCGAGGACCCTTCTAGAACGTGGAGCCGGAATCCCTGCTGCATGTGGCCGCTGATTGGCAGGAGGTGAGTGAATGTGAAGCCCATAACACCTACGTGCTTGGCACTTAACGCCCAGCCAAGCCAGCATGTAGGTGTTACGGGCTTGGCAAAAAAAGGGTTAAAACAAACCGTTTCTTCCTGCACTTCCTTAAGGCCTACGCATACATTTAGATGGCAAATCAAAGGCATTAAAGCATGATGATCTCTTCTTGTTGGCGGGTGAAGATTGTGGGCACCATCTTTCCTCTTGTCTGCAGCAGGACGAACGGGCGTATGCGAGCGCGTAAGCGTCAGACCCCGGCATTCTTATTTAAAGGGTCCTGGACACACAGCTCATTCTCTTTCTGAGTCGGTCAGCAATGGCACCCAAAAAGAATATGCCGAAAGCAGCAAAGGACGCCAGCAGCAGCAGCAAACAGCCATCAAAGCGTCAGGAGCCTTCTGCAGGGCCTACAACTCGCTCCCAGATGCCCAAAAGTAAGCTGCGGCCAAACTGCAGTGCTCAGCCAAAGCAAACCAACCAGCCAAAAAAAGGAGCCAGCGGGCAAAAGGAAGCCACAGGCCAGCAGGGCAACGGCCGGCAAAAAAGGTACCAAGAGGGTGCGAAGCCCCAGCCCCCCCAGGTCCCCATCACCCCACCCACGTGTCTCCAAAGCCAAGGCTAAAAAGAGAACCCACCGGGAAAGAAGCCCCAGCAGCTCTAGCTCGCCATCACTACCACCCGCACGTGTGGAAAATATGGGAAGAGCAAAAGGCACAAGCAAAGAAGCCCAAGAAGCACCAGCAGCCCGAGCTCGCCATCACCACCACCCGCATGTGTCCACAAATCTCATGGCAAAAGTGCAAGGTACCGCCAAAGAAGCCCAAGGTCGCCATCCCCACCCGCACGGGTCTCAAAATCCTCTGCTAAGAGGGCAAGGCACCGACAAAGAAGCCAAAGCTCTGGCTCACCCCAGGACCGGCCTACTACCTCCAAGGGGCATGCTACTCCTAAGGGCCCACAAAGGCACAGGGCCCCAAGCCCGACTTCTTCAAGCACACCCTCTCCTCCTCGGCCACATTCTCCACCGGCACAGGTGGCAAGGCACTCACCATATGCCACATCTACACCTGCTACTTCAGTGGCCACCCAGCCACGAACACCCAGTCCCTTTCCTAGTCCTGTTCTATCTCCAGCCAGCCAGCAGTCAATAATTTCACCCCAACACAGCCAGGATAGAATGTCCCCCGATATGCCTGCAAACAATGAGGAGCCACAACCGCAAGCAACAGGGCGCACATTGTGCAGAGGCCACTTGAGTGGCAGGTTTGGGGCGGCCCAAACTCTGGCATTGGCTAGTGGGCTCACCTTGCATTATGATGAGCAATATGGGCGCAGATCAAAAGCTACCAGCAAACAGCGCAAAGCAGAAATTTTGGAGGAGCTCACCAGACAGGTCAATGCAGTGGGGGAAGAGCTAAAAGATGTTGAGCAGATTCAAATGAAAATATCTGACCTCAAGTATGCAACACGGAAGAAAGAAATAAACGGCGTCATTACAGGTACATATATACTTTGTGGATTTGTCTTCTTCTTGTATTGTCAACATTTTGCTAAATTTGTCAAACTATCTTTTTCAGCTTACAAACTGGCGGAGGATTCCCCACTAAACTTCAATTTACCCAGGCTGAGGAGATGGTGCTGGGCCTGCTACATCCCGTGGCCTTAGAGGGACACTCGGCCCGACGGGACACGGACATCCCGACTATTCCTGCAGGTGACTAATGTTAGTGTGTATGTGAAAGGTTAGCTACATGTAAAATGAGGCTCAAAGGCATATATTAACACATGCCTTGTAGTGGCGGTAACAATTTTACCAGGGTGTGTCATGTCTGTGGACTGATCATTTTCTAATTTCCTTGCCCATGACCTTTGAGAGTATTTCGGAAGATTATTAAAGTATTGAGATTAGCAAAGGACTGCCTGTTATGTTCTTCTAGTCAATCAGATACAACACTTCCATCTTTATCTTTAGCCCACTTGGGTTGGAGCTGTGCTTTGGTGTGAAAGACTTGATCTGGGGTGATTGAAAGGTTTACCTAGAAAGAATGGCAACCAGCATAATCTGATGCCAAATTCTATTTGCAAGCTGAGTGTGGCCTTTTCGGGATGTGTCAAGCCTCATAACAGCCAGTACATGCATGTTTTGTTGGGTTAAGGTGACCAGTGTGTATGTACTTGTTGACTAATACATCGAACAGATAATGGCATTCATAGTGAAGGACAACTTGGACCATTGGGGGAGTTGCCATTCATGCTTGCCCACGTGTTTTAGTGAAGCATATGTATTATGACACATTAACACTGCATAGTTGTGTGTTGACATGCCTTTTTTAAACAATGCAGCCCAGCCTCATCCCTCAGCTAGTGTGGAAGCCTCAGCCAGTTTATCCATGCCGTGAACTTCCGTGCTGCCTAGAACCCAGGATCCGATATATACGGTAAGTGTCTTTTTCTGATTTTGCAGATGCATGTGACTTGCCATGTTTCTTTTTGCGGAATTACACATGTAGTGCCCAAACTGAAACTTTTTTTTAACATGTCCCAACAGACCCACACACTGATGGAGGAAATCCAGGAGCTGGAGGAGGATGGCACTGTAAGGAACTTACCTCTGCCAGGGGGCCGGCGGCGAGCATCCGCGGGGCGACGCAGCACTCCTTCTGCTGGGAGCGTGGCGCGTCACTATGGCAGCCTCCCTCTCTAGGTGTGCAGGCGCACGTCCTGCAGTCTGTAGATTTTGCCACTAGGAGGCGCTGTGCTGCTAGTGGCAGGCAGCACAGAGTGCTCCACACCTGATGGGAATCAGGGGCTGATCAGCCTTGCAGCCAAGACTGACCAGCCCCTGGATAGTGCCTCCAATCACTCACAGTGTTGTAAGTTGCACCAATCAGTACATACACTCCCCCTCCAGGGTGGCAATTGGTCGATTCCCAAATAAATATGGAGTCAGCCCAGCACTCAGTTCCCGTGATAGTCGCTTGTGATTAGGGTGTGATTCTGTTAGTTGTTATCTGATTCCGACCAGGCTTGATCGACCATTCCTGTCTGCTGCCTGTACCGAGTCAGCATGGCACCATGAGAGGCGTTTATTTTGCCTACAAAATCAAAGAAACCACAAGCATCTTTATGGCCAATTAGAGACCTTAAATAATACCTTAAACTCCATGCTGACTGAATTTAGGTCCTACAACAGCCACATGGCCACCTTATCTAATTATTACAGTGCCACGCTGGAGTAAGTTCGAAATAGCAACAGCCACATGGCCAACTTAACTACGGATTTCAGGGCCATGCTGGCTGATTTTCAAACTACCAATAGAAAAATGTTGGAACAGTTGCAGATTCTGAATGCAACACAGGCCCAGGTGAGGGCCCACCTCCAAGGCCCCCAACCTGGGTTCTATGGGCATCCACCATTTTAAGGGCTATTTGGCCTGAATCTGCTCAACATCTTTGCTCTATATCCACACTGTATGACCTGTCTGGTGAGCCCTACCAATATACCCTTTTGGTATGGCTTTGCTTGTATGCTTTTGATTTGCACCCATATAGCTCATTAGAGTTCTGAGGTAGCTCACTAGCCAATGCCGGTGCTCAAGCCTCACTGAACCTGCCACTCAAGCTGTTGCCCTGCATGCTTGGGCCTAATTACATTGGTTCTGGCTCCTCCTGTTTGTAGGCATGATTGTGGGACATTCTGGCCTGGCAAACTACTACCTTAACTCCTGGCTGAGATTGAACAGGACTTGGATTGGGACTGGGGGTTCTTGTTTGGGTGGGCCACTGAGTAACAGGTGTAGATGTGGCATAGGTATGGCTGCTTTCCACCTGTGCTTGTGGCAAATGTGGCCATGCTCATTTTGTTGGATCAAATAGATTGGCAAAAAAAGACATGAGTCTCAAATCAGTTTTTTTTGTTTTAGTAATTACTTCATTACTATTTTTTAGATTAACAAACAAAAATACCAAAAATAAGCAAAATTAAATAAAATAACAAGCAATACAGACACAACAAATTAAGAAAAACAGGTTGAAATCAAATGACAGCGAACTGCTTGCCCAGACACACTAGCTGGGTCACAGTAGTGGTCTTCTGGGTCATCGCTGGGTGGAGAGGGGGGCAGATCAACATACCGGGGGACACGCTGCAATATGGCAAAATTATGCAACACAGCAAACGCCATAATTATATCAATGACCTTTTTGGGGTCATACTGAAGTGCCCCCCCGGTATGGTCCAAGCATCGAAATCGGGTCTTTAATAGGCCAAACGCCCTCTCCACCACGGCCCTGGTCTTCCGGTGTGCCCTATTATATGCATCCTGGGCGGCATTCTGGGGCACATTTTGCTTAATTTGGTGTTCCTTTGTTTTGTCCCTTTATTGTTTGTTTTGTGTTTTGGACCTTTGTGTTTGTATGTTTGTTTCTTACTTTTACAAACAGTAACTGATTAATTACAAACAACCTCATACCTGACTTTAGACTTTTTTTTTAGTTGTTCCAAATTTGTTAGTGCCTACTTTAAGTCATCTTTATTCACCAAAAACATAAAGGCATAAACTTAGTCAACAACAGGTTAATTACAAAGCAAACATTGGAGTTGATGGTCACTCCCATAGTTCCATAAAATACATGGTCAAACCACAAATGAAAGTTTTTGCGAATCGGGCCACATAGCAATCGGCCAGAGGCAGGAATTTTAAAGTAAGGCACTCCTGTCAAAAGTTTCATACAAATGAAAATTCAAAAAACATATGTGACAAGCATTGCCATGTCCAGATTTGTCAACAAACAAATAGGCCCACAGACACACCCTCTCCTGCTTGGCCACATTCGCCACATGCACAGGTGTAAAGCAGCCAAACCTATGCCACATCTACACCTGTTACTCAGTGGGCCACCCAAACAAGAACCCCCAGTCCCAATCCAATTCCAGTTCAATCTCAGCCAGGGGTCAAGGTAGTAGTTTGCCAAGCCAGAATGTCCCCCAATCATGCCTACAAACAGGAGGAGCCAGAACCAAGGTAATTTGCCGCCAGCATGCAGCGCAACAGCTTGAGTGGCAGGTTCATTGATACTTCAGCTCCGGCATTGGCTAGTGGGCTACCTCAGCACTCTAATGAGCTATATGGACGCAAATCCAAAGCAAACAACCAAAGCCATACCAAAAGGGTATATTGGTAGGGCTCACCAGACAGCTCAATACAGTGGGGATGTAGAGCAAAGACGTGGAGCAGATACAGGCCAAATAGGCCTTAAAATGGGGGATGCCCATAAAACCCAGGTTGGGGCTCTTGGAGGTGGGTCCTCACCTGGGCCTGTGTGGCATTCAGAATCTGCACCTGTTCCAACATGTTTCTATTTGAAGTTCAAAATTCAGCCATCATGGCACTGAGATTGTTAGATAAGGTGGCCATGTGGCTGTTGCTATTTCGAAGTTCCTCAAGCATGGCACTGTAATAATTGGATAAGGTGGCCATGTGGCTGTTGTTGGACCTAAATTCAGTCAGCATGGAGTTTAAGGTGTTGTTTAATGTCTCTAATTGCCCATGAAGATGCTCGTGGTTTCGTTGATTTTGGAGGCGAAATTGCTGCCTCTCATGGTGCCATGCTGACTCCATCATCGGCGCGCCCCTCCCCTGGGAAACTGGGCGACATACTCTACTACGCCTCCCAATTCCCCGGGTTGGGGGGCGTGCAGATGATGTGCCTCTAGGTCCACCAACAGCCACAGGTCTGCTTGACAAATCCTCAGCAGCAGAGCTAACACTGGGGACTGTCGGCTCAGTCTCTGCATGCTGCCCACGATGGGCTGGCAGCATGCAGCCAGCTTCACTCTGCTGCTGAGGATTTGGTGTAGAAACATGTTGGGACAGTTGCAGATTCTGTCCCAGGGGGAGCTGTTCCGAAGGTCCAATGAAGGGTCCATCCTCCTCCAGCTCCTGGATTTCCTCCATCAGTGTGTGGGTCTGTTGGGACATGTAAATAAAAAAAGGTTCAGTTTGGGGAATACATATGTAATTCAGCAAAAATAAACATAGCAAGGCACATGCATAAGCAACATCATAAAAAGACACTTACCGTATATATCGGATCCTGGGTCCGAGGCAGCACGGAAATAGACGGCATGGTAAAACTGGCTGAGGATTCCCCACTAGCTGAGGGATGATGCTGGGCTGCATTGTGGAAAAGAAGGCATGTTAACACACAACTAGGCATTGGTGATGTGTAATAACACATATGGTTCACTGAAACACAGGCCCAAGCATGAATGGCAACTCCCACAACGGACCAAGTTTAACTTGACTATGAATGCCATTATCTGTTAGATGTATTAGTCAACAAGTACATACACATTGGTCTCCTTAACCAAAATAAACATACATGTACTGGCTGTTCTGAGGCTTCACACATCCCTAAAAGCCCATTATGGGACCACACTCAGCTTGCAAATAGCATTTGCATTAGATTTGGCTGGTTGCCATTCTTTCTAGGTCAAACTTTCAAGCACCCCAGATCAAGTCTTTCTGAGCAAAGCACAGCTCAAACCCAAATTGGCTACAGATGTAATTGACTCTAAATACATAACAGGCAGTCCTTTGCTAATCTCAATAGTGTTCCTCCAGACTCTCCAAACTCATGTTTGGCCAAAGAAATAAGCAAATGATGAGTCGCCACACACAACACACCCTGTTTAAATTGTTACCTCTACTACAAGGCACACCCTAGGGGCATGCGTTAACATATGGCTTTGTGCCTCATTTTACACGTAGTTCACATTTCACATACACACTAACATTACTAACCGGCAGGAATAGTCTGAATGTCCGTGTCCTGTCATGCCGAGTGTCCCTCTAAGGCCACAGGATGTAGCAGGCCCAGCACCATCTCCTCAGCTCGGGTAAATTACAGTTTTGTGGGGAATCCGCCGCCAGTTTGTAAGCTGAAAAAGAAAGTGGGACACATTTAGCTAAATGTTGCCAATACAAGACGAAGACAAATCCACAAAGTATATATGTACCTGTAATGACGCCGTTTATTTTCTTTCTTCCGTGCTGCATACTTTAGGTCCGATATTTTCCTTTGTATCTGCTCCACATCTTTGAGCTCTTCCCCCACTGCATTGACCTGTCTGGTGAGCTCCTCCAAAATCTCGGCTTTGCGCTGCTTGCTTGTAGCTTTGGATCTGCGCCCATATAGCTAATCATAATACAAGGTGAGGCCACTAGCCAATGGCAGAGTTTGTGCCTCACCAAACCTTCCACTCAACTGGCCTCTGCGCAATGTGCGTCCTGTTGGTTGTGGTTCTGGCTCCTCAGTGTTTGGCGCCAAATCAGGGGACATTCTGGCCTGGCTGTGTGGGTGTGAAATTACTGACTGCTGGCTGGCTGCAGATTGAACCAGACTTGGAAAGGGACTGGGTGATCGTGGATGGGTGGCCTCTGAAGTCGCAGGTGTAGATGTGGCATATTCAGCCTGCCTTGACACCTGTGCCGGTGGAGAATGTGGGGTGGTGTGGGAGGGTGTTGTGGAGGAAGTCGTGCTTGGGGCCCTGTGCCTCTGTGGGCCCTTAGAAGACCCATGCCCCTTGGAGGTAGACAGCCGGTCCAGGGGTGACCCAGAGCTTAGGCTTCGGGGCCTGTGCCTTGCCCTCTTGGCCGCTGATTTTGACACCCGTGCGGGTGGGGAGGGCGAACTCTGACTTTTGGGCCTGTGCCTTGCCCTCTTGGCATGAGCCTTGTGGCCACGTGCGGGTGGTGTTGATGGTGAGGTTGAGCTGCTGGGGCTTCTTTCCCGGTGTTTCCTTTTTGTTGGCTTGCCATGGTAGCCACATGGGTGGGGTGATGGTGACCTGGGGGGGCTGGGGCTTCGCACCCTCTTGGTCCCTTTTTTCCCCTCCGTTGGGGTTGGCTTTCTGGCCTGTGGCTTCCTTTTTCCCGTGGCCTCCTTTTTTTCGGTCGTTGTGGTGGGTGCCTTTGGCTGTGCAATGCAGGTTGGCCGCAACTTCGTTTTGGGCATCTGTGACCGAGTCAGCAGGCTCCTGCCGTTTGGATGGCTGTTTGCTTGTGACCTCCTTTGCTGTTTTTTTTTTTAGATTTTTTAGGTGCCATTGCTCATGGACGCTGAAAGAGAATGAGCTGTGTGTCCAGGACACTTTAAATAAGATTGGCGGGGTCTCACGCTACGCGTACGCGTGCGTACGGACGTGCGTACGGCCGTTCGTCCGGCCGTGCGGAACCCGGAAACCGCAGGGGCATTATTTATCTGCTGCAGACAAGAGGCAAGATGGCACCCACAATCTTCACCCGCCAACAAGAAGAGATCATCATGCTTGTAAGTGTATTTTAATGCCTTTGATTTGCCATCTGAATGCATGCCTAGCCCTTAAGGAAGCACAGGAAGAAACGGTTTGTTTAAAAAGTGTCTAAAACTCAGTGCAAATGTGAGGGCCCACATGTGCGAACCAACACTGAGGCCAGCACTGGATTAGGCTACAAATGTGTCTGTTAATGTAATTTAGTCAAATGATCGATTGTTGACAGATATTTGTATGCAGTTTGAACTAAATCCTATGTTTATTTTGTGTTTTGTAGACCATGCTGGAGCGCAGGTACGACTACCTGCCCAACTCTTTTGAGAAGCACACCGTCGCCCTGGAGATCATTGGCAAAATACAACATCAGACGGACACCACCTTCACCCACACGCATATCATGCAGCATTGCTCGGACCTGAAACGGCTGCACATGCCCCCGGGTGCGGCGGTTTTTCGGCTTCCATTTCCCTAGTAAGTACATAGGGATTGCATGCCAGATGTAACTCATGCAGAAGGTAGGCATTTATTTATAATTGTTTTTCTTTTCTAGTTTTGGTAATGGATTACCGAATCCGCTGCACCCGGAGGCGCACAGGCCGACCAGTGCTGCATGAATCTGCAGCTGGAAGTGAAGGTGGTGGATCTCCAGGGCGATGGCCCTACCCCTTCTCTGTTGGGTCCTCCGACCAGCCCCTGGACCTTTCCACAGAGGAGGGGCGGCACAGCGTGGGCAGGGAGTCATACCCAGCGATGCAGGCAGGAGCCTCTGCTATGTGACTCTTCATGTAACCGCACACACATATACATGCTATTTCCACCCAAGCTGATTCCCTTCATCTGTTTTTCTAGATGCTTCTGGAGCGGGTGAAGATGCGGAGGATGCAGCAGATCTCGCCCAGGAGGCACAGGGAGAAGGTGAGTGATGTGACACACACATTGAAAATTACATTTGATTACTGTTGACTAAGACATTAGAACCCTATTTGCCATGTCTCGACAGCCTCTACTTCACAATAGTGGCAAGGCCCAGGACGTAGGGTTGTCCCCAATGAGGCATCCGTCGGCCACCAACCAAGTAAGTTGTAATGTCATTCTTTGCAGTATGTGTTAATTGACATGATCACCCAGATACATCAAGCCATAGTCAATGGCATTAGCAGAATGATCTGTGCCCACTTCCTTAGATTAATTACTTAGCAGAATGATCTGTGCCCACTTCCTTAGATTAATTACTTAGCAGAATGACCTGTGCCCACTTCCTTAGATTAATTACTTAGCAGAATGACCTGTGCCCACTTCCTTAGATTAATTACTTAGCAGAATGACCTGTGCCCACTTCCTTAGATTAATTACTTAGCAGAATGACCTGTGCCCACTTCCTTAGATTAATTACTTAGCAAACTGACATATGTCGTTATGATTTAAGTTGCCAACTAAAAAACATTCCATCCACAGGTGAGAAACATGTATTTGTCTCTAAGTAATTTATTTCCAAAAATTTAATACAGGGACCACACGAGCAAGAGTGGAAGAAATTAATCGAAGGGTCCTTGCGTTGGTGGCCGATATGCAGCTGCTGCGTGACTCATTGGGGACAACAGAAGAGGAGTAGTGTCCTGGGTCCTGTCACTGTTTTTGTGCTTTGTAAATAGTGTGGTAAATTGTATCAAAATGTCTATTTCTAGCTGTATGAAACACAATCTGGGCCGGGTTTTCAGGACCCGGGTCACTTCCCCAATTCCCTTACGGGTTGTTACATGTTCTAAGGCCCTCCACAAGTGTGCACGCTGATTACAGGGGAAGCCTGTATAAGAAGAGAGCACACAGCCTTTCCTTGGTTGATGACCAGCCTGTTGGAGTGAGCCCAGGCTGAGCTGCACCGTGGTGAAGGATAGCACTGGACATTGAGCAGAGGGCTGATACGCCCTGTAAAGTGGACTGGAATTGATCAGCTTGCTGGAGTACCCAGCCCAGGACTATTTTGGTTGGTGAAGTAACCCTTTTTGCTTACTGCATTTATGCTGCAATCTTTGGACTATCTACTGAACTTTGCTGAATAAAAGCCATTTTGCCGTTCAAATCCGTTGTCGTTGTTGCACAACAGCAACAAGCCCAGCAGCAGCCCTGGCACAACAGTTCCAAATGCAGCAGGAGACAAATCGCCTGTTGATGGAACCGATAGCTGCGATTAGAGAGACTGGTGGTGCTAAAGTTTCACAACCGGAGAGAAGCCCAGTTGAGTCGGAGGGTGCGAGGAGTGCCGTACAGCAGGTACTACAAAAGCTGACCCATGAGGATGATGTGGAGGCCTACCTCATGGTGTTTGAGCACATGGCTGAGAGAGAGCAGCTGCCAGTCACGGAATGGGCTGACATGGTTGCACCGTTCCTGTCAGGTGAGCCGCAAAAAGCATATTTTGATCTCAGGGAGCAGGATGTGCGGGACTATGCCAAGCTAAAAATGGAGATCCTTGCTCGCCTGGGAGTCACGCCAGCGAGGCGAGTACACAACTGGACTTTTTCTGTTGATAAACCTGCCCAATCGCAGATGTATGACCTAATTCATCTGGTCCAAAAGTGGTTGGAGCCAGAGCGTTTGACCCCTGCGCAGATCATCGAAAAAGTCGTGGGGAACCATTTTGTTTGGGCACTGCCGCCGAAGCTACAGCAATGGGCTGGACAGGGCGACTCACAGACTGTTGAGCAGCTAGTTAACATCGTGGAACGATTTGTCGCGACTGAGGACCAACTTCGGGATGCCCCTGACAAGACCGGCAGACCAGTGAGTAAACAAGTTCCCCTGGGAAGTGTGTGGAGAGCTGTGAGAGGGCAAAAGACTGTCCCTGACCCCCAGAGGCCCCCTAACCCTAGGGAAAATGTCCGGGCAAGGAGGTTCCGGGGTCCCCAGTGTTGGAGGTGCCGTGAGTGGGGGCACATAGCCGCGGATTGCCCCCTCGGCCCTGAACCCATGGAATGTGACACGGGTCGCAGAAGTTCCTTGCTGGCAGACCCCGGTTGTGCCGCCAGTCAGCGGTCAAAATCTGAAATGCAGGTTGTGTCTTTAAAGATGAATGGTTGCCCAGTAAAGGCGTTATTGGACTCAGGTAGCCGGGTAACTTTGGTCCGGGCCAACCTGGTGCATGGTGGTTGCAAACCAAAGAAAAAGCTGAGCGTGCTTTGCATCCACGGGGATATCGTGACTTACCCTGTTGCAGTGGGTAAGTTTGAGACCCCCGCGGGAACATTCGGCTTGATGCAGAGCCTCCACATTCAGCTCCCCCGTGCGTTTTCCCGTTGGTTTTGGGCTTTGATCGGGTCAGGAAAGGGTGCTACGTTGATTTTAGTGTGCGTTTATGCGCTCAGGTGTGCGCTCAGCCGCCTTTCCGATTGTCGGCTCGCACGAGGCTGTTTGCCGGGAAAACGGACGCCTCGTTCATTGGCCCGTTTTTTTCAGTGATGCAGAGCCTTGATTTCCGATTGGATTCAGGCTAATAAAACGGGGCCGCCGAGCCTTCACTTACGGCAAGTCTGACCAGCCGTATTGGAGCTCCGTGCTATTTGGGAATGCATTCCTCTGTGGGCCAACATCAAAGGCGCCAGCTACGCCGTCTGGTAGTTCTGAGTATGGCAGAAACCAGGCTGCAGCGCACGCCTTTGGACATCGATGGCATGAGTGACATTGACCTATTCGAGCTCACCCGACTTAACCGTGTTTCTCTCCATGCCTTGTATAGCGAGCTGCGGCCATGGTTAGCCCCCACCACAAGAAAGGGGCATGCAATTGCAGGTATGACCAAATTGGTTGGCTGCCTGCAATTTTTGGCGAACGGCTCGTTCCAGAGACTGGGTGCCTTCTCCCTGGGGATGTCCCAGTCTACGCTGAGCCGCAGCCTAACCAAGTTTTTGGATGGCATGGCTACCCTGGCACAGAATTACATTTTTTTCCCTCAAACAGGGGGAGCCTGGAATGTGGTTAAGTTGGGCTTTTATAACATAGCCGACATGCCCAACGTCCTTGGTGCAATCGATTGCACACATGTCTCGCTCATCCCCCCTGCGGACCAGGAATATCTGTTCAGGTATGTGGTTTGGGTCTGCTTTTTTTCTGGTTATCACACATTTTTTAAGGCTCACACTAATTACACTTGTGTTTTGCTTGGTGCAGGAACAAGAAGATGGGCCATTCCATCAATGTTCAGGCAGTGGCGGGCCCTGATCTTCAGTTTTTCAGTCTGATCTTCAGTTTTTTCAGTTTGCTGGCTTTCCTGGGTCCACGCATGATGCGCACATTTTGAGGAACTCCAGCCTCTATAAACGGTTTCAATCTGGAGATATTTCTGGAGGATGGTTACTGGGTATGTGTATTAAAGTTGTATTTCTTGGCCCCCAGGTTTGAATGTGGATTTGCCACTACCCCACTAATCTGTGAGACCTTTCCTGGAAACTTGAAAAGGTTTTTGGTTTAATTAATGGGTGAAAGTATTCTCCACTATTGGCTTATGTTCTGGCCCTCTTATCTCAGTAGCATTACACAGACATTTTTAAGGAGTGTACAGGTTGCATGTGTTTGTAGGCTCATTAAAAATGTCAATTCCTCCCACCATACCTAGCTCACCTATTTGTTCCTGTGTACTAATGTTTCTATGCACACCTAAACCTTTTTTTAGGAATCCACCTTATGTTTGTCTTTTGTATTTTTGCAGGTGACTCAGGCTATCCCTTGTTACCATGGCTGCTCACACCCATCCTGCACCCATCTTCCCAGGCACAGGAGCGCTACAACACAGCCCATAGGAGGTCTCGCTCTGTGGTGGAACGTGCCTTTGGGTTGTGGAAGATGCGTTTCCGATGTCTGGATCACAGTGGGGGTTCTCTTCAGTATCAGCCTGGCAAGGTTATCAAAATAATTATTGCTTGTGGGGTCCTGCACAACCTTGCCATTAGAAGCAGGATTGCTCGATATACTGACCTGGGTGCAGAACCTTTCCCTATTTCTGACAAGCAGACCCCTCCTTACACTGGTACACAAAGTGGCCCAGCACACACAATCCGTGCTGACCTTGTGGCCAATGTATTTTCTTGAAACCACCCCCTGTCTGCAGGCTGGGGAAGATTAAATCACACCTAATAAGTGTTACATGCTGGTCACAAAGCAACTCTAAATGCATTTGGGCTTTACCTCTGCTGCCGGCGCATGTCCATTTTTGGGCAACTATATGATTTCAGGTCCACAACTGTCCGCTTGATTTGTTCAGTATCTCGATGGACAGAACACCATAATGTACCCAAACAGCATTGGCAACAGCCATGCTTTGTGCTTAGCAAAAACGGGCTGTTAGGGACCCACGGCGTGGTTAGCGCCCACATGGGTGTGTGTTGTCCCCTGCATCACTTGAAATAGATGGTTGGCTATCTGGGGAGTCGTGTGTGGTTTTTGGGCCGGTGGTTGAGAATAGGTTAATGTCTCCTTGCTCCTGCGTTTTTGGGAATGTGCCTGTGTCTGGGGAGTCCCCACCGTTTTAGTTGGTGCATGTTCTGCATGTGTCTTGTGCCTGCTTTTGTGTTTTATTTAGGATGAGGCATGTGTGCGGCTGCTATGTGGCTTTGGCCTTGGTTGGCTCTTTGTGCTCCCTTTAGGTCTGCCCATATTGATATGGTATCCCACACCAAGCGGAGTGCCTTGAGCTTTAAATATGTTTCCACCTTAGTTTAACCCATGTACGCAGCTACAAACTAGCCTACATGCAGATAGCAGAACTAGGGCAATGTGAGGCAGCAAGAGGTTAATAAAGTGACTTGATTTAGGCCAGGAAACTTGTTAATGTATTTTGTGGATTAATGGTGTGTCCTTGTCTCTTTTTCTAACAGATGATGCTGAGGAATCGCTACGACTCAGATTATGACAAGCGGACGTTGGCCCTGGCGGTGGTGGACGCGATTGAAAGAAGATCCCAAACCACCTATACCTTCACTCAGCTCGCCCAACACTGGTCTGATTTAAAAAGAAGACACAAGCCCCGGGTGAGGCGGTACTTCGCAACACATTTCCCATGTAAGTGTAGAAAATGTCAATGCACCTCTAACCCTGGCATCGCCTGGGCGTGGTTTAATTATTGTGTTTGTATTTCAGCCCATGAATGGAATTTGCGGTTCCGCCCCACCCGGACCAGGACACGCAGCCCAGTGTTGGGCGAAACAGGGGAAGGTGTAGGTGGCCCACCGCCAGGGTCAACGGCCACCCCCTCCTCTGTAAGTGACTCGGAGGAGCCGCTGGACCTCAGCATGCAGGGGAGGGGGCAATCTGATGGCAGGGAGTCGAGCAGAACAGAGCCTCAACCTGACTCCGGTAAGGGAAATATAGTTAGATATGTGGTAAGACATGCATTAAATACAGATACTCATGTGCACTATTGTTGTAGATTCAGACGTCGCTGGAACATCCCAAGGGATGAGTAAGGAAGGGGGCGAGGAGGAAGAGGTTGATGGGGAAGGTGAGTAGATTGATACCTAGAAGCCTAACATAATATTATATTAATGAAAGAACAACAGTCTCTAATATCAGTGTGTTTGTCATTCATACAGATTCCCAACTGCCACAGAGGGAGTTTGAAGGGAGACTCTGCCCCCGACGCAATGTGCGGCCTAAACCTTGTAAGTGGTGTTTATTTAAACTAAAGTAAATGAGCAAACAATTCCATTTAAAAAAAAATAAACTTTAACAGTTCCATCAAAATGTATCCAAAAAAGCCCTTAAAGCGGACCTTAACTATGAATAAGAGGCTAGCTTAGATAGTTCCCACATCCTGTACATACAGATTGTCCACCTTACAAATCATGTTACCAACCTTTTCCATAGCACATCTCGGCTCTGTGTGAGCAAAGCACAGCTATAACCCACCCCCTGTACCTTATTCCACTCTCCTCTCCTCAGTAAGTGTGATGCTTCAGAGTCAACATGGCGTTGCACGTATCCTAAATTCTGCAGCCCAGTGGGGGAAAGAATAATAATTTATTGACTACAAAATTAATATATATTAGTTTAAGATGCTGGGGCAACGTTTCTGAAGAGTTTGGCCTTTTCATTAAAACACGCAGAAGGCCCCATTTAATAAGTGCACAAACAATCAAAAAACAAAACAAAAAAAAAATGCTAAAGTAATGTTGTTTTTCATTCACAGATCAAAGAACACAGGCTACAGCCCCCGAGGCCTAATTTTTTTATTTTTGAACCAAAATGGAAATATGTTTTTTCTCGTTTTTAAAAAAAAAAAAAGATTTTAATACAAAAACACAAAAAAAAATACTTACTAATAAATAATTAATAATATTTCGAGAGTTGTGTTTCCTGCAAAAGTACCATCACACAACATCAGCACACATTTACATTACACACCAAAGGTTTAGATATGGGACAATAAAAAGAAAAAAAAAAAACAATAAAGGTATGCATTAAGGACAAGGGAGAAGGAACTACTAGATGATTTAGGTATGCATTATGGACAAGGAAACCACCACCAAAAAAAGCAACCAAAAAAAAAATTAGTTTCAAATTTGCATTTGTGGCCATATGCATATTCCAATGGAGTTTGCGGGATGTGCGCTTGCGTGTAGCCAGATTGGCAACTGAAGAGCCATGGAGATGTAAGTATACTTGCTAAAACCACCAAAATGCAAGGTCAAATACGACGGAAACCAAGCAGGTACGTTCAAAATGGCAGGAAAAATCAGGGAAAAACGGGCCGCCCGTGTGAACGTGAACGGGAGCCTCGATCAAATTGAAGGCACCCGAGAGAGCAAAAAAAGCTTTCTGAGTAAAGTGAAATTGACGGATCAGTTAGTGAGCCATTCCGACGGAGGCTCTGCATCACATTTGAGCCACGATTCAAACGGGAGCCCCGGACAATCGGAAGGTTTTAAGGGCAGTTCAGAGGAGGCTCTGCATCAGGCCTATTGTCCCATGAGGTTGGCGTAGTAAAACGCCTGGGCTATGATGTCGTGGTTGGGTGGGATTTCCCCTTGTTCTGGCCCTTGTGGGAAAGGTGTATCCCTCCTGCCAACAATGGAGTACCCCCGGCAGAACTGGTAACCCTCCCTGTTAAGTCTGTTATATGTGTGGTCCCCAACACATTATGTAATAGGCCGACCAGGGTGAGGGCCTGTAATCAGGGTGACCGAGTGCGGAGAATAGTACCCATGACTGAAAAAGTGAACTTTAAAGCGGAACATAAGCCGGGGAATGTAGTCGCTGTGTCCCGAACCCACTGTATGGCCGCTGAAGGTTGTCAGACCGTGGGTCTGAAGAAGAGGGGAGGATATGTGGTAAATTGTATCAAAATGTCTATTTCTCCCCTGCTTGGCTGTATAAAACAATCCAGGCCGGGTTTTCAGGACCCGGGTCACTTCCCCAATTCCCTTACAGGTTGTTACATGTTCTAAGGCCCTCCACAAGTGTGCACGCTGATTACAGGGGAAGCCTGTATAAGAAGAGAGCACACGGCCTTTCCTTGGTTGATGACCAGCCTGTTGGAGTGAGCCCAGGCTGAGCTGCACCCTGGTGAAAGATAGCACTGGACATTGAGCAGAGGGCTGATACGCCCTGTAAAGTGGACTGGAATTGATCAGCTTGCTGGAGTACCCAGCCCAGGACTATTTTGGTTGGTGAAGTAACCCTTTTTGCTTACTGCATTTATGCTGCAATCTTTGGACTATCTACTGAACTTTGCTGAATAAAAGCCGTTTTGCCGTTCAAATCTGTTGTCGTCACTGCTGATTGTTTGCCCGCTTACAATAGTTTTAACCTTTTAAAGTTTTAAATTATTTTAATGTTTTTCCAAAAAACAAAAAAAGCTTGTTACATTTATATTCTCTAAAAAATTTAAAAGAAGCCACCAAAAATGGCCTTTGAATATAAAAAAAAAATAAAAATTCAGTGTCATTTTTTTGCACAAATACATTAACAACAAACGAAGGGTGAAATAAATATTTTGAGATGAAGCTTTAGATGACCGGGAAGTGGTTTGGGTAAGTTTTCTGGGCCTTAAATGGAAGAACAACCTAACCGCCAAGTGATTTGGGTAAGTTTAAGGGGCCTAAAATGGAAGAAGAACCTAACCGGGAAGTGATTTGGGTAAGTTTAGGGGCCTAAAAGGGAAGAAGAACCTAACCGCGAAGTGGTTTGGGTACGTTTTAGGGGCCTAAAATGGAAGAAGAACCTAACCGCGAAGTGATTTGGGTAAGTTTTAGGGGCCTAAAATGGAAGAAGAACCTAACCGGGAAGTGGTTTGGGTAAGTTTTAGGGGCCTAAAATGGAAGAAGAACCTAACCGGGAAGTGGTTTGGGTAAGTTTTAGGGGCCTAAAATGGAAGAAGAACCTAACCGGGAAGTGATTTTGGTAAGTTTTAGGGGCCTAAAATGGAAGAAGAACCTAACCGGGAAGTGGTTTGGGTAAGTTTTAGGGGCCTAAAACGGAAAAAGAACCTAACCACGAAGTGATTTGGGTAAGTTTTAGGGGCCTAAAAGGGAAGAAGAACCTAACCGCGAAGTGATTTGGGTAAGTTTTAAGGGTCCAAAAGGGAAGATGGAGGATAGTGCTAAGTGGTTGGGGTGAGCTTTAAGGGTCCAAAAGGGAAAATGGAGGATAGTGATAAGTGGTTGGGGTGAGCTTTAAGGGTCCAAAAGGGAAGATGGAGGATAGTGCTAAGTGGTTGGGGGGAGCTTTAAGGGTCCAAAAGGGAAGATGGAGGATAGTGCTAAGTGGATGGGGTGAGTTTTAAGGGTCCAAAAGGGAAGATGGAGGATAGTGCTAAGTGGTTGGGGTGAGTTTTAAGGGTCCAAAAGGGAAGATGGAGGATAGTGCTAAGTGGTTGGGGAGAGCTTTAAGGGTCCAAAAGGCAAGATGGAGGATATTGCTGATTTAGCTAAACTTTGTAGTAGAAGTGAGGTTGGCAAATATGTAGGCGAGCACTTTAATGAGTTAAGTTTGTAGTGCGCAGGTGCAAGATCGTAAGGATTTCCATCTGGACGATTATTTATTGAAAAAGGGAAACAGAATCTAACGGGAAACGCAAAGGATACATTTGCTGGAGACACGGGTTCTGGGGCCTCTCCAGACTCGGTTGCCCCCAGGACTCACTGGCGCAAAAGATTGCTGGTTTATGTCAAAGACAGGTGAACTGTGGGGTATCCCAAATCAGGAGTTCAAGCGGGAAGAGTCCAAAACGTCAAAATCCAAAGGTTAGGCAGAGAATGGTCGAGACAAGAAGGGATCAAAGCCGGGTGGTCACAGAGCACGGTATCCAAGGGGTTTTGGCGGAGAATAGTCGAGACAGGCAGGGGTCAAGGCTGGGTGGTCACAGAAGCGTGGTATCCAAGGGGTAAGGCAGAGACAAGGTCAGACAGGCAGAAGGTCGGTGCGGGCAGCGGGCAGGAGTGGTCAAAGATGGAGCCGGATCAAAACACCCTAAACGCAATTCCAACAGCACACCCAAGCTAGTAACGGCTATAACGGGCACTGATGGTCAGGGCAAGGACACTTTTAAAACGGGACTGGCCAATGGCAAAAGGGGAATGTCTGATTGGTGCAAACTTGGAACAGCCAGGCTGTCCAGTCCCTTGGCTAATAACGGCTGATGATACTGGACCAGGATAGATCCCTTTAAACTGGGAGCAGCGCCGCCGGGGGGCATAACTGAGACGTGCTCGTGCGCTCGCGCAAGCACGAGTCTGCCTGTCGGGCGCCCCCCGAGGAAGAGGGGGAGGACGCGCCGGCCGACGCAGCAGAGCAGCCGCCGCCGGGGACCCCAGCTGTCGAGCAGGGTCCGGAAGCCGGAGCCCCAGCGAGGGGAAGCGACAGCGAGGGTCCGCCGTGCGCTGCCGCTGGAGGACTGAGGCCGGCCGTGACCAGGCGGAGGTGCCAGGTAAATCTCTTACACCGGGTCCTCCAACAGCGGTCCGCCACCGGCGCGTTGCCTGGCCAAATGCCACTTCGCCAGGGCCATTGCCTTGGTCCTCTCCCCTTTATACCCACCTGGATAATAGCTGTTCCAATGTGCGGAGACCCCGCCGCCATCAAAACCCGTGCCCCGTTGCCCGCGATCACTCCCCTGCAGTAGGAGGTCCCGAGCGGCCACGCTCACCCCCCGCTGCCCACTCCCCGTCCACCCAGCCTCACTGACAAAAAGAGTGTTGCGGATCGTGGAAGGTGAGTATTGTGGGGGAAACCATCAAGATGTTCATTATTACAAATAAAATACAGTACTATTGATAAAAGAATGAAAAATGAATATATACATAACTAAACATTACGCATGATGAAATGTACAATGTCAACATACTATACACATTATGGCCTGGAGACAAATGGCCCATTAAGCCGTAACAATGACATGTCCTTTCATTGTTTCTTCAAAGTGTGACACTGTATCTACCACCTGGTTAAGATATGTACAGATAACCTCTTTAATAGGAGAGGATTATACACCCATGGTGCCCTTGTGTGCACCTGCATATAAAGCAACATGTAAATATACATGCATGATTATAGTGGGTGGAACATCCATCCTTGGAGAGGAGACACAATCATGAATTCTTGTATCCCTAATCACATCTATTTTGGGTGTATGGAAATGATATACTCAATATTAACAATATGGAGAAACGCCAATAAAAGGTCAAGGCAAATCATTATAGATAAAAAACCTTAGCAACATATCCACAGATTTCTCACTATGAGGCGGAAGAGATGGAGCCTATTATATATCTATTACATCCTGCCCCATTCAAATCCTACTCTAGGAGCTGGTGCAAATCTCAACTGGGAAAGAGATTAAACATCCATCCGGAATGGTCTGCCCAGGGTAAGTTGTGAAAGACTGTCCATGATCGTGGAAAATATTGCTGTCCGACAGAATGGTGAGTCAACTGGAGGGGCCACTGTGGACCGGAAAACGATCCTTCAAAACAGAGTAGGAATCTCCATTTCTTACTTTTTTCTGTGCTTATAACCAAGTAATTCCTCCCTCGATGTATTCACTGCCCGTTGCATTGCCTTATTCATCGCCCGACGAGGGTAACCCCTTTGCTGGAAGTGTTTTCTCATGATGGTGGCCTCTTCAGTGAAGTTCTTGTCCTTCGAACAGTTCCACCTCATCGTGAGGAACTGTCAAGTTGGTATGCCTTCCTTCAGCTTTGTCTGATGAAAACTGCTATAGTGCAGAATACTATTCGTGGCGGTTGGCTTTACGCATGTTCAGTCAAGCTTCCAACTCCTGAGACAATGGGGCATCCCGGCGGTTTCCTTAAGTTCTTGTGTACCTTGGGCAAGATGTAGAATGTTGGGATCCGTGGATATTCCAATTAAAAAAGACTTGCAGTGCCGGGATGTGGGTCCAGGATGGCCTTAAAGTAGAGGGTCTCAAGGTGCCCAATTCTGATCCTGATGTTTTTTGTTCCTCCAAGAGTGCAGTCAAATCTTGTAGGGCCTGTTGTTCCTGTTCATTCCAGGCCATGACTTGTGTATTCTGAATGGGATTGGAAAAATGATGTTTGAAAGATAATTTCCTACAGAAAAGGTATAAGTCCTTTATTGTACCAAACTTATTAATCATGCACGTTGGGGAAAAGTTTAGTCCCTTTGCAAGTATACGTTTCTGAGTATCCGACAAGGGTATGTCAGTCAAATTGATCATTTCTAATTCCGCATCTGCCGAGTGCGGCGAGATTGATGTGGGGACACTACTCGTCTGCGTTTGGTGTCCCTCGGACACAGACGATGATGTTCCCTGAATATTGGTTCCCTGCTCCTGCCTGTCTCCTCTCCTCTTGCGGAGCCCCATTCTGGTTTTTCTGTGTGTCCCTGTTCTAAAAAAGTATGCCTGGCATAAAGTGCTGATTGGAGGGAAGCCTGCGCAACAGGAATGGTGGAAAGGTGAATGGAGTGGGTGGTCTTGGGGTTTCACATGGTGGGGCAACGCAAATTGGGATGCCCCAGGAACAAGAACCAATCACCAGTGATAGTGAAAATAAAGAAATCGGGGGCTAAGCTGGTCATAGCCAGGTCTTGGAAGTCCCCCAAACTCAGCTTTAAGGAATTCCAGGTCTCGATCTCAAATATTATGGCTATGGAAAAAATGACCGCATTACATAAAGGTACTATGGACAGATTTAGAGACACATGGGAACCCTGGATTCAGAAATATCTACCTGCCGACTTCGATACTAATCTATTAGAAGTATGACCTTGAAGTGCGGCTGATCTTCTCACGTAAACATTATTAGCCCTTATAAGACATCAGGTAGGAATCTTCCCACCTCGGCTAAAGCGCTCTTTCCAATACAGACAGTATCGATACTACCACATCTTTCAGGGCTCTGCCCTCTCTTCCTCTCTGCTCTATCCCTTTCTAAATACTTTTCCCCTTCCTCCTCCACCCCCCCCCCCTTTTTTTTTTTTTATTTTTTTTTTTTTATTTGTTATTGGTTATTAATCATTTTAGTTCAACAAATTGATCTGATTTTATTGTTGTTTTATATGTTAACTACATGTAGATGAAAGTTAATGAATATGTGAAAGTTAGCTCTATCAGGATGCAATAGTTGAGATGCTGGTCAACAGACCTGAAAGTGGTATAGTACTACCCTTCTCCTTAGTGGAAGGATAACTGTTGTGACTGTATGGCATAATTGCTGTATATTCTTATTTTTTCAAATAAAAATTATTGAACAAGAAAATAAAGAAATCATGTGAGAATGAGAGGCAGACATTTTGAGAAAAAAGATAACATGACTGCAGCTAGGGCTAGAGAGACATGGGGAAAGGCAGGGACAGGAAGATGGATAAAGAAGGAAATGGGTGGAGGTGCTGGGAAGTGGGCAGTTGACAGGAGCCAGATGGTCGGAATGGGGTGGCATGTGAATCCAATGTTAGGCTGCACATTCCTGCCTGATCCAGCCCATCCATACCTGCTGTCAGCTGGAGCCAGACGTGGAGAGGTTAAGACGTCACTCCCCTAGTGTGGGGGGAGGGCTCTTCTCGCTGCTGTCCATGACAGGGCGAGCAGCATGCAGCATGACCCAAGGAGACTGTTGCTGCCTGCTGTGTGAGGTGGGTCCTCTACCTACCCTGTGCTTCATCTGCTCTTTGCTCTCTGTGTTGGTGCGGGTGGAGGGTTGAAATCAGGTGCTGAGTAACCAATGTGTTCACAGCCGCACATTGGGGCGCGACTTAAGAAAGGGGAGGGGGGGCAGATCCGAGCACATGCAGCATACCTCCCAACTGTCTCATGGATACCTGTCGCGGTACCTGTCGCTTAACGGGACAGCAGGACTGCCGTGTCTGCCTAGGACTGCCCCAGCCAATACGGGATGGTTGTGAAGTATGCCTCTAGTATCCTCTTACCCAGCACATCAGTCCTCCTTTTATTCAGGTGCAAATGATCTGTATAATACAGTTAGTACCCCAGTGAAAAGTCAGCTCAGTGCTCTAGGAATCCAAATCCTTTTGCCCTGCACCAGAACTTAAGCCACACATTTAAGTCTCTAAGCTCCCACTGTTGTAGCACATGGCACAGGCAGTAATCAAGAGAATACAACCTGTTAACAGCAGCAGCAGTCTTCTTGAGCTCCCACAGACCTGTAAAAGCCAATAGAGGGAGTGGCAGCAAAAGCAGCAGCAGCCTTAGGCTGGTGAAATCCATTGGAGAGTGGTAACAGCAGCAGACTTATTGAACCCCTGAAGACCCATGAAAGACTTTGGAGGGTAGTAGCAGCTTCATTCTCTCTGGGCCTCTAAGACATGTGAGAGCCAGAGAAGATAAGGAACAGCTGCAGTCCTTTTTAGCCCCTAAAGATCTGTGAAAGCCATTGAAAAAGGTAAAAGCATCAGCTTCATAGAGTCCCCAAGGTCAGCAAGGGAGGGGAGGGAGGTAGGAGGCACAGACAAGCTGCTACTTGCTGCAGAGGGTGTGGCACATTTACTGGTGCTGATAGTTTTCTGTGCCCTGGAAGATGCAGCAGTTAGTCAAGTTTTCTGTGCCCTGGAAGATGCAGCAGTTAGTCAATTTTGCTGCAAAACAGGTCGATCATGAGGTTTGATTCAGAGAGACAAAAAAAGACAGTCTGTTTTTTTTTTAATTTTCCCGCTCTCGTATGAGTGTGTGAGCGATTCTATGCATGCATTGCTAACCTTCATTAAAGTTTCCGTCCGTTCGTATGCCAGAGTACGAGTACGAGGATGTCATTTTCCAGCGTGACTTTTCTATTTCATTTTCTCATGTTACATAGTTACATACATAGTTACATAGTTAATACGGTTGAAAAAAGACATATGTCCATCAAGTTCAACCAAGGGTGTTGGGGTAGGGGGAGTTATTTTTTATTTTATAGGGGAAGCTATTTTAGTTTTTGTCTTTATTTTTTATTTTTTTACTGATAACCGCTAATAGTAACTGTTAATATTATTTTCTTCTAAATAAGCGTCTAATCCTTTTTTGAAGCTGTCAGCGGTTGATGCTGTAACAAGCTTCTGTGGGAGGCTATTCCATAGATTTATAGTTCTTATGGTAAAAAACGATTGTCGCCTCCGGAGACTAAATTTCTTTTTTCCAATCGAAGGCAGTGCCCCCTTGTCCTTAGAGAGGATTTTACGTGAAATAGTGTTCCCCCATATTTTTTGTATGGTCTATTTATATATTTATACAAGTTAATCATGTCCCCCCTCAATCGCCTCCTCTCAAGACTAAACAGATTTAACTCTCGTAATCTTTCCTCATAACTAAGATCTTTCATTCCCTTTATTAGTTTGGTGGCTCTCCTCTGCACCCTTTCCAGAGTCAGAGCGTCCTTTCTATGAATGTGCCCAGAACTGCACGGCATATTCCAGGTGAGGGCGCACCAGTGCCTTGTAAAGAGGCAAAATTACATCTCTATCCCGTGATTCCATGCCTCTTTTAATGCACGATAGTATCTTGGTGGCCTTGGAAGAAGCTGCTTGGCATTGCAAGCTGTTATTTAGTCTGTGATCTACTAGTACCCCCAGATCCTTCTCAACAAGTGACTCTCCCAGTTTTACTCCCCCTGAGGAGTGGCCTTCGGGTTATTAGACCCCAAGTGCATGACTTTACATTTTTCCACATTGAACTTCATTTGCCAAGTGGATGCCCAGACACTCAATGTGTCCAAGTCAGCCTGAAGCTTGTGAACATCTTCAATAGACTGCACTGTGCTACATATCTTTGTGTCATCTGCAAAAATAGAGACAGTGCTTTTAATTCCATCTTCGATGTCCTTTATAAACAAGTTGAATAATAGTGGGCCCAGCACTGAACCCTGGGGTACACCGCTTACAACTGGTAACCATTCAGAGTAGGTATCATTAACCACAACTCTCTGCAAACGATCTTTCAGCCAGTTTTCAATCCAGTTACAAACTGCGTTTTCTAATCCTGAAGATCTAAATTTCCCCAATAAGCGTCTATGGGGACAGTGTCAAATACTTTTGCAAAATCCAGAAAAACTATATCCACAGCCGCCCTTCTGCCCAGGCTTCTACTCACCTCCTCATAGAAGCCAATCAGGTTAGTTTGGCAGCTTCTGTCCTTAGTAAAACCGTGTTGGTTGTCACTTATAATATTATGGATAGTTACATATTCGTGTATGTTGTCCCTTAATAGTCCCTCGAACAATTTCCCCACAATGGATGTTAAGCTAACAGGTCTGTAATTGCCCGGAGAAGACCTAGAGCCCTTTTTAAAAATGGGCACCACATTTGCCTTACGCCAGTCCCTTGGCACTATACCAGTTGCTAGTGAGTCTTTAAAGATCAACAACAGAGGTGATGAGATAACAGAACTGAGTTCTTTGAGAACTCTTGGGTGAAGTCCATCTGGTCCTCTAGTCTTATTCACATTTAAATTATTTAGTTTTTTTTGGATGATATCCACGTTTAGCTTGTTAATTATTATACTTGGGCTATTGCTATCAGTGGCATCTCCTGTGTTGGCTCCTTGCGCTTCTCTTGTGTACACAGAGCTAAAGAATCCATTTAACAGCTCTGCCTTCTCCTCATCCCCAGTGACCATTTCCCCATTATCATTAATTAGGGCACCTACCTGTTCTGATTTAGTTTTCTTCGAATTAATATATTTGAAAAATCGTTTAGGGTTTGTTTTGCTTTCTTTGGCCACATCTTGTTCATTTTGTGCTTTTGCCAACCTTATTTCTTTCTTACACACTTTATTTACTAGTTTATACTTCTCAAGTGTTACAGCTGAGAGTTCAGCCTTGTAATATTTAAATGCCCTTTTTTTGTTCTTTATTCCCCTTTTAACCGCAGGTGTCAGCCATGAGGGGTTTAACTTTAGCCGCTTATATTTGTTACCCGTAGGAATACATTTTGCACTCCCATTTGGCATCTGTATCCTTATTCCTGAACAGATGCTCCCAGTCTATGTCCTTGAGTGCAGCTCTGAGCCTGGGGAAGTTGGCCTTTCTAAAATTTAATGTTTTTGCCTTCCCAGAAAGAAAATCTTTCTTACAGTTTATGTTAAATACAATTATATTGTGGTCACTGTTACCAAGATTTTCACGGACTGTTAATGCCCCCATCAGGTCATCATTATTTGATATTACAAGATCTAGAATAGCATCACCCCTAGTAGGTGCCTCCACGAACTGATTCATATAATTATCTTGTAGCAAGCTGAGGAATGCTTTTCCCCTTGTAGTGGAAGCAGAACCATGTCTCCAGTCGATTCCTGAAGTCCCCTATCACCACCACTGTACCAGCCTGTGATGCCCGCTCTATCTGTTTATGCAGTTGACCCTCTATTTCCTCAGTTATATTTGGGGGGCCTATAGATTACACCGAACTGTATTGTTTAAATCGCCCCCTACTCCTACCCACAAGGATTCTACATCCTCACAATCTTCTGCTAGTATCCCCTCATTAATATATGCTTTGAGTTCTTGCTTTACATAAAGACACACGCCACCCCCTTTCCTTTTTGCTCTGTCTTTCCGAAAAAGAGCAAAACCTTGTAGATTGACAGTCCAGTCATGTGTGGAATCCAGCCATGTCTCAGCCACACCAACAACATCAATATTCTCTGCCAGCACCAGAGCCTCAAGCTCCCCCACTTTACTTGCCAGACTTCTGGCATTTGTGAACAAACACTTTATGTTCCTATCTAGTTTGACACATTGGGGTATAGTATTAGTTCCTGCAAGTAATGCATCCGTCTAATTTTTTACTGCTGGTTTGCAACTCATGGATCTCCTTATCCATCATAGCAGTCCTCCCCCCTTCTAATTCTCCACCCACCATCATATTCTGTCCCCTAAGTAACCTGTCTTCAATTTTGTTTTCACTCTTGCCCTCCCCCCTCATCACTAGTTTAAATAAATCTCCACCCCCTCTAGTATCCTCTTACCCAGCACAGCAGCTCCCCTTCCATTCAGGTGCAAATTATCTTTAGAATACAGTTTGTACCCCAATGAAAAGTCAGCCCAGTGTTCTAGGAACCCAAATCCCTCTGCCTTGCACCAGGACTTGAGCCATGCGTTTAACTCTCTAAGCTCCCGCTGTCTTTCATGTGTAGCGCATGGCACTGGCAGTATTCCAGAGAATACAACCTTGGAGGTCCTTCCCTTCAACTTGGTGCCTAATTCCTTAAATGTATTCTTAAGGATCCTCCATTTCCCATTAATTCTGTCATTGGTCCCCACATTGACCACGACCGCTGGGTCATCCCCAGCCCCTCCCTGTAATTTGTCCACCCTTTCCACCACATGCCGAACCCTGGCACCAGGGAGACAGCAAACCATTCGGTTGAGGCGGTCTTGGTGACAAATTATTCAGTCCGCCTGATAATAGAATCCCCTATGACCACTAACTGTCTAGTCCTACCTGCAGTCCCAACCACCCGCTCACTAGTTCGGCTGTTCTCCCGGCTGTTAGGGAGAACATTATCCGCTAGGGCTGCAATTTCTGAGACTGACACTCTTGCATCATTACCCAACTTGGCAATTTTGCTAGGGTGCGCAGACACAGGAACGGCCTTCCTTTTCTGTGCACCCTTTCTACTCCCTCTATCTACATTTACCCAGCTACTTATCTGCTCCTCCTGACCCATTTCTCCACCCTTTGTATCTACCCCATTTACTACCTGCTCAGTGAGCAGAAAATTCTTTTCCATATTGTCAATCCTCCTCAGTCTTGCATTTTGCTCCTCCAGATCTCTAGCAATTTGCTCACATTTACCACAGCGGTATTCACCCGGGAACTGCTGCTCCTGAAGTGTATACATATGACTAGAGATGAGCGAACTTTTGAAAAATTCGATTCGACTGATTTACCGAATTTTCCGACAAAAATCGTTTCGACCCGAATTTATTCGCGACGAATCGCTATTAAAAACGGCTATTTCTGAGCCTCCTAGAGCCTCAATAGGGTTGTAAACCATTCTGCCTTGCTGTAACACGCATAGGATGCGTGCTGGGTTAGTTAAATAATACTTTAAATAAAGATCACATGCAGATCAGAGGCATCACTAATAGAATCGCAGAGCGGCACAATTGCAGAGAGTTGAAGCGGCATCACTATGAGGAGCCCAAACATTGCTTTAAAGAGACACTGGAGTTGGCAGCAGCAGGAGCCCAAAAATTGGATGAATCACACCCTGGAGTTGCAAGCAGCAGCAGGAGCCCAAACATTGGCTGAAAGAGACACTGGAGTTGGCAGCAGCAGGAGCCCAAAAATTGACTGACACACCCCGGAGTTTCAAGCAGCAGCAGCAGCAGCAGGAGCCCAAACATAGCTTGAAAGAGACCCTGGAGTTGGCTGCAGGAGCCCAAAGATTGGATGAATCACACCCTGGAGTTGCAAGCAGCAGCAGGAGCCCAAATATTACTTTAAAGTGACACTGAATTTGGCAGCAGGAGCCCAAAATTTGATGAATCACACCCTGGAGTTGGCAGCAGCAGCAGGAGCCCAAACATTACTTTAAAGAGACACTGGGGTTGGCTTCAGGAGCCCAAAAATTGGATGAATCACACCCTGGAGTTGGCAGCAGCAGGAGCCCAAACATTACTTTAAAGAGACACTGGGGTTGGCTTCAGGAGCCAAAAATTGGATGAATCACACCCTGGAGTTGGCAGCAGCAGCAGGAGCCCAAACATTACTTTAAAGAGACACTGGGGTTGGCTTCAGGAGCCCAAAAATTGGATGAATCACACCCTGGAGTTGGCAGCAGCAGCAGGAGCCCAAACATAACTTTAAAGAGACACTGGAGTTGGCAGCAGGAGCCCAAAAATTGGATGAATCACACCCTGGAGTTGGCAGCAGCAGGAGCCCAAACATAACTTTAAAGAGACACTGGAGTTGGCAGCAGGAGCCCAAAAATTGGATGAATCACACCCTGGAGTTGGCAACAGCAGCAGCAGGAGCCCAAACATTACTTTAAAGAGACACTGGGGTTGATTCAGGAGCCCAAAAATTGGATGAATCACACCCTGGAGTTGGCAGCAGCAGGAGCCCAAACATAACTTTAAAGAGACACTGGAGTTGGCAGCAGGAGCCCAAAAATTGAATGAATCACACCCTGGAGTTGGCAGCAGCAGCAGCAGGAGCCCAAACATAACTTTAAAGAGACACTGGAGTTGGCTTCAGGAGTCCAAAAATTGGATGAATCACACCCTGGAGTTGGCAGCAGCAGGATCCCAAACATTACTTTAAAGAGACACTGGAGTTGGCTTCAGGAGCCCAAAAATTGGATGAATCACACCCTGGAGTTGGCAGCAGCAGCAGCAGCAGGAGCCCAAACATTACTTTAAAGAGACACTGGGGTTGGCTTCAGGAGCCCAAAAATTGGATGAATCACACCCTGGAGTTTGCAGCAGCAGCAGCAGAAGCCCAAACATTACTTTAAAGAGACACTGGAGTTGGCAGCAGCAGGAGCCCAAAAATTGGATGAATCACACCCTGGAGTTGGCAGCAGCAGCAGCAGGAGCCCAAACATAGCTTTAAAGAGACACTGGGGTTGGCTTCAGGAGCCCAAAAATTGGATGAATCACACCCTGGAGTTGGCAGCAGCAGCAGGAGCCCAAACATAACTTTAAAGAGACACTGGAGTTGGCAGCAGGAGCCCAAAAATTGGATGAATCACACCCTGGAGTTAGCAGCAGCAGCAGGAGCCCAAACATTACTTTAAAGAGACACTGGGGTTGGCTTCAGGAGCCCAAAAATTGGATGAATCACACCCTGGAGTTGGCAGCAGCAGCAGCAGCAGGATCCCAAATATTACTTTAAAGAGACACTGGAGTTGGCTTCAGGAGCCCAAAAATTGGATGAATCACACCCTGGAGTTGGCAGCAGCAGCAGCAGGAGCCCAAACATTACTTTGACCCTTTAAGTGCCAGCCTACCTGGAGTTTTTGTCACACTCTGATGCCGGACCATTTTGCACTATTTTGCGCTCCCCATGTTCAAATGTGATTTTTGAAGGGATTTCCAGGGATTTCCCAGGAAAATGATATATTGTTTTTTTCAGCAGAGTCTGGGCTTTAACATGAAATGTCTTGTTTGTCATTTTTTAGGTGTATTCTCAATATTTTTGGGTGAAATATGTGCAAAAAAAAAAAAAACAACATTTTTACATATTGTAGTTTTTTTTTGTAATAAAAAATGTAAGTTTGTCAATAAAATCTTATTGCGTGTGAAATCCCAATTTCTCCTGGTTACAGCGGTACCACATATGTATAGGTAGACACCCTTTCCTGCCCAGGAGACTCCCCCAAACTGAAACAGCGCTTTAGGGGATTTTCAGATAAAATACAACTGTGCTACGCAATATGCACACCTTGCAGTTTTTCCAGAAAAACAACCCTTTACATTTGAAATACCCCCAACAAACTATATACTCTCTGGAAGTACACACCTCAGGCTTTCTAGGCGTACCAGGCTTGTTGATGTGGCCATAGTTTTCTGGAAGTAATCCCTCAATGGATTCTTTGGTTGCAAAGAGTTTCCCTAAAAAAAGGATATAAAAGCAGAATCAAAGCCACATTTTCCTAAAAAAAAACTATATACAAACAAGAAAAAACAAGTTTAATCTGAAAACGCAACATCCCCCGAACAGAACAATACCCAACATAGCTACTGTCAAGGGAAGAGTTGCCAAACACCCCAAAGTAAAGCATGTGCGTAACGGTAATTTTACTTGAAAATTTCAGCTCTGCAGACAAAGTGCGCACCTTGCGATTTTTCAACCAAAACAACCCTTGACATTTGAAATATCCCCCATAAACCATATATTCACATGTTAAGCTTTCTAAGGGTACCCAGCTTGTTCTAGTGGGCTCATCTTTCTGGAATTATTACCTCAAAGAATTCTTTCGTTGCGCAGGGTTTCCCTAAAAAATGTATAAAAAAGCTGAATATAAAACACCTTTTCCTAAAATATAAATATGCAAACCAGAAAAAACAAGCTAAGTCTGAAAGTGCAAGGTCCCCCGAACAGAACAATACCCAACATGCATAGGTACTATTAACCGTTTTAATTGCCAGCCTACTTGAGATTTTGTCACCCTCTGTTGACAGGCCATTTTTCCCCATTTTGCGTCATGTTTTGCGCCATTTTTGCTGGAACTTTCAGGAAAATTATATATATATTTTTTTGCAGCAGAGTTTAGGCTTTAACACGAAATGTCTTGTTTGTAAATTTTTTTTTTTTTTTACAATATTATTAAGTAAAAAAATAAATAAATAAAAAATTTTTTTAGAAAATTGACTCCTTTATTTTAAATAAAAAATGTATTTTATTAAGGAAAATCATATTGCATGTGAAAGCCCCATTTCTACCGATTAGAACGGTACCACATATTTATCGGTAGCCCCCTGTTCCTGCCCAGGAGACCCCTCTAACTGAAACAAGTATTTTATAACATTCACAAAAAAAATACAACTACCATCCACACTACAAAGGGGGCTACCTGTGCGCAGCCCAGGGGGGGATCGGACCCCCCCTGGTGAAGAGGAGACCTGATAGAAGGCTCGGGCGTGGAGGTGAGTAAATGACAGTTTGTTTTTTTTTGTTTTTTTACAGCGCCGATGTCAGCGCTGGAAACGGGGGGGGGGCGGCTGGTTTCGGGCCCCCTCCTGAAGACGGAGGACGACGGGGGGGCGATCGGATGCCCCCCGCAGGAAGAGGGGACCCCAAGCTTCACGGGGATACCAGAGGTAAGTGGTTTTTTTTTTTCTATTTTTTAACTGTTTGGGGGAAATGCCAGGCAAGTAGTTTCTACGTGCTTGGCACTTAACGGTAGGAGAAGCAACCACGTAGAAACTACGTGCTTGGCATTTAAAGGGTTAAAGAGACACTGGGGTTGGCTTCAGGAGCCCAAAAATTGGATGAATCACACCCTGGAGTTGGCAGCAGCAGCAGGAGCCCAAACATAACTTTAAAGAGACACTGGAGTTGGCAGCAGCAGGAGCCCAAAAATTGGATGAATCACACCCTGGAGTTGGCAGCAGCAGGAGCCCAAACATAACTTTAAAGAGACACTGGAGTTGGCAGCAGGAGCCCAAAAATTGGATGAATCACACCCTGGAGTTGGCAGCAGCAGCAGTAGGAGCCCAAACATTACTTTAAAGAGACACTGGGGTTGGCTTCAGGAGCCCAAAAATTGGATAAATCACACCCTGGAGTTGGCAGCAGCAACAGCAGCAGGAGCCCAAACATTACTTTAAAGAGACACTGGGGTTGGCTTCAGGAGCCCAAAAATTGGATGAATCACACCCTGGAGTTGGCAGCAGCAGCAGGAGCCCAAACATTGCTTTAAAGAGACACTGGGGTTGGCTTCAGGAGCCCAAAAATTGGATGAATCACACCCTGGAGTTGGCGGCAGCAGCAGGAGCCCAAACATAACTTTAAAGAGACACTGGAGTTGGCTTCAGGAGCCCAAAAATTGCTTCAGGAGCCCAAAAATTGGATGAATCACACCCTGGAGTTGGCAGCAGCAGCAGCAGCTGGCAGCAGCAGCAGCACTGGAGTTGGCTTCAGGAGCCCAAAAATTGCTTCAGGGGCCCAAAAATGATGAATCACACCCTGGAGTTGGCAGCAGCAGGAGCCCAAACATTGCTTTAAAGAGATACTGGGGTTGGCTTCAGGAGCCCAAAAATAGGATGAATCACACCCTGGAGTTGGCAGCAGCAGCAGCAGGAGCCCAAACATAACTTTAAAGAGACACTGGAGTTGGCAGCAGGAGCCCAAAAATTGGACGAATCACACCCTGGAGTTGGCAGCAGCAGCAGCAGCAGGAGCCCAAACATTACTTTAAAGAGACACTGGGGTTGGCTTCAGGAGCCCAAAAATTGGATGAATCACACCCTGGAGTTGGCAGCAGGAGCCCAAACATAACTTTAAAGAGACACTGGAGTTGGCAGCAGGAGCCCAAAAATTGGACGAATCACACCCTGGAGTTAGCAGCAGCAGCAGCAGGAGCCCAAACATTACTTTAAAGAGACACTGGGGTTGGCTTCAGGAGCCCAAAAATTGGATGAATCACACCCTGGAGTTGGCAGCAGCAGCAGCAGCTGGCAGCAGCAGCAGCACTGGAGTTGGCTTCAGGAGCCCAAAAATTGCTTCAGGGGCCCAAAAATTGGATGAATCACACCCTGGAGTTGGCAGCAGCAGGAGCCCAAACATTGCTTTAAAGAGATACTGGGGTTGGCTTCAGGAGCCCAAAAATAGGATGAATCACACCCTGGAGTTGGCAGCAGCAGGAGCCCAAACATAACTTTAAAGAGACACTGGAGTTGGCAGCAGGAGCCCAAAAATTGGACGAATCACACCCTGGAGTTGGCAGCAGCAGCAGCAGCAGGAGCCCAAACATTACTTTAAAGAGACACTGGGGTTGGCTTCAGGAGCCCAAAAATTGGATTAATCACACCCTGGAGTTGGCAGCAGGAGCCCAAACATAACTTTAAAGAGACACTGGAGTTGGCAGCAGGAGCCCAAAAATTGGACGAATCACACCCTGGAGTTGGCAGCAGCAGCAGCAGGAGCCCAAACATTACTTTAAAGAGACACTGGGGTTGGCTTCAGGAACCCAAAAATTGGATGAATCACACCCTGAAGTTGGCAGCAGCAGCAGCAGCAGCAGCAGCAGGAGCCCAAACATTACTTTAAAGAGACACTGGGGTTGGCTTCAGGAGCCCAAAAATTGGATGAATCACACCCTGGAGTTGGCAGCAGCAGGAGCCCAAACATAACTTTAAAGAGACACTGGAGTTGGCAGCAGGAGCCCAAAAATTGGATGAATCACACCCTGGAGTTGGCAGCAGCAGCAGGAGCCCAAACATTACTTTAAAGAGACACTGGGGTTGGCTTCAGGAGCCCGAAAATTGGATGAATCACACCCTGGAGTTGGCAGCAGCAGCAGCAGGAGCCCAAACATTACTTTAAAGAGACGCTGGGGTTGGCTTCAGGAGCCCAAAAATTGGATGAATCACACCCTGGAGTTGGCAGCAGCAGCAGCAGGAGCCCAAACATAACTTTAAAGAGACACTGGAAATGGCAGCAGGAGCCCAAAAATTGGATGATTCACACTCTGGAGTTGGCAGCAGCAGCAGCAGCAGGAGCACAAACATAACTTTAAAGAGACACTGGAGTTGGCAGCAGGAGCCCAAAAATTGGATGAATCACACCCTGGAGTTGGCAGCAGCAGGATCCCAAACATTACTTTAAAGAGACACTGGGGTTGGCTTCAGGAGCCCAAAGATTGGATGAATCACACCCTGCAGTTGCAAGCAGCAGCAGGAGCCCAAACAATAATTTAAAGAGACACTGGGGTTGGCTTCAGGAGCCCAAACATTGGATGAATCACACCCTGGAGTTGGCAGCAGCAGGAGCCCAAACATTACTTTAAATAGACACTGGAGTTGGCTTCAGGAGCCCAAAAATTGGATGAATCACACCCTGGAGTTGCAAGCAGCAGCAGGAGCCCAAACATTGGCTGAAAGAGACATTGGAGTTGGCAGCAGCAGGAGCCCAAAAATTGACTGACACACCCTGGAGTTTCAAGCAGCAGCAGTAGCAGCAGGAGCCCAAACATTACTTTAAAGAGACACTGGGGTTGGCTTCAGGAGCCCAAAAATTGGATGATTCACACCCTGGAGTTGGCAGCAGCAGCAGCAGGAGCCCAAACATTACTTTAAAGAGACACTGGGGTTGGCTTCAGGAGCCCAAAAATTGGATGATTCACACCCTGGAGTTGGCAGCAGCAGCATCAGCAGGAGCCCAAATATTACTTTAAAGAGACACTGGGGTTGGCTTCAGGAGCCCAAAAATTAGATGAATCACACCCCGGAGTTGGCAGCAGCAGCAGCAGCAGGTGCCCAAACATAACTTTAAAGAGACTCTGGGGTTGGCAGCAGGAGCCCAAAGATTGGATGAATCACACCCTGGAGTTGGCAGCAGCAGCAGGAGCCCAAAAATTGACTGACACACCCTGGAGTTTCAAGCAGCAGCAGCAGCAGGAGCCCAAACATTAGCTTAAAGAGACACTGGGGTTGGCTTCAGGAGCCCAAAAATTGGATGAATCACACCCTGGAGTTGCAAGCAGCAGGAGCAGCAGCAGGAGCCCAAACATTACTTTAAAGAGACACTGGAGTTGGCTTCAGGAGCCCAAAAATTGGATGAATCACACCCTGGAGTTGGCAGCAGCAGCAGCAGGAGCCCAAATATTACTTTAAAGAGACACTGGAGTTGGCTTCAGGAGCCCAAAAATTGGATGATTCACACCCTGGAGTTGGCAGCAGCAGCAGCAGCAGGAGCCCAAACATTACTTTAAAGAGACACTGGGGTTGGCTTCAGGAGCCCCAAAATTGACTGACACACCCTGGAGTTTCAAGCAGCAGCAGCAGCAGGAGCCCAAATATAGCTTGAAAGAGACACTGGAGTTGGCTGCAGGAGCCCAAAGATTGGATGAATCACACCCTGCAGTTGCAAGCAGCAGCAGTAGGAGCCCAAATATTACTTTAAAGAGACACTGGATTTGGCAGCAGGAGCCCAAAATTGGATAAATCACACCCTGGAGTTTGCAGCAGCAGCAGGAGCCCAAACATTGCTTTAAAGAGACACTGGGGTTGGCTTCAGGAGCCCAAAAATTGGATGAATCACACCCTGGATTTGGCAGCAGCAGCAGCAGGAGCCCAAACATTACTTTAAAGAGACACTGGAGTTTGCTTCAGGAGCCCAAAAATTGGATGAATCACACCCTGGAGTTGCAAGCAGCAGCAGGAGCCCAAACATTGGCTGAAAGAGACACTGGAGTTGGCAGCAGCAGGAGCCCAAAAATTGACTGACACACCCTGGAGTTTCAAGGAGCAGCAGCAGCAGGAGCCCAAACATTACTTTAAATAGACACTGGGGTTGGCTTCTGGAGCCCAAAAATTGGATGAATCACACCCTGGAGTTGGCAGCAGTAGCAGCAGCAGGAGCCCAAATATTACTTTAAAGAGACACTGGGGTTGGCTTCAGGAGCCCAAAAATTGGATGAATCACACCCTGGAGTTGGCAGCAGTAGCAGCAGCAGGAGCCCAAATATTACTTTAAAGAGACACTGGGGTTGGCTTCAGGAGCCCAAAGATTGGATGAATCACACCCTGGAGTTGGCAGCAGCAGCAGCAGCAGCAGCAGCAGCAGGAGCCCAAACATTACTTTAAAGAGACACTGGGGTTGGCTTCAGGAGCCCAAAAATTGGATGAATCACACCCTGGAGTTGCAAGCAGCAGGAGCCAAAACATTACTTTAAAGAGACACTGGAGTTGGCTTCAGGAGCCCAAAAATTGGATGAATCACATCCTGGAGTTGGCAGCAGCAGCAGCAGGAGCCCAAATATTACTTTGAAGAGATACTAGAGTTGGCTTCAGGAGCCCAAAAATTGGATGATTCACACCCTGGAGTTGGCAGCAGCAGGAGCCCAAACATTACTTTAAAGAGACACTGGGGTTGGCAGCAGGAGCCCAAAGATTGGATGAATTACACCCTGGAGTTGGCAGCAGCTGCAGCAGGAGCCCAAATATTTATTTAAAGAGACACTGGATTTGGCAGCAGGAGGCCAAAATTGGACGAATCACACCCTGGAGTTGGCAGCAGCAGCAGGAGCCCAAACATAGCTTGAAAGAGACACTGGAGTTGGCTGCAGGAGCCCAAAGATTGGATGAATCACACCCTGCAGTTGCAAGCAGCAGCAGCGGGAGCCCAAATATTTATTTAAAGAAACACTGGATTTGGCAGCAGGAGGCCAAAATTGGATGAATCACACCCTGGAGTTGGCAGCAGCAGCAGGAGCCCAAACATTACTTTAAAGAGACACTGGTGTTGGCTTCAGGAGCCCAAAAATTGGATGAATCACACCCTGGAGTTGGCAGCAGCAGCAGCAGGAGCCCAAACATTACTTTAAAGAGACACTGGAGTTGGCTTCAGGAGACCAAAAATTGGATGAATCACACCCTGGAGTTGGCAGCAGCAGCCGCAGGAGCCCAAATATTTATTTAAAGAGACACTGGAGTTGGCTTCAGGAGCCCAAAAATTGGATGAATCACACGCTGGAGTTGGCAACAGCAGTAGCAGGAGCCCAAACATTACTTTAAAGAGACACTGGGGTTGGCTTCAGGAGCCCAAAAATTGGATGAATCACACCCTGGAGTTGGCAGCAGCAGGAGCCCAAACATTACTTTAAAGAGACACTGGGGTTGGCTTCAGGAGCCCAAAAATTGGATGAATCACACCCTGGAGTTGGCAGCAGCAGGAGCTCAAACATTACTTTAAAGAGACACTGGGGTTGGCAGCAGGAGCCCAAAAATTGGATGTAGCGATAACCCTTATCGCCGGAGGGCTTCACCGCCCGAGACGTCCTTTTCCCAATCGTAAGAGGTGCTGCTGGAATTCCAGAGTCGTCCGTGAGGAAACAGGAACAGCCCTTACATGGACTAGTGAATTGTAATATAGCGTTTCCCCCAATAAGAGACAGAACTTCAGTATTGAGGGTGTAGGTGAAGTGTCTTTATTAGTGCCACTCTAGGCCTTATATACACAAGTCTCCATGCAATGACAACCACACTGACCAATAGCAGCAGGGCACACAATCCCTCAACTCTGCCGGTGACGCAATCAGTAGAACAATAGCAGGCTGTAATACAATCAATCAGGACAATGCCATTGACTGTGACGTAATCAACAATACACAATGGCAGTCAAAATACAATGACATTGCCTGTAACAGTATCAAAATACAATGACATTGTTTGGAACCTAATTAAGAAAAGGCCAGTGAATGACCCGGTGGGCAACTGAATAGTGATGACATCCAAAAGACAGAGCCTCTGTCACATTGGATGATTCACACCCTGGAGTTGGCAGCAGCAGCAGCAGGAGCCCAAACATTACTTTAAAGAGACACTGGGGTTGGCTTCAGGAGCCCAAAAATTGGATGATTCACACCCTGGAGTTGGCAGCAGCAGCAGCAGGAGGAGCCCAAGCATTACTTTAAAGAGACACTGGGGTTGGCTTCAGGAGCCCAAAAATTGGACGAATCACACCCTGGAGTTGGCAGCAGCAGCAGCAGCAGGAGCCCAAACATTACTTTAAAGAGACACTGGGGTTGGCAGCAGGAGCCCAAAGATTGGATGAATCACACCCTGGAGTTGGCAGCAGCAGCAGCAACAGGAGCCCAAACATTACTCTAAAGAGACACTGGGGTTGACTTCAGGAGCCCAAAAATTGGATGAATCACACCCTGGAGTTGGCAGCAGCAACAGCAGGAGCCAAAACATTACCTTAAAGAGACACTGGGGTTGGCTTCAGGAGCCCAGAAATTGGATGAATCACACCCTGGAGATGGCAGCAGCAGCAGCAGGAGCCCAAATATTACTTTAAAGAGACACTGGAGTTGGCTTCAGGAGCCCAAAAATTGGATGAATCACACCCTGGAGTTGGCAGCAGCAGCAACAGGAGCCCAAACATAGCTTGAAAGAGACACTGGAGTTGGCTGCAGGAGCCCAAAGATTGGATGAATCACACCCTGCAGTTGCAAGCAGCAGCAGCAGGAGCCCAAATATTTATTTAAAGAGACACTGGATTTGGCAGCAAGAGCCCAAAATGTTTTTAATTTTTTTTTTTTTTTAATGCATAGATGGCCATTGTATGCTTGCGCACACATAGGAATTCGTCCTCCGCATTTAACCCATCCGTGCAGTGAGTGTACACGTGCCCGGAGCGGTGGGTTGCCATAATTGCGGCGCCCGGGAAGCAGTTGGGGGGTTAGGTGCCTTGCTCAAGAGCACTTCAGTCATGTCCCGGGACCGGGATTCGAACCTGCAACCCTCCAGTCACAAGTCCGCTCCCCTTACCTCTAGGCCACAACTGCCCCACTTTTGGATGAATCACACCCTGGAATTGGCAGCAGCAGCAGGAGCCCAAACATTACTTTAAAGAGACACTGGGGTTGGCTTCAGGAGCCCAAAAATTGGATGAATCACACCCTGGAGTTGGCAGCAGCAGCAGCAGGAGCCCAAACATTACTTTAAAGAGACACTGGAGTTGGCTTCAGGAGACCAAAAATTGGATGAATCACACCCTGGAGTTGGCAGCAGCAGCAGGAGCTCAAACATTACTTTAAAGAGACACAGGGGTTGGCAGCAGGAGCCCAAAGATTGGATGAATCACACCATGGAGTTGGCAGCAGCAGCAGGAGCCCAAACATTACTTTAAAGAGACACTGGGGTTTGCTTCAGGAGCCCAAAAATTGGATGAATCACACCCTGGAGTTGGCAGCAGCAGCAGCAGCAGGAGCCCAAACATTAATTTAAAGAGACACTGGGGTTGGCTTCAGGAGCCCAAAAATTGGATGAATCACACCCTGGAGTTGGCAGCAGCAGCAGGAGCTCAAACATTACTTTAAAGAGACACAGGGGTTGGCTTCAGGAGCCCAAAAATTGGATGAATCACACCCTGGAGATGGCAGCAGCAGCAGGAGCCCAAACATAGCTTGAAAGAGGCACTGGAGTTGGCTGCAGGAGCCCAAAGATTGGATGAATCACACCCTGCAGTTGCAAGCAGCAGCAGCAGGAGCCCAAATATTACTTTAAAGAGACACTGGATTTGGCAGCAGGATCCCAAAATTGCATGAATCACACCCTGGAGATGGCAGCAGCAGCAGGAGCCCAAACATAGCTTGAAAGAGACACTGGAGTTGGCTGCAGGAGCCCAAAGATTGGATGAATCACACCCTGCAGTTGCAAGCAGCAGCAGGAGCCCAAATATTACTTTAAAGAGACACTGGATTTGGCAGCAGGAGCCCAAAATTGGATGAATCACACCCTGGAGTTGGCAGCAGCAGCAGCAGGAGCCCAAACATTACTTTAAAGAGACACTGGAGTTGGCTTCAGGAGCCCAAAAATTGGATGAATCACACCCTGGAGTTGGCAGCAGCAGCAGCAGGAGCCCAAATATTACTTTAAAGAGACACTGGGGTTGGCTTCAGGAGCCCAATAATTGGATGAATCACACACTGGAGTTGGCAGCAGCAGCAGCCCAAACATTACTTTAGAGAGACACTGGGGTTGGCTTCAGGAGCCCAAAAATTGGATGAATCACACCCTGGAGTTGGCAGCAGCAGGAGCCCAAACATTACTTTAAAGAGACACTGGGGTTGGCAGCAGGAGCCCAAAGATTGGATGAATCACACCCTGGAGTTGGCAGCAGCAGCAGCAACAGGAGCCCAAACATTTCTTTAAAGAGACACTGGGGTTGACTTCAGGAGCCCAAAAATTGGATGAATCACACCCTGGAGTTGGCAGCAGCAGCAGCAGGAGCCAAAACATTACCTTAAAAAGACACTGGGGTTGGCTTCAGGAGCCCAAAAATTGGATGAATCACACCCTGGAGTTGGCAGCAGCAGCAGCAGGAGCCCAAATATTACTTTAAAGAGACACTGGAGTTGGCTTCAGGAGCCCAAAAATTGGATGAATCACACCCTGGAGTTGGCAGCAGCAGCAGGAGCCCAAACATAGCTTGAAAGAGACACTGGAGTTGGCTGCAGGAGCCCAAAGATTGGATGAATCACACCCTGCAGTTGCAAGCAGCAGCAGCAGCAGGAGCCCAAATATTTATTTAAAGAGACACTGGATTTGGCAGCAGGAGCCCAAAATTGGATGAATCACACCCTGGAATTGGCAGCAGCAGCAGGAGCCCAAACATTACTTTAAAGAGACACTGGGGTTGGCTTCAGGAGCCCAAAAATTGGATGAATCACACCCTGGAGTTGGCAGCAGCAGCAGCAGGAGCCCAAACATTACTTTAAAGAGACACTGGAGTTGGCTTCAGGAGACCAAAAATTGGATGAATCACACCCTGGAGTTGGCAGCAGCAGCAGCAACAGGAGCCCAAATATTACTTTAAAGAGACACTGGAGTTGGCTTCAGGAGCCCAGAAATTGGATGAATCACACCCTGGAGTTGGCAGCAGCAGCAGCAGCAGCAGGAGCCCAAACATTACTTTAAAGAGACACTGGGGTTGGCTTCAGGAGCCCAAAAATTGGATGAATCACACCCTGGAGTTGGCAGCAGCAGCAGGAGCTCAAACATTACTTTAAAGAGACACAGGGGTTGGCAGCAGGAGCCCAAAGATTGGATGAATCACACCATGGAGTTGGCAGCAGCAGCAGCAGCAGGAGCCCAAACATTACTTTAAAGGGACACTGGGGTTGGCTTCAGGAGCCCAAAAATTGGATGAATCACACCCTGGAGATGGCAGCAGCAGCAGGAGCCCAAACATAGCTTGAAAGAGACACTGGAGTTGGCTGCAGGAGCCCAAAGATTGGATGAATCACACCCTGCAGTTGCAAGCAGCAGAAGCAGGAGCCCAAATATTTCTTTAAAGAGACACTGGATTTGGCAGCAGGATCCCAAAATTGCATGAATCACACCCTGGAGATGGCAGCAGCAGCAGGAGCCCAAACATAGCTTGAAAGAGACACTGGAGTTGGCTGCAGGAGCCCAAAGATTGGATGAATCACACCCTGCAGTTGCAAGCAGCAGCAGGAGCCCAAATATTACTTTAAAGAGACACTGGATTTGGCAGCAGGAGCCCAAAATTGGATGAATCACACCCTGGAGTTGGCAGCAGCAGGAGCCCAAACATTACTTTAAAGAGACACTGGAGTTGGCTTCAGGAGCCCAAAAATTGGATGAATCACACCCTGGAGTTGGCAGCAGCAGCAGCAGGAGCCCAAATATTACTTTAAAGAGACACTGGGGTTGGCTTCAGGAGCCCAATAATTGGATGAATCACACCCTGGAGTTGGCAGCAGCAGCAGCCCAAACATTACTTTAAAGAGACACTGGGGTTGGCTTCAGGAGCCCAAAAATTGGATGAATCACACCCTGGAGTTGGCAGCAGGAGCAGCAGCAGGAGCCCAAACATTACTTTTAAGAGACACTGGAGTTGGCTTCAGGAGACCAAAAATTGGATGATTCACACCCTGGAGTTGGCAGCAGCAGCAGCAGGAGCCCAAACATTACTTTAAAGAGACACTGGGGTTGGCTTCAGGAGACCAAAAATTGATTGATTCACACCCTGGAGTTGGCAGCAGCAGCAGCAGGAGCCCAAACATTACTTTAAAGAGACACTGGAGTTGGCTTCAGGAGACCAAAAATTGGATGAATCACACCCTGGAGTTGGCAGCAGCAGCAGCAGGAGCCCAAATATTACTTTAAAGAGACATTGGAGTTGGCTTCAGGAGCCCAGAAATTGGATGAATCACACCCTGGAGTTGGCGGCAGCAGCAGCAGCAGCAGGAGCCCAAACATTACTTTAAAGAGACACTGGGGTTGGCTTCAGGAGCCCAAAAATTGGATGAATCACACCCTGGAGTTGGCAGCAGCAGCAGGAGCCCAAACATTACTTTAAAGAGACACTGGGGTTGGCTTCAGGAGCCCAAAAATTGGATGAATCACACCCTGGAGTTGGCAGCAGCAGCAGGAGCTCAAACATTACTTTAAAGAGACACAGGGGTTGGCAGCAGGAGCCCAAAGATTGGATGAATCACACCCTGGAGTTGGCAGCAGCAGCAGCAGCAGCAGGAGCCCAAACATTACTTTAAAGAGACACTGGGGTTGGCTTCAGGAGCCCAAAAATTGGATGAATCACACCCTGGAGATGGCAGCAGCAGCAGGAGCCCAAACATAGCTTGAAAGAGGCACTGGAGTTGGCTGCAGGAGCCCAAAGATTGGATGAATCACACCCTGCAGTTGCAAGCAGCAGCAGCAGGAGCCCAAATATTACTTTAAAGAGACACTGGATTTGGCAGCAGGATCCCAAAATTGCATTAATCACACCCTGGAGATGGCAGCAGCAGCAGGAGCCCAAACGTAGCTTGAAAGAGACCCTGGAGTTGGCTGCAGGAGCCCAAAGATTGGATGAATCACACCCTGCAGTTGCAAGCAGCAGCAGGAGCCCAAATATTACTTTAAAGAGACACTGGATTTGGCAGCAGGAGCCCAAAATTGGATGAATCACACCCTGGAGTTGGCAGCAGCAGGAGCCCAAACATTACTTTAAAGAGACACTGGAGTTGGCTTCAGGAGCCCAAAAATTGGATGAATCACACCCTGGAGTTGGCAGCAGCAGCAGGAGCCCAAACATAGCTTGAAAGAGACACTGGAGTTGGCTGCAGGAGCCCAAAGATTGGATGAATCACACCCTGCAGTTGCAAGCAGCAGCAGGAGCCCAAATATTACTTTAAAGAGACACTGGATTTGGCAGCAGGAGCCCAAAATTGGATGAATCACACCCTGGAGTTGGCAGCAGCAGGAGCCCAAACATTACTTTAAAGAGACACTGGAGTTGGCTTCAGGAGACCAAAAATTGGATGATTCACACCCTGGAGTTGGCAGCAGCAGCAGCAGGAGCCCAAACATTACTTTAAAGAGACACTGGGGTTGGCTTCAGGAGCCCAAAAATTGATTGATTCACACCCTGGAGTTGGCAGCAGCAGCAGCAGGAGCCCAAACATTACTTTAAAGAGACACTGGGGTTGGCTTCAGGAGCCCAAAAATTGGATGAATCACACCCTGGAGTTGGCAGCAGCAGGAGCCAAAAAATTGGCCTAAAGACATAAATATGTTTTGCACCATTTGGAAAGTGTAAAACGTGGCACCATGCTGAATCTAGTCGCATGCATCAGGCATTGGTGGGTGGAAATCCTGGCTGATCCATCCCTGATTCATTTTGACAAAGGTGAGTCTCTCCACATTTTTAGTTGACAGACGAGTTCTCCTCGCCGTAACTATGGCCCCCGCCGCACTAAACACCCGCTCAGATGGCACGCTACTTGCAGGGCAGGACAGCTTTTCCAGGGCAAACTCTGCTAGTTGCGGCCACAAATCAAGTTTGGCTGCCCAGAAGTCCAGCGGATCCTCAAGGTGTGTTGGCATGGTCATGTCAAAGTATGACATGACCTGCTGGTTCAGGTCCTGCTCCAGGTCTTCCTGCTGCTCATGAGTAGCCTCACTATGCGGGTGTAGAAATCTACTCATTAGCGACTGAAGACTGAGGCTGCTGCTGATGGAGCTGCTGCTGCTGCTCCTGCCAACCCCCCCAGCAGCCATGGCAGTGGAAGGTGAGCGCAGAGGTCCCCTCGAGTCAGACCTGCGAGAGTATGGACCATGGCGCAGGTAGGCATCGGCCAACTGCCTACGTAGAATGTCTTTGTAGTAGTTCAGTTTGTCCTCCCTCTCGGTGGGTTTAAAAAATGCCCCCATTTTGTGCCGGAAGCGAGGGTCCAATAAGGTGGACAGCCAGAAGTCATCCCGCCGACAGATGGAAACAATTCTGGGGTCACTACGCAAGCACGTGAGCATGCTTCCTGCCATTTGCGCAAGTGACTCGGATGGACTACCTGTCTCCATCTCCACTGCATACTGCCACGGTGTGCCCGGGTCCTCTGTCTCGCCTTCCTCAAAACCCTCTAGCTTCTCTAGCTGCTCCTGCTCCTCCTCTCCTGTCCGCTGACTAGATAAACCAGCCATTTCGCCAAGCCTAAACTGTGTTTCGCTGGGCAACTCCTCCTCCTCTTCCTCCTCCTCCTCCAGTTCAGCTCCAACGGGGTTCATGTGGCCGTAAGATGTAAACGCCATGTCTCCAGTGCCCTGACCAGCCATGGTTTCCAACATGTGCTGTAGTACGTGAAGCAGTGGAATCGCGTCGTTCATCCCGTAATCCTGCCGACTGACAAATAAAGTGGCTTCCTCAAAGGGCCTGAGCAAACGGCAGGTGTCACGTATGAGCTGCCACTGGTTGACATTGAAGTTACACAGGGGAGTCCCCCTATCTGCTTGGATCATCAGGAAATCCGTGATGGCTTTTCTCTGTTCATATAATCGGTCCAACATGTGAAGGGTGGAATTCTAACGGGTGGAAACATCGCAAATCAGACTATGTTGGGGGATACCGTTCTGACGCTGTAGCTCAAGAAGGATGTGTTTGGTGGTGTATGAGTGGCTGAAGTGCATGCAAAGTTTCCTTGAAGTTGTTAGGATGTCTTGTAGATGGGGGGAACACTTCAGAAACCGCTTGACAACCAGATTGAAGACGTGAGCCATGCAGGGGGCATGGGTCAGGCTTCCTTGGCGCAGCGCAGACAAAATGTTCTTCCCATTGTCGGTAACCATGATCCCCATTTTAAGTTTTCTCGGAGTAAACCATGTTTGGATTTCCTGATGAATACATTTAAGCAGTTCCTCCCCTGTGTGACTCCGTTCACCAAGACAAACCATGTGAAGCACTGCGTGACACCTCCATGCCCTGCACACATGGTAGACTGGAGGGGCACTGAGACTTGAGCCTACAGTGGAGGGTGAGGAGATGGCGGAGGATGAGGAGGCCGAGTCGCACAGTGTCACAGGCCCAACGGGCAGGAAACGCGGAGGCCGAAGCGGCGTGACCTGTCCAAGTTGCTGCTGCAAAGGGACCACATTCACCCAGTGGGCCGTAAACGACATGTACTGTCCCTGACCGTAGTTACAGCTCCAGACGTCGGCGCTGCCATGCACTTTGCTACACACCGACAGGCTCAAGGACTGGCCCACCTTCTGTTCAACAAAAGTGTGCAGCGCTGGTACTGCCTTCTTGGCAAAGAAATGACGGCTTGGGACTCTCCACCTCGGCTCGGCACAAGCCATCAATTCTCTGAAGGCAGAGTCCACCACCTGAAAAGGGAGCGACTGCAGCACCAGCAACTTGGACAGGAGCACATTCAGCTTCTGCGCCGTAGGATGAGTGGGCGCATACTGCTGTCTCTTGGACATGGCTTTGCTGATGGATTGCTGGCGGGATGCATGACTTGGAGGAGGAGGAGCAGGAGCGACAGAGGATGGGTATGACGCACAGCTGCCTTCGGCTGAGGTGCTGGAGCCTTGGCTGGCAGAAATTGGGAGCGGCGTGCCATTAGGTGAGGAAGCAGTCTGGCCCACCTCTCCGGAGCCTAGGTTCTCCCAGGCCGCTTTATGGTGACGCTGCATATGTTGACGCAGGGCCGTGGTGCCAACATTTGGACCCTGGCCATGCTTCACCTTCTGCCTACATATCTTGCATGTGCCCATGTTACCCTCCTGCGGATGCTTCAGGAAAAACTGCCACACTGCCGAGTAGCTACTTTTCCCACCAACAGGCCTCACTGATTCGCTGCTATTGTCGCCAACTCCAGGAACCCCTGCCCCACTACCCCCCGATAAGGTAGCCTGCCGCGCAGCAGGTGCTCTACCCCGGCCCCGGCCCCGTTTGGCTCCAGGCTTTACAATTGTGCCCCCATGCTGCCTGCCAACCATGCTGCTAACACCTTGCTGCCTGAGCTGCTGACTCCGGGGCAACCTGTGCCCCTCTTCTCCTGATGATGACGATGAAGCCCCTTCATCACCCGGCTCCCAAGTGCGATCGGCTTCATCGTCATCATCATTATCACCGAGTTGTGGCTGTACGTCACTGATGTTCGTGGATTCGTCAACAGTGTCTGGCGCAGGAGCTGGAACGCTCGCAGCACCCACGACACTGTGCACATCACTATTTGTCTGCCTAGCTAAAGAAGCCACCTCCATTTCTTGGCTGGGCAGTAGCTGCTGACTGTCCTCTATCTGATCGTCCTCCTCACTAAAGAGTGGAGCTGAACCCAAAGCATAGGATACGTCGCTGGGGGAGGGAACGGCGTAGGACAGAGGCAATGGGAGGACAGGGACTGCTCTCGGGGCATGCCAACTCAGGGTTGTGTCAGAGGAACCTACCGACCCTAGACTGGGGGTCTCAGACGTAAGTTGTGATGATGTTGTTGATGAGCACGTTAACCAATCTACCACGGCAGATGCGTTACTGGTGGAGACCCGACCGCTAGCAGATACTGGCAGATTAGGTCTCTCAGCGTGACTCCTGCTGCTACTGGCCCCCAGTCTGCTGCGACCTCTGCCTGCGGAATCTTGGCCTCTGCCACTCCTCTTTTCACTTCCAGGCACTTGTCTGCCCGACATAGTCTAACTGGCGTGGTAGTAGGTGATATTTTAAGAACCCCCAGGCAGCGGTGGGTCTATATGAAACAGAATATAATGCACACCAAAAGTGAGCAGTAACACTCAGCCTCCAACAGGCCTGCTTAGTGTAAATAAGAGAGCTGCTTAGTGTAAATAAAGAGGGGTATGGTATGTTACAGAATGGGATGCCCCAACAGCAGAGCACCTGGGAGCAGTAGTACTATGCACAGCAAAAGTGTCTTTATCAGGCCAAATTACTTTTAGAATTAGTGCAAAGGGTTATAGTAAATAGAGGCTGGTGTAGTCACAGAATGGGATGCCCCAACCGCAGTGCACCTGGGAGCAGTAGTACTATGCAAAGCAAAAGTGTCTTTATCAGGCCAAATTACTTTTAGAATAAGTGCAAAGGGTTATAGTAAATAGAGGCTGGTGTAGTCACAGAATGGGATGCCACAACCGCAGTGCACCTGGGAGCAGTAGTACTATGCAAAGCAAAAGTGTCTTTATCAGGCCAAATTACTTTTAGAATAAGTGCAAAGGGTTATAGTAAATAGAGGCTGGTGTAGTCACAGAATGGGATGCCACAACCGCAGTGCACCTGGGAGCAGTAGTACTATGCAAAGCAAAAGTGTCTTTATCAGGCCAAATTACTTTTAGAATAAGTGCAAAGGGTTATAGTAAATAGAGGCTGGTGTAGTCACAGAATGGGGTGCCCCAACCGCAGTGCACCTGGGAGCAGTAGTACTATGCAAAGCAAAAGTGTCTTTATCAGGCCAAATTACTTTTAGAATAAGTGCAAAGGGTTATAGTAAATAGAGGCTGGTGTAGTCACAGAATGGGATGCCACAACCGCAGTGCACCTGGGAGCAGTAGTACTATGCAAAGCAAAAGTGTCTTTATCAGGCCAAATTACTTTTAGAATAAGTGCAAAGGGTTATAGTAAATAGAGGCTGGTGTAGTCACAGAATGGGATGCCACAACCGCAGTGCACCTGGGAGCAGTAGTACTATGCAAAGCAAAAGTGTCTTTATCAGGCCAAATTACTTTTAGAATAAGTGCAAAGGGTTATAGTAAATAGAGGCTGATGTAGTCACAGAATGGGATGCCCCAACCGCAGTGCACCTGGGAGCAGTAGTACTATGCAAAGCAAAAGTGTCTTTATCAGGCCAAATTACTTTTAGAATAAGTGCAAAGGGTTATAGTAAATAGAGGCTGGTGTAGTCACAGAATGGGATGCCCCAACCGCAGTGCACCTGGGAGCAGTAGTACTATGCAAAGCAACAGTGGTTAACCAGGGTGAAACAGCTAACAAAGCCAGTGACCCAGGCAGTAACACTCAGGCTGCATGAAAACAAAAAAAAATCCCTGTCACTGCATCCGTTTTTTTCCTAACTTTCCCTGCTTCTCGCTGACTTCCTGCCTGTCTCCTGTCTGTCCCTGTCTGTCTAACTGTCTCTCCCTGACTACAGCAGCGTCCTGTCTCTCACGAATGCAATAGAGAAATAAGGAAAAGCAAGATGTCCGCCGCCTTAAATAGCGCTGTGACGTCACCGGGCTTGCTGGCTGCTGATAGGCTGCATGTGACTGCCCCAGTATGCACGGGAGCGGTGTAGATGTCTGGACATGTCCCGTCCGCCATCTTAGAATGCCTGTAATGTAAATGAATGGATGTTAAAGAAAAACTTCGAGCGATCGAAGCACGGGGAAATTCGGATTCGATCCGAATCGAATTTTTCATGAAATTCGGATCGAATCCGGGTTCGTCCGGATCGATTCGCTCATCCCTACTCCTGATGATGACGATGAAGCCCCTTCATCACCCGGCTCCCAAGTCCGATCGGCTTCATCGTCATCATCATTATCACCGAGTTGTGGCTGTACGTCACTGATGTTCGTGGATTCGTCAACAGTGTCTGGCACAGGAGCTGGAACGCTCGCAGCACCCATGACACTGTCCACATCACTATTTGTCTGCCTAGCTAAAGAAGCCACCTCCATTTCTTGGCTGGGCAGTAGCTGCTGACTGTCCTCTATCTGATCGTCCTCCTCACTAAAGAGTGGAGCTGAACCCAAAGCATAGGATACGTCGCTGGGGGAGGGAACGGCGTAGGACAGAGGCAATGGGAGGACAGGGACTGCTCTCGGGGCATGCCAACTCAGGGTTGTGTCAGAGGAACCTACCGACCCTAGACTGGGGGTCTCAGACGTAAGTTGTGATGATGTTGCTGATGAGCGCGTTAACCAATCTACCACGGCAGATGCGTTACTGGTGGAGACACGACCGCTAGCAGATACTGGCAGACCAGGTCTCTCACCGTGACTCCTGCTGCCACTCGCCCCTAGTCTGCTGCGACCTCTGCCTGCTGAATCTTGGCCTCTGCCACTCCTCTTTGAATATCCTGGCACTTGTCTGCCTGACATTTTTATGTATTTCCTTATTTAGTATAAACAGATAGCGTTCAATGTGCAGTTTTGCGGTACCCTGCGGCCTGGTTTATTAAAAGCAGTCAAAAACAAATGGGATGCCCCCACAGCAGACCTGAGATCAGTATATATGCACAGCAACAGTGTCTAAGCAGGCTCAAACAGGCCAAATTACTTTAAATAACTGTGCAGCTTAGAGTAAATACAGAGGCTAATGTGATGTTACAGAATGGGATGCCTCACAGCAGACTTGAGATCAGTATATATGCACAGCAACAGTGTCTAAGCAGGCTCAAACAGGCCAAATTACTTTAAATAAGTATGCAGCTTACAGTAAATACAGAGGCTAATGTGATGTTACAGAATGGGATGCCCCACAGCAGACTTGAGATCAGTATATATGCACAGCAACAGTGTCTAAGCAGGCTCAAACAGGCCAAATTACTTTAAATAACTGTGTAGCTTACAGTAAATACAGAGGCTAATGTGATGTTACAGAATGGGATGCCCCACAGCAGACTTGAGATCAGTATATATGCACAGCAACAGTGTCTAAGCAGGCTCAAACAGGCCAAATTACTTTAAATAACTGTGCAGCTTAGAGTAAATACAGAAGCTAATGTGATGTTACAGAATGGGATGCTCCACAGCAGACTTGAGATCAGTATATATGCACAGCAACAGTGTCTAAGCAGGCTCAAACAGGCCAAATTACTTTAAAGAAGTGTGCAGCTTACAGTTAATACAGAGGCTAATGTGATGTTACAGAATGGGATGCCCCACAGCAGACTTGAGATCAGTATATATGCACAGCAACAGTGTCTAAGCAGGCTCAAACAGGCCAAATTACTTTAAATAAGTGTGCAGCTTAGAGTAAATACAGAGGCTAATGGGATGTTACAGAATGGGATGCCCCACAGCAGACTTGAGATCAGTATATATGCACAGCAACAGTGTCTAAGCAGGCTCAAACAGGCCAAATTACTTTAAATAAGTGTGCAGCTTAGAGTAAATACAGAGGCTATAGTGATGTTACAGAATGGGATGCCCCACAGCAGACTTGAGATCAGTATATATGCACAGCAACAGTGTCTAAGCAGGCTCAAACAGGCCAAATTACTTTAAATTAGTGTGCAGCTTAGAGTAAATACAGAGGCTAATGGGATGTTACAGAATGGGATGCCCCACAGCAGACTTGTGATCAGTATATATGCACAGCAACAGTGTCTAAGCAGGCTCAAACAGGCCAAATTACTTTAAATAAGTTTGCTGCTTAGAGTAAATACAGAGGCTAATGTGATGTTACAGAATGGGATGCCCCACAGCAGACTTGAGATCAGTATATATGCACAGCAACAGTGTCTAAGCAGGCTCAAACAGGCCAAATTACTTTAAATAAGTGTGCAGCTTAGAGTAGAGTAAATGCAGAGGCTAAGGGGATGTTACAGAATGGGATGCCCCACAGCAGACTTGAGATCAGTATATATGCACAGCAACAGTGTCTAAGCAGGCTCAAACAGGCCAAATTACTTTAAATAACTGTGCAGCTTACAGTAAATACAGAGGCTAATGTGATGTTACAGAATGGGATGCCCCACAGCAGACTTGAGATCAGTATATATGCACAGCAACAGTGTCTAAGCAGGCTCAAACAGGCCAAATTACTTTAAATAACTGTGCAGCTTACAGTAAATACAGAGGCTAATGGGATGTTACAGAATGGGATGCCCCACAGCAGACTTGAGATCAGTATATATGCACAGCAACAGTGTCTAAGCAGGCTCAAACAGGCCAAATTACTTTAAATAAGTTTGCAGCTTAGAGTAAATACAGAGGCTAATGGGATGTTACAGAATGGGATGCCCCACAGCAGACTTGAGATCAGTATATATGCACAGCAACAGTGTCTAAGCAGGCTCAAACAGGCCAAATTACTTTAAATAAGTTTGCTGCTTAGAGTAAATACAGAGGCTAATGGGATGTTACAGAATGGGATGCCCCACAGCAGACTTGAGATCAGTATATATGCACAGCAACAGTGTCTAAGCAGGCTCAAACAGGCCAAATTACTTTAAATAAGTTTGCTGCTTAGAGTAAATACAGAGGCTAATGGGATGTTACAGAATGGGATGCCCCACAGCAGACTTGAGATCAGTATATATGCACAGCAACAGTGTCTAAGCAGGCTCAAACAGGCCAAATTACTTTAAATAACTGTGCAGCTTACAGTAAATACAGAAGCTAATGTGATGTTACAGAATGGGATGCCCCACAGCAGACTTGAGATCAATATATATGCACAGCAACAGTGTCTAAGCAGGCTCAAACAGGCCAAATTACTTTAAATAAATGTGCAGCTAACAGTAAATACAGAGGCTAATGTGATGTTACAGAATGGGATGCCCCACAGCAGACTTGAGATCAGTATATATGCACAGCAACAGTGTCTAAGCAGGCTCAAACAGGCCACATTACTTTAAAGAAGTGTGCAGCTTAGAGTAAATACAGAGGCTAATGGGATGTTACAGAATGGGATGCCCCACAGCAGACTTGAGATCAGTATATATACACAGCAACAGTGTCTAAGCAGGCTCAAACAGGCCAAATTACTTTAAAGAAGTGTGCAGCTTAGAGTAAATACAGAAGCTAATGGGATGTTACAGAATGGGATGCCCCACAGCAGACTTGAGATCAGTATATATGCACAGCAACAGTGTCTAAGCAGGCTCAAACAGGCCAAATTACTTTAAATAAGTTTGCTGCTTAGAGTAAATACAGAGGCTAATGTGATGTTACAGAATGGGATGCCCCACAGCAGACTTCAGATCAGTATATATGCACAGCAACAGTGTCTAAGCAGGCTCAAACTGGCCAAATTACTTTAAATAACTGTGCAGCTTACAGTTAATACAGAGGCTAATGTGATGTTACAGAATGGGATGCCCCACAGCAGACTTGAGATCAGTATATATGCACAGCAACAGTGTCTAAGCAGGCTCAAACAGGCCAAATTACTTTAAATAACTGTGCAGCTTAGAGTAAATATAGAGGCTAATGTGATGTTACAGAATGGGATGCCCCACAGCAGACTTGAGATCAGTATATATGCACAGCAACAGTGTCTAAGCAGGCTCAAACAGGCCAAATTACTTTAAAGAAGTGTGCAGCTTAGAGTAAATACAGAGGCTAATGGGATGTTACAGAATGGGATGCCCCACAGCAGATTGAGATCAGTATATATGCACAGCAACAGTGTCTAAGCAGGCTCAAACAGGCCAAATTACTTTAAATAAGTGTGCAGCTTAGAGTAAATACAGAGGCTAATGTGATGTTACAGAATGGGATGCCCCACAGCAGACTTGAGATCAGTATATATGCACAGCAACAGTGTCTAAGCAGGCTCAAACAGGCCAAATTACTTTAAATAACTGTGCAGCTTAGAGTAAATACAGAGGCTAATGTGATGTTACAGAATGGGATGCCCCACAGCAGACTTGAGATCAGTATATATGCACAGCAACAGTGTCTAAGCAGGCTCAAACAGGCCAAATTACTTTAAATAACTGTGCAGCTTAGAGTAAATACAGAGGCTAATGTGATGTTACAGAATGGGATGCCCCACAGCAGACTTGAGATCAGTATATATGCACAGCAACAGTGTCTAAGCAGGCTCAAACAGGCGAAATTACTTTAAATAACTGTGCAGCTTACAGTAAATACAGAGGCTAATGTGATGTTACAGAATGGGATGCCCCACAGCAGACTTGAGATCAGTATATATGCACAGCAACAGTGTCTAAGCAGGCTCAAACAGGCCAAATTACTTTAAATAAGTGTGCAGCTTAGAGTAAATACAGAGGCTAATGGGATGTTACAGAATGGGATGCCCCACAGCAGACTTGAGATCAGTATATATGCACAGCGACAGTGTCTAAGCAGGCTCAAACAGGCCAAATTACTTTAAATAAGTGTGCAGCTTACAGTAAATACAGAGGCTAATGTGATGTTACAGAATGGGATGCCCCACAGCAGACTTGAGATCAGTATATATGCACAGCAACAGTGTCTAAGCAGGCTCAAACAGGCCAAATTACTTTAAATAACTGTGTAGCTTACAGTAAATACAGAGGCTAATGTGATGTTACAGAATGGGATGCCCCACAGCAGACTTGAGATCAGTATATATGCACAGCAACAGTGTCTAAGCAGGCTCAAACAGGCCAAATTACTTTAAATAACTGTGCAGCTTACAGTAAATACAGAAGCTAATGTGATGTTACAGAATGGGATGCTCCACAGCAGACTTGAGATCAGTATATATGCACAGCAACAGTGTCTAAGCAGGCTCAAACAGGCCAAATTACTTTAAAGAAGTGTGCAGCTTACAGTTAATACAGAGGCTAATGTGATGTTACAGAATGGGATGCCCCACAGCAGACTTGAGATCAGTATATATGCACAGCAACAGTGTCTAAGCAGGCTCAAACAGGCCAAATTACTTTAAATAACTGTGCAGCTTAGAGTAAATACAGAGGCTAATGTGATGTTACAGAATGGGATGCCCCACAGCAGACTTGAGATCAGTATATATGCACAGCAACAGTGTCTAAGCAGGCTCAAACAGGCCAAATTACTTTAAATAACTGTGCAGCTTACAGTAAATACAGAGGCTAATGTGATGTTACAGAATGGGATGCCCCACAGCAGACTTGAGATCAGTATATATGCACAGCAACAGTGTCTAAGCAGGCTCAAACAGGCCAAATTACTTTAAATAAGTGTGCAGCTTAGAGTAAATACAGAGGCTAATGGGATGTTACAGAATGGGATGCCCCACAGCAGACTTGAGATCAGTATATATGCACAGCGACAGTGTCTAAGCAGGCTCAAACAGGCCAAATTACTTTAAATAAGTTTGCTGCTTAGAGTAAATACAGAGGCTAAGGGGATGTTACAGAATGGGATGCCCCACAGCAGACTTGAGATCAGTATATATGCACAGCAACAGTGTCTAAGCAGGCTCAAACAGGCCAAATTACTTTAAATAACTGTGCAGCTTACAGTAAATACAGAGGCAAATGTGATGTTACAGAATGGGATGCCCCACAGCAGACTTGAGATCAGTATATATGCACAGCAACAGTGTCTAAGCAGGCTCAAACAGGCCAAATTACTTTTAATAAGTGTGCAGCTTAGAGTAAATACAGAGGCTAATGTGATGTTACAGAATGGGATGCCCCACAGCAGACTTGAGATCAGTATATATGCACAGCAACAGGGTCTAAGCAGGCTAAAACAGGCCAAATTGTAGTGTATAAGCAGCCTGAAACCGCTAAAAAAGCCAGTCAGCCAGCCAGTAACACTCAGGCTGGATGTGACTGCCTCCGATTTTTCCTAACTTTCCCTGCTTCTCGCTGACTTCCTGCCTGTCTCCTGCCTGTCCCTGTCTGTCCCTGGCTCTCTAACTGTCTCTCCCTGACTACAGCAGCATCCTGTCTCTCACAAATGCAATAGAGAAATGAGGAAAAGCAAGATGGCCGCCGCCTTAAATAGCGCTGTGACGTCACCGGGCTTGCTGGCTGCTGATAGGCTGCATGTGACTGCCCCAGCATGCACTGGAGCGGGGTAGATGTCTGGACATGTCCCGTCCGCCATCTTAGAATGCCTGTAATGTAAATGAATGGATGTTAAAGGAAAACTTCGAGCGATCGAAGCACGGGGAAATTCGGATTCGATCCGAATCGAATTTTTCATGAAATTCGGATCGAATCCGGGTTCGTCCGGATCGATTCGCTCATCCCTACATATGACAAACTGTGCACTGAAGTAGACCTCAAATATTGCTAGCCATTATCCTAGTTACAATACAGCAGTAATAACAATTTTAGTACTCACACATGCAGCAACTTTGGCTTTTAACTTCTTATTTTATCACATAGGCAATAAGAACACTTGAAGTCCCAATATAAAGTCCCTTAATAAAAAGTCCCCCCACTTATAATACAACCTCACTTAAAATACAACTGGAACTCGCAAAAGCTCCTGAACTCGCTTAAAACAATCTTATTTATATAAAGCAATACTTCCCTTCCAAATGGCAGTCTCTGTCTGGCAAACAACGTCGGCTTTCGATTTTGCCCTTTTTCCATTGTCTCCTTCCACGAATCCTTTACGTTTCCCGATAAAGTCTGTTTTCCTTTTACCATAAATAATCGTCCGGACATAAATCCTTACGATCTTGCGCCTGCGCACTACAAACTTAACTCATTAAAGTGCTCGCCTACATATTTGGCTCACTCACTTCTGCTACAATGCTTAGCTAAATCACTTTGCGCTATCCTTCATCTTCCATGTATGACCCCTAAACCTCACCCAAACCACTTTGCGGTTTCCTACATCTTCCATGTATGACCCCTAAAACCCAAACCACTTCCCGGTTAGGTTCTCCTTCCATTTTAGGCCCCTAAAACTTACCCAAACCAATTCCTGGTTAGGTTCTTCTTCCATTTTCGGCCCCTAAAACTTACCCAAACCACTTCCCGGTTGGGTTCTTCTTCCATTTTAGGCCCCTAAAACTTACCCAAACCACTTCCCGGTTAGGTTCTTCTTCCATTTTCGGCCCCTAAAACTTACCCAAACCACTTCCCGGTTAGGCTCTTATTCCATTTTCGGCCCCTAAAACTTACCCAAACCACTTCCCGGTTAGGTTCTTCTTCCCGGTCATCTGAATCTTCATCTCTAAATATTTATTTCACCTTTCGTTTGTTGTTAATGTATTTGTGCAAAAAAATGACACTGAAACTTTTATTTTGTTTTTTGTTTTTTTATTCGAAGGCCATTTTTGGTGGCTTCTTAAAAAAATTTTTTGACATAAATATAACAAACTTTTTTTTGCTTTTTTTAAAAACATTAAAAAAATTTAAAACTTTAAAAGGTAAAAAATATTTACAAAGCACAAAAACAGTGACAGGACCCAGGACACTACTCTTCTTCTGTTGTCCCCAACGAGTCACGCAGCAGCTGCATATCGACCACCAACTCAAGGACCCTTCGATTCATTTCTTCCACTCTTGCCCGTGTGGTCCCTGTATCAAATTTTTGAAAAAAAAAGTAGTTTGAGACAAATACATGTTTCTCACCTGTGGATGGAATGTTTGTTAGTTGGCAACTTAAATCATGACGACATATGTCATTCTGCTAAGTCATTAATCTAAGGAAGTGGGCAGAGGTCATTCTGCTAAGTCATTAATCTAAGGAATTGGGCAGAGGTCATTCTGCTAAGTCATTAATCTAAGGAAGTGGGAAGAGGTCATTCTGCTAAGTCATTAATCTAAGGAAGTGGGCAGAGGTCATTCTGCTAAGTCATTAATCTAAGAAAGTGGGCAGAGGTCATTCTGCTAATGCCATTGGCTATGGCTTGATGTATCTGGGTGATCATGTCAATTACCACATACTGCAAAGAATGACATTACAACTTTCTTGGTTGGTGGCCGATGGATGCCTCATTGGGGACAACCCTCTGTCCTGGGCCCTGCCACTGCTGTGAAGTAGAGACTGTAGAGACATGGCAAATAGGGTCACTTATGTCTTAGGCCCTTATTTATCAAGGGATAGCGCCAGGTAGTGTCTCACTAGCGCCAGGTAGTGCCAGCTATCGGCGGCTACCGACTCCAGAACGCCAGGCTGCGAACACAATCACGCATTTATCACGCTAAATGAGGCTAGCGCCGGCGAGAGCGTCACCTAGCGCGGGATTCATCATGTTGCAGACTTCAGCGAACAGCGTCGCTGCTAATCCCATCACAGCGTCAGGTATGACCTCTCGCTACCTGGCGCTCTCCAATGCATTTCAATGGAGAAATCTCTAAATATTCATAATATTCATAATTAATTGATATTCATGTTTTTTATTTTTTTTTAAATGTCAAAAATTCTGTGACCACTTCTGCAATGTTAGTTTTTTTTTTTAAGGTAATAAAATTTAAAAAAATGTGTGCAGAATTGATATTACAGGTCTGATATTAATGTATTCATATAACAAAATGTTTATAATAACATTATTATTATTTTTTTTTAACAAAAATATGGTTGTTTGGGGGTTAAAAAACTACTTTTAACCCATCGCCGCCAGCGCTCTGGGGTTTAAACATGCATTTCACAGCGTGAGAATTTTTTGAGCGTGATTTGTTAATGAATATGCTGGGAGCCGTTTGCTATGGCCATTCGCTGTCATGCGCTCCCATACAGCGCGGACCCAGTCAAACAGCGACTCCTAACCCCGTATTCAACATTACCGCACACCGACTGAGTCGCTGTCAACAGCCGAACAACGGCCAAGCACAGCGAATACTAGCGGGCGCTGTGAAAATCACGCTACTGTCGCTCATCTGTCGCTACCTGGCGCTATTAATAAATCGGCCTCCCCGTCAACAGTAATCAAATGTCTATTTCAATGTGTGTGTCACATCACTCACCTTCTCCCTGCGCCTCCTGGGCGAGATCTGCTGCATCCTCCACATCTTCACCCGCTCCAGAAGCATCTAGAAAAACAGATTAAGGGAATCAGCTTTGTTGTAAATAGCATGTATGTGTGTGCGGTTACATGAAGAGTCACATACCAGAGGCTCTCGCCTGCGTCGCTGGGTACGACTGCCTGCCCACGCCGTGCCCCCCCTCCTCTGTGGTAATGTCCAGGGGCTGGTCGGAGGCCCCAACAGAGGGGTAGGACCGTCGCCCTGGAGATCCACCACCTTCACTTCCAGCTGCAGAATCATGCAACACTGGTCGGCCTGTGCGCCTCCAGGTGCGGCGGATTCGGTACTCCATTTCCAACACTAGAAAAGAAAAGCATTTTTAAATAAGGGCCTACCTTATGTATTAGTTACATCTTGCATGCAATCGCTATGTAATAGGAAAATGGAGTCAGAAAAAGCGCCACACCTGGGGCATGTGCAGCCATTTCAGGTCCGACCAATGCTGCATGATCTGCGTATGGGTGAAGGTGGTGTCCGTCTGATGGTGGATTCTGGAAACTATCTCCAGGGTAACGGTCCCCTTCTCAAAAGAGTTGGGCAGGTAGTCGTACCTGCGCTCCAGCATCGTCTACAAAACACAAAATAAACATCGGATTTAGATCAAAGTGCATCCAAATATCTGTCACAAATCGATCATTTGACTAAATGACATTAACAGACACATTTCTAGCCTAATACTATCCTTGTAGTTGGCATAAGTGTGGCTTCGCACATGTGGGCCCTAACTTGGGCACAGAGTTTTAGACACTTTTAAAACAAACCATTTCTTCCTGTGCTTCCTTAAGGCCTAAGCATGCATTTAGATGGCAAATCAAAGGCATTAAAAGACACTTAACCCTTTAAATGCCAGCCACGTAAAATTGACGTGGTTGCCTCTCCGCCACTTAAGTGCCAGCCACGTAAATTTTACGTGCCTGGCATTCCCCAATCACACAAAAAAAAGTTTAAAAAAAAGTCACTTACCTGACCCCTTGTTTGGTCCGGCCGGGTCTCCTTTTCAGCCAGCGGGGCTCCGATCACCGATCGGGGCTTCTCCGGCTGCAGGGGAGGGCCCGGAATAGGGTGCCCCCCCCCCCCATTTTAGCAGCCGCCGGGATTGCCTGTTAAAAAAAAAATATAAAAAATGACAGTTACTCACCTCCGCTCCCGCCGACTCCCGCCGCCTCTCCTCTTCATGGGGGGGGGCTCCGATTACCCCCCCCGGGTCTTCTGCCTTCTGGAGGGGGGCATAACAGCCCTCCCTCCGTCGCATCTTCCGATGGCGGCCGCCATCTTGGATTTTAGCCCCGCACATTCGGGGGCGGGGCTAATGACGTCACCGCCGGGTGTCATCGGGGCACCCGGCAGTTCTACTGTCAGATGCCGGTGACGGCTGGGCAGAGAAGGAGGGAGGTAGGCAATCATCCGATCGCCTGCCTCCCCCCTTCTCTGCCCAGCTGTCACCTGCATCAGATCGCCGCGGGACACTGCATCTGAACATCGGAGGTGAGTTAAATTTTTTTTTTCTAATAAACTATTACAAAAACCTGTGTCTGTGTTTATTTTGTATACTGTTAACCCTTTGTGAACTGGTAAGGGGTCCATGTGACACCTTATACCAGTTCACAGGGCTCGGGGGTCTGGCAAGTCACCTGCGCAAGCGGGTGGCTTGCCATTAACCCCTGGCAACCCCATTACCTGCCTCCCCAATGGCCAGGGGGGGCAGAAGAGCCCGGGCCCACATAGGCTATGTGGGCTCGTAGGCTGCAGGGTGGGGGGGCCACAAAAGCTGGCCCCCCCACTCTGTGCCTACAAGCCCCCATAGCTGGTCCCGGGCTGGTTACTTTGGGTAAGGGGGACCCCACGTCAATTTTTTTGGGGATTTTTAAGGGTTTTTAACCCTTAACAAAAAAAAAAAAAAAATGGGGTCCGCCCCCCCTGGGAGGGGGGACCCTATGTCATTTTTTTTTTTATTAACCCTTTGTGTTCTGTCATCCAGCAGCTATAAAAGGCTTCTAGCAAGTGAGCAGAAGCCAGTGATCGCCGAGGGACAGAGTGCTCCAGAATGGATGGGAGGTGAGTACAGTGTAAAAAAAAAAAAAAAATTAATAAAATATTTTTTTCTCTGCTTGTGTCTGTGTGATTATTTACTTTTAACCCCTTGTGAACTGGTAAGGGGTCCATGACCCCTATACCAGTTCACAAGGCTGGGGGGATGGCAAGCCACCTGCGCTAGCGGGTGGCTTGCCATTAACCCCTGGCACCCCCATTACCTGCCTCCCCAAAGGCCAGGGGGGGGGCAGAAGAGCCCGGGCCCACATAGGATATGTGGGCTTGTAGGCTGCAGGGTGGGGGGGCCACAAAAGCTGGCCCCCCCACTCTGTGCCTACAAGCCCCCATAGCTGGTCCCGGGCTGGTTACTTTGGGTAAGGGGGACCCCACGTCATTTTTTTTTTATTTTTAAGGGTTTTTAACCCTTAAAAAAAAAAAAAAAAAAAATGGGGTCTCCCTCCCCTGGGAGGGGGGACCCTATGTCATTTTTTTTTTCGATTTAACCCTTTGTAGTGTGGATGGTATTTGTATTTTTTTTGTAGGAAATCCAATGTTAAGGTAATACCATTTATTGGCTAACTCATTTAGATTGAAAATGCAAGCTTTCAAAGCTGTTCAAGCTTCTTCTTCAGGCATAATACAGATCTGTGACTTAGACACACATTTATACAAAAAAACTACAAAGGAGTGACAATTGTTTTTACACTGACACACATGAAAAATAGCTAAGTCGTAAAATCGTATACTGTGAGATAAGAATCAGAGGGATTATAACAATTAATGGTGGGCTGATAAGAATGAGAGGGGGAGAGAAAGTGTGTGGAATTTTTATTGCTCTCACACCAGGCCAGACAGTCTGTTTAATATCAGACCTTGTGATGAGTCTTGTCTATTCAATCCATGTCATAGTGACACATAAAATTATTGTCCCTGTTTAGCCCACAGTCCATCGATTTAAAGATTTGGATGCATTTGCACTCCCATTCCAATCTCTCCTTTTGTGAGCGGAAACCCCCCTTCCGCTCACAAAAGGAGAGATTGGAATGGGAGTGCAAATGCATCCAAATCCTGGGCAGGAACAGGGGGCTACCGATAAATATGTGGTACCGTTCTAATCGGTAGAAATGGGGCTTTCACATGCAATATGATTTTCCTTAATAAAATACATTTTATGTAAAATAAAGGAGTCAATTTTCTAAAAAAAATTGTATTTATTTATTTATTTTTTTTACTTAATAATATTTTCCTGAAAGTTCCAGCAAAAATGGCGCAAAACATGGCGCAAAACATGACGCAAAATGGGGAAAAATGGCCTGTCAACAGAGGGTGACAAAATCTCAAGTAGGCTGGCAATTAAAAGGGTTAATAGTACCTATGCATGTTGGGTATTGTTCTGTTCGGGGGACCTTGCGCTTTCAGACTTAGCTTGTTTTTTCTGGTTTGCATATTTATATTTTAGGAAAAGGTGTTTTTTATTCAGCTTTTTTATACATTTTTTAGGGAAACCCTGCGCAACCAAAGAATTCTTTGAGGTAATAATTCCAGAAAGATGAGCCCACTAGAACAAGCTGGGTACCCTTAGAAAGCTTAACGTGTGTACTTTCAGGGAATATATGGTTTATGGGGGATATTCCAAATGTCAAGGGTTGTTTTGGTTGAAAAATCGCAAGGTGCGCACTTTGTCTGCAGAGCTGAAATTTTCAAGTAAAATTACCGTTACGCACATGCTTTACCTTGGGGTGTTTGGCAACTCTTCCCTTGACAGTAGCTATGCATGTTGGGTATTGTTCTGTTCGGGGGATGTTGCGTTTTCAGATTAAACTTGTTTTTTCTTGTTTGTATTTAGTTTTTTTAGGAAAATGTGGCTTTGATTCTGCTTTTGTATCCTTTTTTTAGGGAAACTCTTTGCAACCAAAGAATCCATTGAGGGATTACTTCCAGAAAACTATGGCCACATCAACAAGCCTGGTACGCCTAGAAAGCCTGAGGTGTGTACTTCCAGAGAATATATATAGTTTGTTGGGGGTATTTCAAATGTAAAGGGTTGTTTTTCTGGAAAAACTGCAAGGTGCGCATATTGCGTAGCATAGTTGTATTTTATCTGAAAATCCCCTAAAGCGCTGGGCAGGAAAGGGTGTCTACCTATACATATGTGGTACCGCTGTAACCGGGAGAAATTGGGATTTCACACGCAATAAGATTTCATTGACAAACTTACATTTTTAATTACAAAAAAAACTACAATATGTAAAAATTATTATTATTTTTTTTTTTCACATATTTTACCCAAAAATATTAAGAATACACCTAACAAATGACAAACAAGACATTTCATGTTAAAGCCCAGACTCTGCTGAAAAAAACAATATATCATTTTCCTGGGAAATCCCTGGAAATCCCTTCAAAAATCACATTTGAACATGGGGAGCGCAAAATAGTGCAAAATGGTCTGGCAACAGAGTGTGACAAAAACTCCAGGTAGGCTGGCACTTAAAGGGTTAAAAGCATGATGATCTCTTTTTGTTGGCGGGTGAAGATTGTGTGCGCCTCTTGTCTGCAGCAGATAAGTTATGCCCCAGCAGTTTCTGGGTTCCGCACGGCCGGACGAACGGCCGTACGCAAGCGTACGCGAGTGCGTAAGCGTCAGAACCCAGCATTCTTATTTAAAGGGTCCTGGACACACAGCTCATTCTCTTTCTGAGTCGGTCAGTAATGGCACCCAAAAAGAATATGCCGAAAGCAGCAAAGGACGCCAGCAGCAGCAGCAAACAGGCCTCAAAGAGGCAGAAGCCTTCTGCAGGGCCTACAACTCGCTCCCAGATGCCCAAAAGTAAGCTGCGGCAAACCCGCAGTGCTCAGCCAAAGCAAACAAAAACAACCAGCCAAAAAAAGGAGCCAGCGGGCAAGAGGAAGCCACAGGCCAGCAAGGCAACACCAGTGGCCAGCAAAAAAGGTACCAAGAGGGTGCAAAGCCCCAGCCCCCCCAGGTCCCCATCACCCCACCCACATGTCTCCAAAGCCAAGGCTAAAAAGAGAACCAACCGGGAAAGAAGCCCCAGCAGCTCTAGCTCGCCATCACCACCTCCCGCACGTGTGGATAAATATGGCAAGAGCCAAAGGCACAGGCAAAGAAGCCCAAGAAGCACCAGCAGCCCGAGCTCGCCATCACCACCACCCGCACGGGTCTCTAAATCTTCTGCCAAGAGGGCAAGGCACCGGCAAAGAAGCCAAAGCTCTGGCTCACCCCAGGACCGGCCTACTACCTCCAAGGGGCATGCTCCTTCTAAGGGCCCATAGAGGCACAGGGCCCCAAGCCCGACTTCTTCAAGCACACCCTCTCCTCCTCGGCCACATTCTCGGCCACAGGTGGCAAGGCACTCACCATATGCCACATCTACACCTGCTACTTCAGTGGCCACCCAGCAACGAACACCCAGTCCCTTTCCTAGTCCTGTTCTATCTCCAGCCAGCCAGCAGTCACTAAATTCACCCCAACACAGCCAGGCCAGAATGTCCCCCGATATGCCTGCAAACAATGAGGAGCCACAACCGCAAGTAACAGGGCGCACATTGCGCAGAGGCCACTTGAGTGGCAGGTTTGGGGAGGCCCAAACTCTGGCATTGGCTAGTGGGCTCACCTTGCATTATGATGAGCTATATGGGCGCAGGTCAAAAGCTACCAGCCAACAACGCAAAGTGGAAATTTTGGAGGAGCTCACTAGACAGGTCAATGCAGCGGGGGAAGAGCTAAAAGATGTTGAGCAGATTCAAAGGAAAATATCGGACCTCAAGTATGCAGCACGGAAGAAAGAAAAACAACGGCGTCATTACGGGTACATATATACTTTGTGGATTTGTCTTCTTGTGTTGTCACCATTTTGCTAAATGTGTCAAACTATCTTTTTCAGCTTACAAACTGACGGAGGCTTCCCCACTAAACTGCGATTTACCCAGGATGAGGAGATGGTGCTGGGCCTGCTACATCCCGTGGCCTTAGAGGGACACTCGGGGCGACGGGACACGGACATCCCGACTATTCCTGCAGGTGACTAATGTTGTAATGTGTATGTGAAAGGTTAGCTACGTGTAAAATGAGGCTCAAAGGCATATATTAACACATGCCCGTAGGGTGTGCCTTGTAGTGGAGGTAACAATTTGACCAGGGTGTGTCATGTCTGTGGACTGATCATTTGCTAATTTGCTTGCCCATACATGACCTTTGAGAGTCTTTAGGAACAGTATTAAAGTATTGAGATTAGCAAAGGACTGCCTGTTATGTATTTCTAGTCAATCACATCCAACACTTACATCTGTTGCCCACTTGGGTTGGAGCTGTGCTTTGGTCTGAAAGACTTGATCTGGGGTGATTGAAAGGTTTACCTAGAAAGAATGGCAACCAGCATAATCTTAGGCCAAATGCTATTTGCAAGCTGAGTGTTGTCCCCTAATGGGCTTTTAGGGATGTGTGAAGCCTCAGAACAGCCAGTACAGTGAAGCATATGTATTATTACACATCACCAATGCATAGTTGTGTGTTTACATGGCTTTTTTTAACAATGCAGCCCAGCATCATCCCTCAGCTAGTGGGGAAGCCTCAGTCAGTTTGTCCATGCCGTCAACTTCCGTGCTGCCTAGGACTCAGGATCCGATATATACGGTAAGTGTCTTTTTCTGATTTTGCTTATGCATGTTACTTGCCATGTTTCTTTTTGCGGAATTACATACGTAGTGCCCAAACTGAACCTTTTTTTTTACATGTCCCAACAGACCCACACACTGATAGAGAAAATCCAGGAGCTGGAGGAGGATGGAACCTTCATGGGACCTTCTGTACAGCCCACAAGTCTTAAAGGAGCCACAGCACTCAACCCTGTCAGCTTGCAGGCCAGCCTATAATCTGTCTCTAAACTTGGTTAAAAACAGAGGACTCGGTCACACACATCTGCAGAAGTATGCTTAAGCTGCACCACTACGCCAAAGTGCCTCTGTGGGGTGCAGTCTTTTTAGTAATGAAGTAATTACTTAATTACTATTTTGGACAGTAACAAACAAAAATACAAAAACAAAGCAAAATTAAATTAAATAACAAGCAATACAGGCACAACAAATTAAGAAAAATGAGTTGAAATCAAATGAGAACGAACTGCTTGCCCAGACGCACTAGCTGGGTCACGGTAGTGGTCTTCTGGGTCATCGCTGGGTGGAGAGGGGGGCAAATCCATATACCGGGGGACACGCTGCAATATGGCATAATTATGCAACACAGCACACGGCATAATTATATCAATGACCTTTTTGGGGTCATACTGAAGTGCCCCCCCGGTATGGTCCAAGCATCTAAAGCGGGTCTTTAATAACGCCCTCTCCACCACGGCCCTGGTCTTCCGGTGTGCCCTATTATATGCATCCTGGGCGGCATTCTGGGGCCGGAGGACGGGCGTCAGCAGCCAAGGAAGGAGTGGATAGCCTGAATCACCTGCAAAAATTCAAAAAGAATATCATAAATTACACAATCCAAAAAACGGTCCTTCCCCATGACTAATAGCATCGCCGACATGCCCAACGTCATTCGTCGTCGCAAGCCTATAACAATAACGTAAGTTATATGAATGGATGCAAAATATCAGATTTTGATGGGAAAATGATCCGAAGTTACGCAAATGTTCAGATTTGCTTTCGTTCATCGAAAGCGCATATACGCATTAGTACGGACGTTCTTGCGAGTAAAAAAATGAACGAAAAAAACCCCCCAAAAAATTACTAACACACACAAAAACTTTCACAGACAGCTACGGAAGTCCAGACGAATGTGCCTCTGAATCGAGCCCATGGTTCTCACAAGCAGCATTGTGTTCATGTATGCACACATGGAACTAGTGTCCACATCAGGCCTTCTGCACTACACAACTTCCTTACAGAATGTATACACTGGATTGGAACTGCAAGGCTGTTGGTCAAAAAACTGCCACACTTCTGAGTTCTGCCAGTTGCCACCATGCTGTGTTTGTGGCACACTGACATCACACTGGGTTCTTGCCATACTTCCACCGTGCTGGGTTCAAGACATGCTGCTACCATACTGAATTTATTGCACACTGCCACCATGCTGGGTTTGTGCCATGCTGCCACCCTCATCCACTGATGATGCCTGGTGGAAGATTGCCCTGGCTCCAGAAGAAATAGGCCCTCCTTGGCTCTCAAGAGGAATGCTTTGAGACCTAGATGCCTCCTTATGATGACTGGCTTTCAACAGTGTGCTTACATCATATCACGTTTGCCACACCCAATGTTTCTCCTCATTTTTTTCTCTGAATCTCCTAAGTTCTAATACTTTTACAAATAACTCAGGAACTACGGGTTCTTTTTGAAAACTGGGACAGTGCAACATGTAGCCAGAGACAATGAGACAACATTCGAGCTGTGGTACAACTTTAATAAATTTTTTTTTAATTCAACAGAACTGTTACTGGATCTTATAAGAACCAGTGGTAATATTGAGGCCCACCAAAAACTGAATGAGAGGTAGGTAGATAAGAACTGTGCAATACCTGTTAGGGTATTCTTGTCTGGGAGAGGGACAAAAACAAACAACAGAAGCAGCAGTCTCTCTGAGTGCCTGAAAGTCAGTGGATGGGGGTAGCACTATCAGGAGACTCCCTGGGACCCTAAGGCCTCTCAAAGCCAGTGTAGGTGGGTAACAGCAGCAGCTGTACCTCTAAGCCATGTAAAAGCCAGTGTAGGTGGGTGACAGAAGCAGCAGCCTCACTAAGCCCTTAAGCCATAGGTGGGAAAACACACCAGCCGTCTCTCTGAGCCCCTAAGGCTTGGAAAAGTCAGTGTAGGTGGGCAACAGCAGCAGAAGTCTCTCTGAGTCCCTAAGGCATGTGAAAGCCAGTGGAGGTGGATAGCAGCAGCAGAAGGATCATAGAGTCCAAAAGGCCTGTGAAAGCCAGTGTTGGTGGGTAACAGCAACAGTAGTCTCTCTGAGACACTAAGCCATGTGAAAGCCAGTGGAGGTGGGTAGCAGCAGCAGAAGGATCATAGAATCAAATGACCTGTGAAAGCCAGTGTAGGTGGGTATTACCATCAGGAGTCTGAGTATGTAAGGCTTGTGACAGCCAGCGCAGGGGGTAGCATCAGCTTAATCAGTCTCTATGAGCCCCTAAGGCCTCAGAAACAGTGCAAGGGATAACAGCAGCAGCCTTTCTGAGTCCCTAGTGCCTGAGACAGCAAGTGGATGTTGGTAGCGCTATCAAGAGTCTCTCTGAGTGCCTAAGGCCTTTGAAAATAAGGGGAGGGGTAGCACTATCTGGAGTCTCTCTGAGTGCCTAAGGCCTGTGAAAGCCAGTGGAGGGTAGTAAGCAACAGCAGCCTCATAGAGTCTCTAAGGCCTGTAAAAGCCAGTGGAGCGCTTCAGGCACAGGAGTGGGGAATTATGGCGTTATGCAAGCCTGATTCATCTTAATGAATGTGAGGATCCCCACATTTTGGCATGAGAGTTCTTCATGGGCTAAAAATAGGCCCTGCTGCATTGAATACCCTCTCAGATGCCACACTTCTGGCTAGTCATGCCAGCATGGACATACAGTTGCTAATTCGAACAATGGGACAAAGGGGACTCGATACAGTATATGCCACCACTTGGTGGTTTAACTGATGCTGGGCACTGATGTTTTTAGGCTGCTCTGCGTTTGTACAAGGGGTGGGTGCATAAAGCTGCTTATTAGAGACTCCAACCTAAAGGGGCTAGCTCAGCTACTACTGCCCCTGCTTCCCTACCAGTTGGAAGTGAAAAGGGAGTGCACAGGTCTCAAGCAAGCAACTACAGAGTAACTCATAGTAGTGCGTCATTTTGGTATCCCTTTTAGCAGGTGAGAAAAGAGATATTTTGCTGTGGAACTGAAGGTATACCTATGTCCCCAGCCAGTGGTCATCCCTCTTGCAAATGGCTTTAATGTAGATGTCACTGTGCAAGCTAGCAAGCAGGCATGCAGCCATTTGGGCTAGGGACTCATGTGATGTTGTGGTAGGCAATGCTGCCTTAGTAGCTTAAAGGATGTTAGGAGCTTGTTAGCAATAAAATTGAAAACATGCACCATGCATGTTGCATGGTTCAGCCCTCCCTGCTGCAGTGCCGAAATAATATGTACCTTCCATTGTGATTAACAAGGGTTCCTATGTCCAGTTGGTAAGTGATCAGCAAAGAGGAGTTTTCCTGGTGTATACAGTTGAGCAGTTCATGCCCAGTGTGGCTGCATTTGCCAAGCCTCACCAGTTGTGTGACAATGAAGGGACTGGCATTGGTGGTAAGAAACCTAACCAAGGTGAACTCTTGACAGATGGGAGGGTAAGGAGAAGGTGGAAGAGGCAGAAGATGTAGAAAGCTCCCAATTGCACCATAGAGGCGCCATTGCTGTGGCCTGACCAAGTTGCTGCAGTGCCTGGGCCGGAAGGATATTAATACGTGGCGATGATGGACATACAGTATATTACTGGAGCTCCACACATCGATGCTGAAGTGCACCATATTTGAGACCAAGAGACCCAATGACTGTCCCACCTCCTTCTACACATAGCTGAGCAGCAATGGCAATTTTTTGGGGAAATAATGCCTTCTTGGACTCTCCACTTTGGCTGGGTACAAGCCATCAGACCAAAGGTGCAGAGTCCACTACCTGGAAAGGGAGGGACTGTAGCTCTAGCAATTTGGCCAGGTGCACATTGGCTTCTGTGCCACTGGGTGACTGCTAGCATACTGATGTTTTCTTTATTGCACTCTAAATTGAGGAGGAATGGGTGCAATGAAGGGGATGGTGGTAGATATTCAGGTGGAGCCAGGGAAACAGTGTACTGCTAATACAAAAAGACTGCTACTTGCTGTAGATGTTGAGGAGCCCTGACTGACAGTGTCCTACGCATATGGAAATGCAGCGGTTGGTGGATCCCACAGCAGAACAGGTTGTCCATGGTTCTTTGAACCATCACTGTGGTGGTGTTTCATGTGTGCATGTTTGGTAGTGGTGCCCAAATACAGATAGACAGATGCTTTATTCCGCCATGTAAGTACAGGATACTTACAAGAAATGCTTTTTGGAAACTGTTTTTGTGTCTGGTGGTTTTTGTCAAGTGGTTGAGCCATGGATCTGCACACAGAGCGTAAGAGCCTGAAGAAGGAATGCCCTGGGTGCGTTGAGTCCTCTCTTATTTCCTTAGCCCTTGAGGAAATTCTGTTCATGAATTGCTCTTCCACAGATGGTAAGGGGGATCCAATTATTTGCTCAGCGGTTCTAGTTATTCTATTCAGCCTATGCTTGTCTTTGACTGCAGCCCCACCAAATCAGACTGTGAATGAAGTGGTCAAGATTGATCCTATGGTAGCATTGTAAAAAGTTTTCAAGATTCCCTGAGACATAGTGTATCTTTTCAATTGCCTAAAGAAGTGTAACATTTGTTGTGCCTTGTTTAAAGGAGCACTATCGTGAAATTGTGTAATGTTAAAAATCCATATAAACACTTCAGCTGATGACAGGAGGGGCTACTTATACACACGAACTGAATAAAACTCCCGCCAAGCTTGTGGTTTATTTTCACATTGTAGGAACAAAATCCAGGATGACAGATTTAGTACATGAGCAGTGACAGAACCTGTCACCCCTGATTTCTTCTTCAATCCATAAAAATAAAAGAAACAAGCCTGGCTGGATATTTCTTGGTGTCGGGTGTATGAGTGACCTGTCCTTCCGCCATCCGGGATATTTGTATGGATTTTTATCATTGGCCATTTTTTCGCGATAGTGCTCCTTTAAGATAACGGTAGCCTACTTGCTCTACATCAAGTCCTGCGATATCTGGGGTCCTAGAAATTTTGTATTGGCTATGATTTTGACGTCCTCCTCATCAGCTATAATAGGATGGTTACAAGATCATGACCTTTTCCCTGGTGTACATGTTCCTGACAGAGCCAACACCATATCGGAAGTGGAAGATGGCTTGTAAAATACCCGCCACACTTCAGAGTAATGTTGTTTTCCATGAGCAACCAGTACTACTGGCTGATTGCTGACGCTGATTGAGGGTGCGTGCTTACTGCTAGTGCGACCCTGTAAGCTACACCTCCCACATTTTACTGGTGATCTCTGATGCCCCCACATTGTGTTGGTGGAATGCAGGCAACATGCTGGGTTAGTGGAATTCCGGCATCATGCCGGGTTGGTGGCAGCCACCCTGATGATGCTGCCTCATGACCCGGCTCCCACCTGCAGTCAGCAACATCATCATCTTGACAGGTTTCACTGCCACTGCTGTCTCCCTCAACTACATGGTTTCCCTGACTCCACCTGAATATGCCCCTCCCTGGCTCTCTGTAGTGCTTTGATGCCTAGCTGTCCCCTCAGTATCACCACTCCTCTGACTTTCCTTCCAACCTTCTTTACTGAACAGCGGTTCAGAGTCAGCGTGTAACCTTAACTATAGCTCTCAGGCAGATGGTATAGATAGAGGAGCAATTTCAAGGCTGGAGAGGGTCCAGAAAAATGTGGGCGCTAGCTCATAGATCCTCAATGTCTATTGGCAGAGGCACTCTTACCCAAAACAATATGTTGGGTGCAGTGGCTAGCGGTGGTGCCTCATAACATATGGCAATGAAAGCCAGCACTCCTTATTACCAGATTTGCTTGTATTGTGCAAAAAATATATACATGCAGTAATCAAATTCCATCCACTAGTTTGCGCCAATATGCATCCATACGTCCAACGTTTTGGGGTGTTGATACCCCTTCATCACAAGAACAAAGTCAAGCAGATAAACACATTCCACTTACTATTTGACCTGTAAAGGTCGCCAAAATCCCGCCTGACATCCCGCCTGATGGCGGTGCCCGTATCCTAAATTCCTGAACAGAGTTGCAGCCCAGTGGGGGAAAGAATAATAAGTTAGTGACTAAAAACGTAAAATATATTAATTTAAGATGCTGGGGAACCGTTTTTTAAGAGTTTGTTTTTTTTATTAAATCACGCTGAAGGTCCGATTTAATGCACCTAGGGTTGGTCCTTTTATCCCTGAGCCATAATGGCTCTCACTGCCACCCGGGCAGTAACCGCCAGGCGAGGAATCTGGATCCTGCTTGCTCCAGCGCAGGGGCCAGTTGATGTTGGAGCCCGCAGCCTGCATGGCGAGCACGGACGCTGCTCTCCGCGGCAAGGATGTCACTGGTAGCCGGGCAGGATTCTGGGCCCGACTGACAGGGAAGCCTTCCCCGAGTGCATTGGACACTGACCTGCTGACGTCATTGATGATGTCAGTTGAGATTTTGGCGACCTTTACAGGTCAAGTATTAAGTGGAATGTGTTGATCTGCTTGACTTTGTTCTTGTGTGTCCCTGATGAAGGGATATCAACACCCCGAAACGTTGGACGTATGGATGCAGCTGTGAATTATTACCTGCAGCTGCTGCTCTTACATTTTCTGTGTTACTGCTTGAGGTGATTAATGAGGTCTATGCACACCATTTTTACTCAGGCCACAAAAGGCATTCTGCTTTGAACTTCCTTAAATAAAATACCCTTACTTACTTTGCAAGAACCTGATGTGTCTATGTGGCGACCACAGTTTTCTCATCCCCCACCCCCACACATGCCTTAAAAATTGCCACACCGTTGTCAGGATACAACAAGACAAAGCACATGGCTTTAGATAACGGTAAAGATTTTGGACCCTGAAATTAAAGCGGACCTTCACTCTGAATAAGAGCCTATCTTATATGTTTCCCACACCCTGTACATACAGATTGCCCACATTAAAAATCATCCTACCTGCATCTACTGCATGTTATGAGCCTTTAAACATCCAAGATGGCGGCTTATAGAAGCCGCCATCTTATCAGGCAGCCTGCAAACAGGAAATGCCTCCTGACTGTGCTGCTCTCCATTCTGGGACTGCTGACCTTTACCTGACCCTAGCTCTGCTCTGTCTGAGCAAAGCACAGCTATAACCCGCCCCCCTGTACCTTATCCCACTCTCCCCTCCTCAGTAAGTGTGATGCTTCTGAGTCAAGATGGCGGTGCCCGTATCCTAAATTCCTGAACAGAGTTGCAGCCCAGTGGGGGAAAGAATAATAAGTTAGTGACTAAAAACGTAAAATATATTAATTTAAGATGCTGGGGAACCGTTTTTTAAGAGTTTGTTTTTTTTATTAAATCACGCTGAAGGTCCGGTTTAATGCAGAGCCTAATGGGGAGGTTTTCTGTATAGTCACCCAAGTTTAATGGGACACTCTGCAGTCTGGATGATGGCCTCCAGGTGGAGATTGCACATTTAAGGGTAGAGGGTGTGAGAAAGACTGTGTTACATATGGAAACCTCTCAGAGTAACATGTTGGAAAAGGCCATTTTGGAGGAATTGTATTGAGATGACACCTCCCTGCATGATCTCAAAAAATATTCATGGATCAATTACAAAACCAGGGGGAATCCATTCCTGAATATGCTAATGCCCTACCAGATATATTGGCTGCCATAAAGAAATAGAACCCAAGGCTGTCCCATTTTGGTGGCTATGCAACCAGGTTGTGCTGGGGCTCTAAAGCTCCCACATGTGTTACATGGAAAAATAAAGTTACAATCAGATATTTCTGTTCTAAGGAGGAGGAGATGACCAGCATGCAAAATGACTGGAGGCAAGGCCCAATACCGTGGGAGGGGGTGAGTCCTGCAGAAGTCACTGGAGGAAGTAACTAAGGCATTGGAGGGTGGGCAGGTTATGAACAGAGCTGAGTGGCCAGCCTCGATCCCCAGAGGTGGTGAGAGGGGATGAAAAAGAACTGGGCTCTTGTATATCTAAATTGTATAGATGGCTCTCAATATTCAGTAAGCTGCAACCTGACTAGATGGCAAATCTATATTTAGCAAAAACTGGGAAAGGAAAAATACCATTTTGTGAGTACTCACCTGTAAAATGGATATTGTCAGTGTGTCACACACCCCGCTTCCCCTTTAATTCTGATGATAGGGTTATCCTCCAGCAGGAGGCGACGTTGCAGAGAGAAGTCTTGAAAACGAGCCCCTTCCGGCCTACATATACCTGGGACCTCCCACTTAACACCCAGTGAATTCAAACAGCAGTAAGACAAGGTACCAGGAAATCCAACGGTAACCTCAAAATAAAATAAAGGAAAGCTTCACCATATAGAGGATCCAGGATACCAAAAAAGGGCGGGTGAAGCGGGGTGTGTGACACACTGACAATATCCATTTTACAGGTGAGTACTCACAAAATGGTATTATTCTCAGTGTGTCACACACCCCGCTTCCCCTTTAATTCTAACGATAGGGACATCCAAAAGCAGTGTCCACAGGGGGTGGGTATCCGACAGCAAAATGAAGCATAACTTAAACGACTGCAGTCTGCAGAACCTTGCGGCCAAACACAGCATCCGCTGAAGCCCGCACATCAACCTTATAAAACTTAGAAAAAGTATGAACGGAAGACCAAGTAGCAGCCTTACAAACTTGTTCAAAAGAAGCCTGGTGCTGAAAAGCCCAAGACGCTCCAACAGCACGAGTAGAATGAGCAGTGATACGAAAAGGGGGAACCTTCCCCTTGGCCGAATAGGCCCCAACAACGGCCTGACGAATCCATTTGCTAATAGAAGACTTGGCCGGAGCCAAACCCTTCCTAGGCCCACAGGGCACAACAAAAAAGGCATCAGTCTTACGAAAAGGAGAAGTAGTAAGCAAATAGTACTTAACACAGCGTACCACATCCAAACAATGCAAAAGCCTCTCCTTGTCATTCTTAGGCTTAGGACACAAGGAGGGAAGAACAATATCCTGATTCAAATGAAAAGCAGAAACAACCTTAGGAAGAAAGTCCAATTTGAAACGAAAAACCACCTTGTCCTGATGCCTCTCAAAGTAGGGCGCCTGAATCGACAAGGCCGCCAACTCCGAGACACGCCGAACCGAAGTGATAGCCACCAAGAAGGCAATCTTCTGAGTCAAGGTAGAAAGAGCAATATCCTGCAAGGGCTCAAAGGGAGGAGCCTGAAGAGCAGAAAGAACAAAGTTCAAGTCCCAAACAGGGAGCAATGGCTTCCTGGAAAAAAGTTTTGACTAAAGGATGAAGCGCAAAAGGCTTCTGAAAAAAGATAGACAAGGCAGAAACCTGCCCTTTCAAAGTACTCAGCTGGAGACCAGAATCCAGCCCTGATTGCAGAAAATCCAAAATCCAGGAAACTGAAAAGACCCTACAAGGTAAAGATCTAATCTCACACCAAGTGATATAAACTCTCCAAGTCCTATAGTAGATGGTAGAAGAAGACCTCTTCCGGGCACAGATCAAAGTCTTAACAACTGAGTCAGAAAGACCCTCCTCCTTCAAGATGAAGGTTTCAACAGCCAAGCCGTCAAACCCAGCATTGGTAAATTGGGGTAACACAGCCGACCCTGAGTGAGCAGATCGGGCCGAAGAGGCAGAACGACCTGATCCACCGCCAGCCGAACGATGTCTGCGAACCATACTCGCCTTGGCCACCTTGGAGCCATGAGAATGGCGGACACCCTTTCCAGAGCCAGCTTCCGTACCACCTTGGCTAGCATGGGTATCGGAGGAAACAGGTACAGAAACCCCAGATCCCCCCAGCTCAGAGACATGGCGTCCACCGCCAGAGCCAGAGGATCCTGAGAGAGCGACACGAAGGTCGGAAGCCTGCAATTGTGACGAGAGGCAAACAGATCCACCTCTGGTGTACCCCACCGGAGACACAGAGACCGAAAAACCTGAGGATGGAGGGCCCATTCCCCCAGACGGGAAGAGTACCTGCTCAACAGATCCGCTTCCCTGTTTTCCACACCCGGAATGTAAACTGCCGAGAGACAAGGAACATGGGCCTCCGCCCAGGTCAGGATCAGGGACACCTCTCTGAGGGCACCCAGACTGCGAGTCCCGCCCTGATGATTGATGTAAGCAACCGCTGTCCGATTGTCCGAGCGAACCTGAACCGGAAGGCCCAGAACATGCTGAGTCAAATGAAAAAGAACCAGATGGATGTCTCTCAGTTCCAGAACATTGATGGGCAAGTGGGCCTCTCGAGGCCCCCACTGCCCCCCAAACTGAAGATCCTTCCAGAATCCTCCCCATCCCGAAAGACTGGCGTCCATGGTGACAATTTCCCAAAGAGGAGTCAGGAAAGACCTGCCCCTCAAGAGATTGGTCGAGACCAACCACCATTGAAGGGACAGCCGGACCCGGGAGGACAACTGGAAAGGCCGATCCAATGACCGTGGTCGCCGGTCCCAAGACGCCAACAGATGAAGCTGAAGCGTCCTTGTGTGAAATTGAGCAAAAGGAACTGCCTCGAAGGAGGCAACCATCAACCCTACCAGTCTCATCCCCAGACGGATGGACGGTCGAGGATTGGAAAGAAGGAACCGAGCCAATTCCTGAATCAGAAAAATCTTGGATTGAGGCAGAAACACCCTGTGCTGACAAGAATCCAACCGCATTCCCAGAAAGGATACCACCCTGGCCGGGGCAAGGGAGGACTTGGGATAGTTGATCACCCAACCGAAGCTTTCCAGCGTGGAGACCACCGTCCTGGTGTCCGTCTCTGATTGATTGAGTGAAGGAGCCATGATGAGAAGGTCGTCCAGATAAGGTACGATGCGAATGCCTTGAGATCTGAGAATGGCCATCACCCCTGCTAGCACCTTGGTGAACACTCTTGGAGCCGAGGTAAGGCCAAACGGAAGTGCCACGAATTGAAAATGCCGATCCTTCATCACGAACCGAAGAAAACGTTGATGAGCCTGGCAGATGGGAACATGAAGGTAAGCATCCTTGATGTCTATGGACGTCATGAAGTCCCCCTGCCGAAGCGAACTGATAGCTGATCGCAGAGTTTCCATGTGAAACTTCCGTGTACGGATGAACCTGTTGAGGAACTTCAGATCCAGAATGGGGCGCACCGACCCGTCCTTCTTGGGGACTGTGAAGAGATTGGAGTAATACCTGAGGCCCACTTCCAAGTGCGGCACCGGCCGGATGACCGCCATTTCCAGAAGATTCTTCACCGACGCCAGGAGCCCCTGCGCGGCCAAAGGGTCGGTGGGCTCCCGAGACCGGAAAAACCGTGAAGGAGGGCGAGACTCGAACTCCAGCTTGTAACCGGACGACACCACCTCCCGGATCCATCTGTCCGGAACCGCCTGGTCCCAAACCTGGGAGAAGTGTTGCAATCGTCCCCCCACCCGCACGGGTGAGGGAACACCCTCATTGCTGAGCGGGCTTGCCAGCAGGCTTGGCTTGGGCGCCCCAGGACTGACCGGGACGGCCAAGGCATCTCCCCCGGGTCCAACCTGCACCCCTGGTAGCGGAAAAGGAGGCCCCTCTGCCCGCTCTAGCTCCCCGAAAGGAGGGACCAAAAGAAGCCGCTCCCCGAAAGGAACGACGCGGCCTCTTGCGTTGAGGCAACTTACCACCCTTGGTAACCGAATCCAATTTGTCGCCAAACAGGCGCAAACCTACAAAAGGAAGAGCTGTAAGCGACTTCTTACAGCTAAAGTCCGCCGTCCACTGACGCAGCCACACCGACCGACGAATAGCAACCAACAGTGCCGCGGTCCTGCTACACATCGCAAGCGCATCGTCCTGGGCGGCCATGACAAAGGAAATAAACGACTCACACTGCTTGAGAGAAAAGAACTCATCGCAAGTGGGATCAAGATCTGCGCACAAATCTCTAACAATGGACCGGACAGCCATCAAAAGAAGCGCCGAAGCACAAACCGGCCGCAGTACCGATCCAGCACTGATAAAACCATGGCGAGCCAATTGATCAATCCGACGATCCTCACCATCCTTAATGGTAGTAGTGTCAGGGGAGTGCAACACAGCCGTGTTAGACAGCCCCAACACGGGGGCATCGACGTCAGGGGGAACAGACCAAAGCTTCACCAAATCCTCCGGAAAAGGATAACGCTTATCCCAACTAGGAGGAACTCCAGCAAGACGCGTAGGTTGTTCCCATTCCTTAAGGACAACCCCCACAAAGTGTGAGAAACACCAAACGCGGCTTGGGGACATCAAACAACTCACCCTTTGGCGGGGGGACCGCCTCAGGCGGATCCAAGGCCAAAATCTCAAACATTTGAGCCAAAATGGAAGGAGTGTCAAGGAACACCCCCGCAGCCTGATCTCCAGCGGTATCAAACAATTGCTGGTCTGCAGGCTCGTCCGACTCCTCTAGGAGCTCCCCCTCCTCAGCCTGGGGACAATCGGACCAATCCAACACTTCCAACACCTCATCCTCCGGAACAGGCAACGCCGGAGAAAGGTGCTTCCGCTTAGCCGTAGCCTTCTGAGCCACCGTGGCGGAAACCATTTTCTCGAGGCTGGCCAACCGTGCACACACCTCGGATTGCCAATCCCCACCTTTGGCAACGTCACACGGGGTCCGGAATAGGTGGGGGGGTAGGAGATGACGGAGGTTGCGAGGAGCCAGAAGCCGGAGTGCCGGACTGGCGCACAATATTCCGCTGTGCACATGGAATACATATTATGACATCATCGCCTGGGAGCGGAGCCCCACAACCCCCACACAGCCTGGATAGCCCCGAAGAGCCGTTTCCGGCAATGTCGGAAGCCTCCATATAGTGAAATTATGGCATTCGCAATAACCCAGGGAATTACGCGTTAAGCAACCCGGGATGCCCCTTTTATAATTAAAGTCCCGGGAGTGGGAGGATTTTAACCAATAAGACTAGCCAGGTATATCAGACCGGGAGACCCACCGCAGTGCGGAACTCCCCGGACCTGTAGGAAATAGACCACAATCAGCCCCCAGAAAATACAACAAAAGGCCTGCTGCAAGCAAACATACACATACAGGCACTATACATTAAATAGACAAGGTATACTGGTAAACACATACATATGAATATATATATATATATATATATATATATATATATATATATATATATGAAATTTTAGATATCAACATGCAGCCCTTTATACCCCAAAGGGCATTATAAAAAGTGCACCATCACAGTGATGAGCCAGTGCAACCAATCCTAGGAGTAATTACATCCATATGAGCCACAACATAGGAATATATAACTGCATGAAACATGTCCCAGAAAACTTGCATGACAACAGACATAAGCATAGCCAATACTTGCGCGAGCCTCTCAGAGCCCTCCTCAGCAGTCCAGAAGCAGCAGACAACTCCGGAGGAGGGAAGACGCAGGGCGGGCCGGACAAAGCGCGTGCAGCGCTCTGGCCCCGCCCCCTGCCCACGTCAGCAACACGGCCCCGCCCCCTAGAGACGAGCACCACGGCTTCGCCAAAAATGGCGACGCCGTACGAGCGAGGCGGGTGCCAGACAAACAAGGCATCCCGCCCGCACCAGTGTAAAAAATACATACCACTAGACCACCAGGGACACATCTACCACCGGAAAAGGAGCCCCCGCAGTCCAGGAACACCTGCGGACTAGAGCGCAGCGCCGGCCCCACATGCTGCTATCAAAAGTGCTTAAAGCATACCGACAAGGATGGTATTCAAACACATGCATGCAAGGCACAATGGATTCTCACACATACAAACACACTCTAGTCAAAACAAGGCCAGTATAGCCACCCCACAAATGCCACCCCCCCCCCCCCCCCCACGCTAAGGGAGAAGGGACCAGGCGAGGGAAGGCTAGGCTAAAAGGGGGGACCGGGACGGGGCATCCCAAATCCGGATTACCGGCCGGATAACCGCGTTGCCCCGCGCCTGGGGACGAGCAGAGGAGATAAGCTCCTAGGCACCATGAGGTGCCGTTTACCATTGCCCAGCCAGCAGCCTAGGCTGGGAGGCTTCCAATATCCTTAACAGAGTATACAAAAAACAAGCAGCTGGGCAGAAATAGACCATGAGGGGATGCCGGGGTCTGACCCCGGCTACCTGCAAGCAAGAGACTTCTTTCTTCTGTCTTGTCGCATCTTGCAGAGAGAAAACACTGGGTGTTAAGTGGGAGGTCCCAGGTATATGTAGGCCAGAAGGGGCTCGTTTTCAAGACTTCTCTCTGCAACGTCGCCTCCAGCTGGAGGATAACCCTATCGTCAGAATTAAAGGGGAAGCGGGGTGTGTGACACACTGAGAATAGAAAAGTTTGTCAGGCAGTGAGGAATCAAACACTTCTCTCTGCTAGACCCCTTCTCTTACAGGTGCACTTATGTGTCTAAGAGCAGAGGGAGTTTCAAATCAATGAAGATGATTAATCTCTCTGCACTTGATAGACATTGTTTATTGTTAGATGCAATTGACTAAACACATGAATAAATGTATACAGTGTTGCAGGTTACAACTTTCATTAAAATACGGCAGGAAACTTAAGACACTTACCCGCCTGGCCCGGAGGTATCACCTAACCTGGGCCTGTGAGTGTTTTCCACTGTGTGTTAGTGCTGTTCAACAGATGCGTGTTTTTCACCACCGATAAGCTGTTGCCTTTACTATTCCACCCCATGAATTATGAAGGCTTGCTATGCATTATACATTTACTGACTCCGTCATCAAATCTTCTGTTTTTTATTTGAATCATGCACAAACAAATTTAAAATGAGTCCAATCAACATACACAATTGTTCTTATACTTTGAGTCCCGTGTGCAGTATATGGGATCGCACCCCGTCCCAGGTGTGACAGGTTCAGATGGTCCAGCACTCCGACTGACAGGCTTTTTTATAGTTCGATTACATTAGCTTACTGTGTCCTAAAATATAGAACTTCCGTCAGTTGTCTGATATTTCAAAGTGCTACAAAGGTATGCAGTATAGCTGTAAATTTCCTGCTGCGGCTTCAGTACAAGGGTCCAAAAGAAGAACCGGGCTACCTCTGACAGACCCAGATTTAATTTGCTGATACAGCCAGCGGTGAGAACGTTTTGCCAGGAACTGTCCCAATAGGCCCCCCTTCTGCCACGGGCCATTAAACTGGCGATCCCCCGAGTGACGGCCTCCTTCATGGAGCAGCACAAAGGCTGTCTGAAGGCTGACTTTCCCCTCTTTGCATTGGTTATGGGAATCCCCAGTGTCGGAGGTAAGACTGGGAACTAGAAAAGCATGGGCCCTAATTGACACTGATTCCCAGGTGACTACAATGAATGAACTATTTTTTTCAGAAAAACTTTCAGGGTCAATCTCTGAAAGCAGAAGTCCCCTAGCTTTCTCGAACAGTGGCTAACTCCCTAATGAATGCGTCTGGGTTTGAAATTTCTGTGGGGGAACAGTGTCTACCTTCCAGAGGTGTGGTAATTGTGTGCTAACCACAAACCCCAGGGGTACTCATCATTTTGGGGACACCTGACCTGGATACTGGGTGGGTTCAGAGCCTGGGGGATCAGCATTGGAAGAATTTCCCAGAGGGTTCACCCCCAATGCCCAGCCCTTTGAGCTATCCAGTGGGTGTGCTATTCTATCCACCTGAATGTAGGGGCAAACGCACCAGTGGGGTCATCTGTGTCACCCGGAAGGAACCTCTAATAATTCCCACCCAATAAGAGCCGGTTGTCTCCCTGGAGATTAGAATTAGCGGCTCACTGCAAGGTTTCAGTGGTAGAGCACTATCCCAAAGAATGTGTAGTTTAAGTGGCCAGAGTCTTTGCCACTGTGAAACCTAGTTAGGTTCCAGTTAGGATAGTAACCAAAGGCGTGTGCTAGGATGGTTCTAGCTGAGAACCAGATCTTCTAAGGGCAAGTAATTCCCGAGCCCCCCAAGGAGCAGGGGGATTCTCCAGGACACACAAGGGGGGAGGGGCCCTGGAGCAGCTAGACATTGAGGTGTACCAGATCAATGACCTACAGAAGCAAGCTCAACAGACAAACTCGACCCAGGGCACATGACCGAGATACAGCATGGGATTAATACTGGTGATGCCATTTCATTTGTATCAGAAGACTAAAGAGATTTGGGGCAAGATGATGCAGAGGGGAATCATTGAGGAGAGTAAGAAGCCTGGCCTGCCCCATTGTATTGGTGAAGAAAACAAATGGTACTCTACAGTTCTGTGTTGATTACTGCAAACTAAATTCTGTGACAATTATGTGATGGCTATGCTGTCGGCCATCACAGAAACCTCACTGGTGCCTATTTTGTTGTAATCATGAATATCCACTTATCTCTCCACGGGCCAAGCTGGGGGCCCTGGAGCAGCAATGGGTAACTCAGCTGGCCCCTTTCAATTTTCAGGTCAAGTATTGCCACAAACAGCTGTGGATGTGCTGTCCCAACCCCCTGGGATGAGCCTGTAGGAGATAAGGAGATGGAACGATTGGTGGGATCTCACGACTAAGAGAGGTTCACATCAGATGTTAGAGGGAGGTCCCCAGTTCAGACAGATGCAACTACTGGGAGATAGAGTCGGGTGGGACAGGACTCAGCAGGATGACCCGATGCTAGCCCAGATCCAGAGTTTCTTGGAGAGCCAAAGCAAGGGATAGGAAGTCTTTGCCCCCTGAAGTCCAGCTGTGACAGTGGGAAAGGCTGAGGGGGTGGTGAAGAGATGGGTAATTTCCTTCAGGCCTCAGGGCATAGTTTTCCCGTATGGCAGATAGTCTTATCATAGGTCATGGCCTGCCGGATGGTTGGACAGGTCCATCAGCCGATGGAACATTGAGGGACAGATTAATTGCTGAGCTGGCTGACACCCCATTTCTACTGCAATTTTTTGAGACAGATAATACAACAGGGCTGTGTGAGCTGTCAATCCTGTCAACAGGCCAAGGAATCAGAGTTCTCCCATTAGAATGGAAGACCCATAGACAATACACAGCAGGGCCCTGCTTTTGAGGCTGATCTCTTTGAGCAGCTGTGTCAACTGAATCAATTACGGAAGTCAAGGTCTTTCCCATACCACCCTTAAGGGAATGCAGCCTATGAGAGGTTTAATCATATCCTTATTCAGATGTTAAACCGGACCTTCACCATAATTTATTGAAAAGCCCAAACCCTTAAAAATTATTCCCCAGCATCTAAAATTAATATATTTTAAGTTTTTAGTCACTTACTTATCTTTCTTTCTCCCACTGGGCTGCAACTCTGTTCAGGACTTTAGGATACGGGCGCTGCGAGGGGCGTGGCCGGACGCTGAAGAAGATGGCTGCTTCTTGCTAGTGCTCGGCGCCTCGGAGCACAGAACCCACCCCACAGCAGCTTCCTTTCAGCGAAATCAGCCGACAGCTTGGCAGCAGATCATCCCCACCACCTGCCCCAGCCTGCAGATGGGGAGAAGCGGGGCCAGGGGGAAGGAGAGAAGGACAGGCGGCGAGAGGAAGAGCGCCGCGGGCCCCCGCCAGCCGGACATCATGGCGGAGCTCCGGCGCCAATCTCAGGCCGCCCATCACTCCAACACCAGCCGGGACACACAACGCAGCGGCCAGCCGCACTCACCGGATCGGGTGCCGCCGGCCCAGCGGGACGCAGCTCGGGAACCGCCGGAGGAGGAGGTAGGAGCGGACACTGGCCCCGACCACGTGAGCGGGAGGCGGCAGTCCCCACCGCCGCAGCATCTGCCCCAGCCACATGGGGAGAAATCTGGCATGACCCAGCTACCGGGCCCAATGGAGCACCCCTCTGACCCGGGGGCAAGCGGGGACTGGGGGGGGGACACGGACTTCCCGCCACTGCACCCTCAAGCTGCACTCCAGCCCAGATCCATGCAGCCCTCCTCCCCTCCTTCATGGCCGCAGCATGGCCTGCGACACCCGCAGCATGGGACAGATCCTTCATCCCCGCCACAGGGCGCACAGCCGAGGGGGAGCCCTGGAGGTGTCGAACCCCCACACCTGACCACACCAATGCAGCCCTCCTCCCCTCCTTCGCGACCGCGGCATGGCTTGCGGCCTGCGGCTGATCCCCCATCTCCGCCACGAGGTGCACAGTCGAGGGGGAGCCCTGGAGGTGTCGGGTCCCCACATCTGATCACACCCACGCAGCCTTCCCCCCCTCTTTCATGGCCATAGCGCGGCCAGCGACATCCGCAACCTGCAGCTGATCCCCCATCTCCGCCACAAGGTGCACAGCGGGGGGGAGCCCTGGAGGGATTGGGCCCCCGCATCTGAGCCCAGCGGACCCCGCCCGCGACGTGGACGGCGGCCTGCCTCTGTCCCTTACTGGCAGCAGGGACGTTCCACTAATTTTTGAAGAGACCTCCAGGCCGGACAGCAGCGTTTTTTCCCAGCCCTTGGTTGAAGATGCCCGGGGGAGAACCCGCGGAGTGCCCAGGGATCCCCATACCCAGCTAATCCTATTGTACGCGACGAGCAGTTGCTGGCTAAATTTAAGCAGTTATTGCAACAAGAATTGGCCGCGGCAGTGTCCCAGCTTTCCACTAGCTTCGCCAGCGACATCAGAGACCTGGGTGACCGGACCAACACGTTGGAGGAAAGAGTGGATGAAATAGTGACGGCCCTGGACTCCGGTGGGTCGGCCACCGCGGCTGTGCGAGAAGAGGTGTCTTTACTTCAACACAAGCTGGAAGACTTGGAAAACAGATCCAGAAGAGAAAACGTCCGGATCCGGGGCCTCCCGGAGTCCATGGAGGATGTTCCCGCTACGGTCACAGCATTACTCCAGGAACTGCTCCCTTCTACGCCAGTCGAGCGCTTGGAATTGGACAGGGCCCATAGGGCCTTGGGTCCCAAAAGATCGGACGGTCGCCCCAGGGACATTGTCATCAGACCCACGTTTTATCGTACAAAGGAGGCTATCCTAGAGGCCTCTAGGGCGGCAACTAACCTCTCTTTTCGGAATCACGCCTATCAGATATTCCCAGATGTTGCCCCCCAGACGCTCCAGCGACGACGGGAGATGAAGCCAGGACTGGAGGTTTTGAAGTCGAACGGTATCAGGTATCGCTGGGGGTTCCCTTTTAGGCTGATGTTCTCCCACGCGGGTCGTCAGTGTGCTGCGGGCTCCCTTGGTGAGCTTCAGGGCCTCATCCGGGAACTTGGGATACCCTCGAGGGACCCGCTTGTGGCCGCGCCGGATCGGGCGGCCCAGCGGGGGTCCCAACGTCAGCCGCTGCGGCCCATTTGGGGGAGGGTTCGCCCGCGGAGGAGACGGGATCGGGGGGCCGGCCGCACGCCGCACTCTGACTCGGACCCGGGTTGAGGTTTTCTGGCGTCGGGACGGGTCGGAGTTGGCGAACTGCGCTTTGTTTCCAATTTTGAATAGGCTCTGCTGAACGAGCGCGGGGTCCATATGCTCATTTCCCTGGGTCCCGCCTTCCCCTCCCCCCCCCCCCGAGTTACTTGAGAGTTACTTATGTTTACTAAGGTTATTTAGTTGAAACTGCAATGTTATACGTTCATGCCAATAGGTTTAACAATGTATTTTTACTCCAGACCGGTTATTCATGGTGGCGTAAGCTGGGGACCCTTCTGCCCGCTCGAGGGGGAATGAGTGCCTGCCTGGGGCCCTCGGGGTGCAGCGGCTTCAGGGCCCTGGGCCCGGGACGGCCTGCAATGCTGCAAAGTACAGTGGCTCCCCGAGTGGCGGGGCTGTTCCCCTTTTGGCATGGGCTAGACGGACGGGCAGGGGGGGCAGATCTCTCCCCCCCCCCCCCTCGCCGGGTTGAATTAATAATGTTTACTGTGCTGATTACTGTCGGGTTTTATATCGGGGTGGCGGCCTGTGTCTCTGAGTACCACCCCCCACACTGTACGAGTTGTCCCGGACTGGGATGCCTTTGCCCCCGGTGCCTGGACAACTTCCTGCCCAGGCAGGAATCCTTTGGGTCCTTTTTGACCCAGAGGGTCTTTTTGGACTACGGTCCTTATTGTTTTTTTGTTACGTGTATATGGTTTGCAATGTTATGCTTCCTCTTGTATGTTGTAACCTTCCCCTCATTTCCCTCCCCCCTCCCTTCCCCCCTCGCGACCAGCCTGCCTCCTCTGTCTTCTCTCGTGAGAACCAGACCCAATGGTGGGACTGACAGTTAAATTAATCTCCCATAATGTCCAGGGATTTAACAGCCCTGTTAAAAGGAGCAAGGCCTTCCATTACTATAAATCATGTAAGGCGGATATACTGTTCCTCCAGGAAACCAGGTTCTCGACCCACTCTAGACCCAAGTACCTAAGCAACCACTTTCCAGTGTCCCACATGGCCTGCGCTAGAGAAAAGAAAAGGGGGGTCCTGGTGGCCTTTAGGAAAAATCTTCCCTTTATTTGCTCTAAAGAAGTTATTGACCCGACCGGTAGGTATGTCTTGCTGCAGGGGTCTCTCTACGATGTCGATATGACCCTCGTGACATATTATGCTCCTAATTCCTTCCAAACACGCTTTTTTAAACACCTATTGACGGTCATCCGTAACAACACTAAAGGTATCTTGCTAATGGGCGGAGACTTGAACATGGTGCTGGATCCCAAGGCGGACAGACACCGGACGGGCCAAAGGGTGAGGGCGAGGGAGGAACTGGACCCCCACTCCGCTACGTTTAGGGTCCTTTTAGACACCTCTGGCCTGTGCGATGTTTGGAGGGAGAGGAACCCCACCACCAGGGATTTTACGTTCTACTCTAACGCTCCTTTTGCAGGATCGATCACATTTTTGTCCCCCAATCTCTCCTCCCGGCTATGATCAACTCCAGAATTTACAGCTCGACCTGGTCGGACCATAGCCCGGTGATGGCGGTGGCGGACCTCCTGGTCTCAACCAGGAGATCCGTTACTTGGAGACTCAATGACTCCCTCCTGTGTTCTCCAGATACCTGCTCGAGGATCCATGAGGCCCTTAAAGATTACTTTGCATTAAATACAGGATCTGTCCGCTCTCCGATTACTCTTTGGGAGGCTCAAAAAGTGGTTATACGTGGCAACATCATAGGTATAGCTTCCCGTAAGAAACAAGAGCGGCAACTGCGTCAGAAGGAATTAACGGCGCGCTACGAACAAGCTGAATTGCTCTGGAAGGAAACCCCAACCGCTAGGAACAGGAAAGCCGTGGATAGACTTAGGCTGGAGCTCAACGTGCTTTTGGATGATCAGGCTGAGAAAAGGCTTCGCTGGGCCAAGCAAAAATTTTATGTGAGGGGCAATAAGCCCGACACCATGATGGCCCGGAAGCTGCGTGTAGCCGAACTGGATCGCCGGCAGCCGATTAAGCTTAAACTTCCACAGGGCACAATCACGGCCAACCCAGACAAGGTCGTGGGGGCTTTTCGCGATTTCCTTTCAAACTTGTACTCGGCCTCCCCGAGAGCCGGTAATGCCGATCTCGAGAAATTCTTTGAGCGCGTTGAGCTGCCGCCTATTGCCCAAGATCATTTGGACCTGATGGATTCCCCCATTACACCCCAAGAGATTCTCCTGGCCATTAAGGCTACTAAGACTTCTAAAACCCCAGGGCCGGACGGGTTTGGTGGTCTCTACTACAAGAAATTTGCACCCTTCCTAGCCCCCCACTTGGCCAACCTCTTTAACGCTATGTGTGCGGAGTCATCCATGGGTCCGAGCGCCTTGCTGGTGGACATTTGTATGATACCCAAACCAGATAGGGACGGCCTGATAATTTCAAACTACAGGCCGATCTCTTAAATCAACACTGACGTGAAGTTGTTGGCCAAGGTACTGGCGGGTAGGTTGAACACGTTCCTGGAAGGTATCATACACAGGGATCAAGTGGGCTTTGTTCCGACTCGGCAGGCTGGAGACAATATCAGAAGGGTGGTCCACCTGGTTCACCACGCTCGGACAAGGAATATCCCGGCTTTTTTGTTGTCCCTAGACATCCAGAAGGCCTTTGACACCATTTCCTGGGACTACCTGCTCTGGGTCTTGCAGAGGTGGGGGTTTGGGCAGCGCTTCTTAGACTGGATAAAAGCCCTTTATAAAGCCCCGTCGGCCCGTGTGCGCTATTTGGGTTGTAGCTCGGAGTCCTTTCACATTTATAGAGGTACTAGGCAGGGGTGCCCCCTTTCTCCGATCCTCTTTATAATGGCTCTAGAGCCTCTGGGTATAGCGCTTAGGCAGAATCAGAACGTCAAGGGGCTAGAGGTCGCGGGAGTTCAGCACAAGGCTCTCTTCTTTGCTGACGATGCCATGCTGACGGTCACGCAACCAATTACTTCTCTTCCAAACATATTTCAAATGCTAGACCACTTTGCCCGCATTTCTGGCTTGGCAATAAATAGCGACAAATCTAGGGCATTAAACGTGTCCCTGGCACCTGAATTGGTGGCCCATATTAAATTGAACTTTCCCTTTCAATGGTCAACGGAGCCGCTCCCGTACCTGGGGGTCCGGATCCCGGGGAGGTACGATGACCTCTATGGGGCTAACTATCCATCCTTGTTTAGGTCCATGGCGCGGCTCCTCGAGACCTGGATGCCGTATCCGATTTCCTGGCTGGGTCGGGTCAATGCAGTAAAGATGTCCATTCTCCCTAAACTCCTGTATTTCTTTAGAGTGCTACCGGTCTCGATCCCCTCCTATAGACTGCGTGCAATGCAAAAAAAGATCTTAGCCTTCATCTGGGCTGGAAGGCGCCCGCGAGTTCCCAGGCGTACGCTGCTTGCCCATAGGTCGACAGGAGGGCTTGGAGTCCCTAACGTTAGCCTTTATTATAAGGCGGCCCAGATAGCCCAATTGATTCCCATGCATTCCCCATCGAAGCCCCCCCTTTGGACCTTTCTGGAGCTCCCTAACGCTTCCCTGTGGATGGTCTCCTTTGGATGGACCCGGCAGCTAGACCTAAGACGCTTAGTCCCCTGATGAGGCATTCCCTCCTGGTGTGGGACTCAGTAAAATATTCGGCCTCCCTGATGTCCCCTCACGCCCCCCTGGCGCACCTTTGGGGTAATCCGGCGTTCCCCCCGGGCCTGGACAATAGACTGTCCTTCAAGTGGTGGGAGGATCACGGCCTGCTTAGGGTGTGGGATCTCCTCTCGGAGGATGGCCTTATACCCTTTAGCACTTTGAAGGATAGATATGCCGCTCCCCAGGGGGTCCTGTTTCAGTACATACAGTTAAAACACTGGCTGTCTCCCCTGCTTAGACTGGGGTTACCCTTTCGGAGATGTACCCCTTTCGAGAGAGTCTGCGGAGAGGAACCATTTTGCAAAGGGACAATATCCACGATATACTCTGCATTAAATGCCATGGGGGAGGACACACATGTACACGTTAATAGGTGGGAACACGACTTGGGCCCGTGCACCCTGGGAGGGGGGTGGTCGGATATTTGGAAAACCGCCTCCTCATGTTCTATAAATGTCCTGACGACCGAGACGGCCTACAAAGTTCTATATAGGTGGTACTTGGTACCGAGCCGCCTCGGTAGAATGTTCCCGGGACAAGCTAATACTTGCTTTAGAGGATGTAATACTGAGGGCACTTTCCTCCATACTTGGTGGACTTGTCCCATGCTGACTCGTTTTTGGGCACAAGTTCACAGGATAGCTGGCAAACTATTTCGAACGTCCATAAGAAGAGACCCTTGGGTGGCCCTCCTCCATTGCAAACCCCCTGAGCTTTCCCGCAAGCAACATAAGCTATTTGTATACCTGCTTCTGGCGACTAAACAAACTATTGCTGGAGGGTGGAAAAAGCAGACTATACCATTGTCGGAGGTGTCGGCCAGGATGAATGGATTTCTAGTTAACGAGAGGCTTTCAAGCATACTGGCCGATACCCAGGACAAGTTCCTTTCCACTTGGGAACCATGGATACAACATGCCTGGCCTGACGCGCCGGCGGGTGTACTGAGCTAGGTGACGGAGGCGGGTTGGTCTGCGAGGTCCCCCCCCCTTTTTTCTTTCCCATTTCTTCCCTTTGTCTTCCCCTCCCAACCTACCTACCCTTTTTGTCTTTTTTAATGTTGTTGCGTTCTGTTTTTTCTTCTTCTTCTCTCTCTTTCCCCTGTTCCTATCTTCTTTTGTACACGACTTCTTCGCTGCCCGCGCGGCGGCCTGCCCTGCGCCGCCTTCCTGGGCTCCGGGGTGGGAGCGCCTGGCGAACGCTGGGCGGCCCGGCCCGGCCCCGGGGGGCGGGGGGGGTGGGTCGCGGCGGGAGAGTGAATGCGTCTGCTAGTATGGCTTCCCAGACCTGGGAGGCGGCGAGAAAAAAAGGAATCAATGTAAACAGACGCTGTCCAGTTGATAGTTTAATGACATTAAATTCTGATGCGGCAATTCTGCTACATATATATATATATTACAGTTCTGTTAAAAAGAATTTGTTCCTACTTCAATTTATTGCTGTAATCTTATACGCTTCGTTATACTGGCCTCCCCTGCGTGGGATGGCTTTTGCACTATTTTTGGGCCGCTGACGGCCGTGCCTGTATCGCTCTTTTTCTTGTTCAAATAAAAATATTGAAATAAAAAAAAAGAAGTAAGGATACGGGCGCTGCCATCTTGAAGCATCACACTTACTGAGGAGAGGAGAGTGGGATAAAGTACAGGGGGTGGGGTTATAGCTGTGCTTTGCTCAGACAGAGCAGAGCTAGGATCAGGAAAAGGTCAGCAATCCCAGAATGCAGATCAGCACAGTCAGAAGGCACTTCCTGTTTGCAGGCTACCTGATGTTCCATGAGCCGCCATCTTGGATGTTTAAAGGCTAATAACATGCAGTAGATGCAGGTAGGATGATTTTTAATGTGAGCAATCTGTATGTACAGGGTGGGGGAAACATATAAGATAGAAGAATGAAGGACCGCTTTAAGGATGTTATAAAGAAAAACAGGACAACTGGCTGTCCTAAGTGTTGGATGTAGTTTGGGTGCACAATCACGCAATTCATTGTCACACTGTTTGCCCTGTACCATGTGTTGTTTGGTCTGGAAGGGAGGGGCACCATGGACAAATGCTTGGAGTATGTTAGGCAAGTCATAGGGAAGGGAAGGGAAGTGGCCCTAGCAGCCTTGGGTCTCCACCCCACAGAACTTGTTAGAAAACAAATTGGGAAGGAAACCCTTGCTTACAAGATTACATTTTCCGATGGGGTGGGTGGTCCTAGGGTGCATCCTGTTAAAAAAAAGGTTGGGAAGCACTGGGGGGGGGGGGGGCAAAAGAGGAAATCTGATGCTGGGTTCCTATGGCTACTGGTCCAACCAAAGTTCTTCCTGAGCCCTAGAAAATTGTAGACGGCAGCAATCTACTCACTTAAGACAAGGTCAACCTGCTCCCCACTATCAGGATAACTTAACCCAAAATTAAAAAGGAAGGTGAAAGGACCACCCTCCTCAGTGGGGTGGAATTTTAATAGGTGTTAATAGGTGTTTATAATAATTCTTGTTGCTGATGTTAGGTGAGTGGGTCCAGGACAGGAAACTGCCTCCCTCATATTTCTGTGGACCATGCCTTGTCCCCGAGATCAGGAAGGGGCACAGGTGTAATAAAAGGGAGTGAGGAGGAAAAAGGAGGGAACTACCTTACAGGGCCAGCAGGACCAGTTGACTGAACCGGTGTGAACACTGGGAGGTGAGTTTCCCCCCTGGTAATTGTGAATCAAAAATAGGTTTGGTAGGCTCTGGCTCTGCGGTTCCTCCAGCTATGCAGCACCCAGACGGGTGGTTTTTGAGGAGGAACTGTAATACCGTGGTGTTGTTGCATTGGGGTGGCCCACATTTGGGCAGTGCCCAGAAGGACACTGTTTGCAGGCGGCTATTTGTTTAATGTTCATGCTTGTTGGGAAATATTCTGCAAGTGTTCACCTGTTATAAAAAAAAATACCCTTATTACAATAGCTGGTGCCGAGGTTGGTTTTGCTGGAGATGGGAGACCCCATTTTTTAACCCTTGATCCTTAACTGCAAAATAAAAAGTAGTTTCATCCTAAAGCCCAATCTCTGCTGAACAAAACAGTATACAATTTTCCTGGAAAGTCCTGCAAAAATCACAGTTAACAAATATAATGCAAAATGCTTAGAAACAGCCCGGCAACAAGAGGTGACAAAACCTGGCTGTCACTGAAGGGGTTAAATTAAATGATTGACATTGATTTAATCAATATTTTATCCCCACTGTCGTCTGCTGCAGAATTGGCTGCTGCAGCCTGTCAGCCGTCCTGGCAGCACACGGTGGGGATGGAATCTGCTAGCTGGAGTGTGCAGCCACAGGTAGTAACAACCCCTATATACTGTCTTAACACCTTAAACCGGACCTTCAGCATGATTTAATGAAAAACCCAAACCCTTAAAAAACTATTCCTTAGCATCTAAAATTAATAGATTTTAAGTTTTTAGTCACTTACTAACTCTTTCCCCCACCGGGCTGCAACTCTTCTAGGATACGGACGCCGCCATTTTGAATTAGTAGCATCATATACTGAGCAGAGGAGAGCGGGGTAAAGTGCAGGGAGTGGGTTATAGCTGTGCTTTACACAGACAAAGCAGAGCTGGGGTCAGGGAAAGGACAGCAATCCCGGAATGCAGAGCAACACAGTCAGAAGACACTTCCTGTTTGCAGGCTGCCTGATGCCCCATGAGCCGCCATCTTGGATGTTTAAAGGCTCATAACATGTAGTAGATGCAGGTAGGATGATTTTTAATGTGGGCAATCTGTATGTACAGGGTGTGGAAAACATATAAGATGGACTTTTACTCAGGGTGAAGGTCCGCTTTAAGCTTTTCCCAACACGTTCAGTATATAACCACTAGGACCATCCTCTGTTTGAATTTATTCCATATGCCCCACAATCTGCCTTTAGCCCCTTGCAACTTCCACACTGTTTGCATCTAAACTCCTGTGCCCAATTGCACTATAGTTAAAGGAGAAGTCCACTTTCAAGGGAAAGTGTAAGTTTTTGGTGGCAAAAGGATGTCCTAAAAGGGCTGGGCTTATCTAGTATTTTATTTTTTCCTATGTTATGTGTGTGTGTGTTTTATAGAAGTTTTCACTACCTGTTTCCATTGGCAGCATACACCAAGAAGAGAAAAGTGCGTCCTGTACACACAGAACACTGCTGCTATGGGTGCTTCAGAGGTGAGGAAGCTCACTCATCCTTACACTTACCCAGCAGTAGTTCTGTGTGTACAGGACTTGCATCTCTCTTCTTAGTATACTTGGTGTACGTTGCTAATGACAGTAGATTGCAGATGGTGAAAATTGCTTACATAAAACACATATTTTCTAACATAAGAAACAAATTAATAAATACTAAATCAGCTCACCAGTCTTGAGGACATCATTTTACCACACAAAAATATACACTTTTAGGATTTCCATCAAAAGTGTACTTTAACCTTGCATTATATTTAAAGCAGAACTTGAGTCATCTAATGACCTCCCGCACTGCCACCCTACCCTGGTGCTAAGGCAGGACGAAGGAGTTACAAATAAAAAAGTATTAAGCAGCATGGGCCATTCTAGCAGCATTGCCACAGACACAACTGTTTCATGTTTTTGTGGTGAGCTCTCTATTCCAGCCCCCCTCCTCTGCCTCCAGCACATGGTATGACCCATTATCTCTTGCAATCCCCAGGCAGACGGGAGGGGGAAACCAGCAGAAAACCTTTCAGTGTCAGATCCGAGGAAATGAGGAGATGACAGCAGGTTGGTTTGCCAAGTGTTTAGATCAGGTTCTGTATGTCTCCTCACCCTTTGCTGCCCTGCTCTGCCTAATTTGCATCACTCTGTCTGAAACAGAGTTCATGCTGTAGCTAGTAACTGCGTCTGTATCAGGAATGCAGCACAGGGGATAGAGCTGGACATTTCTGCAGTAAGTCTGATCAGTAGTGTGATAGAGCCTGTTGCTGCTGTTTAAATAAGTGTGGGTGACATTTTCCTGCAGCCCACTGTGGTCCCTTCTGGTTGCCCATTCTTCCTCCATTCTGCCCACTCTGTGCCCCCGATACCTACTGTCACCACTTCCTGCCATTTCTCCTTTCAGCCTCCTTCTCGTAGCCTTTTTTTCATCATTTCTGCCCTTTCATTTTAGTCAGTACCTTTTCCTTCCTTCTGCCCACTTCTAGCTGCCCATTTCACTCCATTCCAGCCCTTTATCCACAGCTGTTCCTTATTCCCCCCTATTCCTGCTGCTTGTAGTTCCCCCATTCTTCCTTGATAGCATATGTCAGGCTGCCAGTGCCTGATGCCCACTGTGCACGCTTCCTCCTTTCTGTCTCCCTCTGCTGTGACTTTCTATCCTTGATACTTTCCCTTAGTGCCCCTCCCTGTGCTCTTTTTCTGACAACTGCTATTTCTCCTTCTGTCCTGAGTATCACTTTTTTTTTCATTCTGCCACTTACTGCTGCCCACTGTACCCACTTTCTGCTGTCCCCTTTCCCTTCCGTGATAGCCCTCAACCCAAAACCTGAAATACCTACCACTTTTGCATTTACAGCTGTCATTCACATGGCATCAGCCAATCCGGTTTCAAGCCCACTGGGCAAACCTATTAGAATGCTGGTGGTCCTGTAAACAGCAGGGAATGGTAGCAAACATAGAAGTGGTCAGTATAAGGCTAGGCTGTCAGGGGGACGCATACCAGGGCATCTCAAATCAAGATGCCCAAGTGCTTAGAGGCCAGATGGACCTCAGGTTTTTTTGGCTTGAGGTCCCCCATAAAGCAGGACAAAATACTGAGTGACCAGCCCTGGAAACTAAAATATTCCATGGCTGGTCGCTGTCCCCCCCCCCCCCCCCATAGCATCCTGTTTTGGGGATGTGTGAAACCCCCCAGATCACGCATAATAACTCACCCCTTCCCAGTCTGACAGCACATGACCGGCCTCTCTTTCAGCTAGAGCCGTTTGTCATGACTGTCATTTGGCAAACCGTTCTGATTGTTTTCAATGGGGAGCGGAAGCAGCCACATCCCCTCCATCTTCAGGCTGTGTGCAACACCGGTCCAGCCATTCAGTTAGGAGAATGGACATCGCTAGGTATACGTCTACTTGCGTGCCCCACTGAAGCAAACCAGCCATTTGCCGAATGACATAGTCAAGAGCCCATACCTGCCCCATTGGACCAGGAAAAGATCAGTTATTATGGGCAATCTGGGGGATTTCACACAGCCAAAATGGGATGCTCCCGGGGCACGGAACAAAACAAGGGATAGTCAAAATCCTTGGTTGTTCCGCTTTAACAATGGGTAGGGAGGGGTGTTACCAAGAGGTGCCTAGGGCAGCATGAATCCTAAATACAGCCCTGTGTGTATGGATTGGCCAAAAATGAGCTACCTCCTGGTTCCCATGTGGGCTGCTTAGCTAATCAGCAGCACTTGTTTGTTGCCACACAGAAAAGGAAGTCCGAATGGAGTGAGCACCGCCAGCCACATCGCTGCCCCTGCCTCTAGCTGTGCCCGCGTCACCCATTCAGGAAGGCCCTTGTGTCTTCATATTCCCCCCTTCCCATGCACTTTCTGCATTTTACACATTGTGCTATTGTTCTGCAGTTGAGAAATCCCGATTTGGGAGGCCTCGCTGTGCGTATCGCCACAAATCGCCAAAAAACTGGACTCTTCATGGTTCCCACTTGGGCTGCTCAGACAATCAGCGATGCTCATTCAATTTAGCTTTGCTTTGCCACAATGATATCTGTGCTATTAGTGTTTATATTAGTTTATATTATATTAATAATATTATTATAATATTAGTATTAGTGTCCGGATGCTCCACATGCTGGATAATCACATGCCCTGTGTGCCCTGGCTGTCTCTGTGCCTTCCCAGCATACCTATAGACATACAGCCTCCCTGGAATACATTATAATTGTGCCTTGCTAGTCATTGCAGGACAGCTTTTTTCTGAGGGTCAAAGTTAGCGGGCGGAGTTTGGCTTTTGGCGCTGATTGACCGATGGCCACATAAAACCAGGCCACTGGCAGCATGCAGTGCCTGTAATAGCGTTTCCTGCTAGGGTGTGCCTCAGTATTTTAAAGTGGACCAAAATCCAGGATTTTGACTATCTTGGGTTTTGATCCTTGCCCCCAGGCCACACCTGAAACCCCCCATGTCGCGTTTTTCCGGTCCTGCGGCACATGCGCGGCCTCTCTTCCAATTAGCTTGCTCGGATCTGCTCCCCCCCCCCCCCCTCGTCTAAGCCTTCATCTAGGGCAAACCCACAAATGCCTGGCGCGGGCAAGCACCCTGCTAGAGGGATAGTGGATATGTGGCTGCTGCTCGCGCATGCGTAGCTGGACTGGCAAAGAAGGTGAATTTATGGGCGACCTGGGGGGTTTCACACAGCGGGGCATCCCGATTTTGGGAATCCACCGGCCTCAGAAGCAATAAATAATTATAATTTCTTGGGCCGACCTCCGTGGGTTTTGGTCCACTTCGTTTCGCTTAACCTTCCATTCCTGCTGCCTGGACGGACGCTTGCCTGCCCCTTTGGATTCCGAGGACCATCTGACTCCCCAACCCTTGGCTTTACCCTGGACCTTTCCTGCCTATCCCCTGTGTTGAGATGTTTTGGAGGACCAATTCCCTGTGTATGACCCCAGCTAGTCTGGACTCTGCTCTCTGTTTTGCACTGGGTTTATCTGTCATTGCCAGCCAGCATCCGTTGTGATTGTAAGTCCTGTGAAGCGGCAAGAGAGATTGGAGGTTGCTGACTGACCAGAAGACAAGTATCCCATAAGGCATTACACATGCAAGCAAAGATCTGAATGGGACGAGCAACTCTGCACATCCCCAACCCTTCCTCTAGCTGTGTGCATGCCAAAAAGGCATGGGTGCACCTAAAGCTAGAGGTATGCCAGGGCTATGGTAGTGGCATGGGCGACTGATCGGGCGATCCCGGGGGGATTCACAAATTTACACAGCAGGGCATCCCAATTCAGTATGCATGAGCATCCCCCTTCGAGTCTATAAGACTTCTTGCTCCTATTTAAAACCGGGATTCGGTCTGTCCCCCCCTAGGGCATCACAAATTGGGATACCCACTACGTGAAACCCCTAGATCGGCCTCTATACATACCTTGCCGGCATTCCCACGGCACAGACAATCAGCTTCTTTGTCCGTGCATATTAATGTGCTGCTGGAGAAACGTAAATGAAGTCTAGCCACACTGGGCAGCACCCCCTGCATCTCTGGCCTCGCCATTCCATTCAGTTACAGCAAGTGGTCCAGCGCAGAGCTGGAGAGTGATGCAAGATGGACACCATGGCTAGGGGAAAAGCTTCCCCTATAAAATAAAAAATAACTTCCCCTGCCCCAACACCCTTGGTTGAACTTGATGGACATATGTCTTTTTTTCAACCGTATTACCTATGTAACTATGTAATATAAGCAGGGAGTCGGTGAGGTTTCATATAGCAGGGCATCCAAAAGTTGGATGCCCGGAGGTGGTTGTTTGAGGAAACAGTGATGAGAGCAGTTTCACATAGCGTTACACCCCAAAACGGGATGCCCCATGGGTGGTTGTTTAACAGGACTTAGCCTCTTATAGAGGCTAGGTCCGTTTCTGGTCCACTTTAACCCCAGTGGGCCCCATACTGTTTGAATTTAATCTCCTGTGCCCACTTGTCCTGTCTTTTTAACCCTTTCACCCCCTCCGTGTCTGCACTTAAACCGGATCAACAGCCTGGCAGAGTTGGAAAAGAAAGGTAGCAGCCATTTTGGAACTTCTTCTCCCAACTGACATAACTGAAATGCACAGTGATAGAAAGGCCAGCACAACTTCCTGTTTGCAGGTGGCCTGCAAATGCATGAGCCGCCATCTTGTTTTTAAAACTTATCCCAGTAGACGCTAGAATAAGGTTAATTATTTTATATGTGCAGCAATCTAAATTGCCCTGGGGAGGGGTGCATATGAGCACTGTTTGTTGTGTTAGTCTGATTGAATTCATTTTTGACTGTTGGCTAGCCACAGTGGCCCCACAGCTTTCTCTGACCACAGGAGAGCATGCTTATGACTATGAGGAACTCCAGTCAGACCCGGGCTGCCCTGCTTTGCATTGTCACCACTAAACTAAATAACAGAGCCCCCAGGTTACCCGCCTCTTCTGGGTTGTGTGCCCCACTTGAATGAGAGCAGCCTATCAGGGTGGCTAGCAGCCAAGCTCAGTCACTATACAGTCATGACCGCGAGAGCTGATGGAAGGATCCCAAAAAAAGGAGACTACCCGGATGGCCCCTTTGTCTAGTTTTGTGGCGCCACTGTACAGTGAGGGGAGCCCAATCTGGGCTCCACTGCTGCTGCATATTAAAGTGGATCAACACCCACCCAGCAGCCGGAACAATGGCAGCACTGGCTACATGTGCGCCGGGGGGCCAATCGCTGTGCTGGATTTAGAGGTACAGGTATAAGGTAAATTTTATGGGCATTCTGGGAAGTTATGAGATCCAGTATTCTGGAGCCTTCACTCATAACACATAGGGTATATTCTAAGCATACAGCACGTCCTGCTCCAGATGTAGTAATTGCATGTGGGTAATCCTCCGCCTCCGGCGCCGTGCACTGCAGACATGTAGAAAACAAGCTCCTCCCGGCCCTACATATACCGAAGGACCTCCCACAAATCCCCAGATTTCTCTGCAGTGCTGGAACTGCGAAGACATGAAGTATCACGCTCTCGCAGGCGAGTGGGGCTTTACAGCCCGAGGCCCTGCGGGACTATTTCCACCCGTCCTCTTTATGAAAGAATATGCCTCCCAGCCTGGGCTGCGTTGGTCGGGTGAAGGTAGGCAGCACCTGGTGTGCTTACGGAGCTATGCTCCACCGCAATCCCCCACCATAGGGTAGGCGGTAAAGGCAAATGGTGAGCCTTCAGTGGATGCCCCTCCCGCATCAGTGCCCCATGCCCCGTGTAGCGGTGAACCCCGAGTATCGGGTCACCTTCCTCCCTAGTTCCCCCCGTTAGTGGGGGGAAAAGAGGGGGGGTTGTGTGTACGATGGCCTAACCTTGCCCTAAATACACTAGTAGGCTTATAGCCCTTAACGGTTTCCGGGTGTCAGAGCCGCGCTTCACTATTATGTTTAAGTTAGCCGCAGTGCCTTTATTGTATTTTACTTGGCGCGTACGGCGGCTCTGTTTTTGGCCGCTACGGCGTCTATTCTGTATTCTCCCTGTCAGGTTTTTTCTCTGAGGTGTTTTTTCTCGGTCTGCTGTCAGTTGCATAGCTACCTTCTGATTGGTTACGTGCTTCTAGCTTCGCGCTCTCTGGGGGAGGCGTGGTTTGGTTTGGCGCGTTCCACGTCGTCTACAGCTCTGGCCCGCCCTTCGAGGTTCGATTGGCGCCATTTCTTTCTCACGTGCGCGTGGTGTAGACGGTCCTCCCCTCGCTGTTCTGTAAGTGCCCTCATGGGCGACCTTTCTTTAGCTTTTGCTTCTCCTCGCTTGGCTCTGACATCCCTGTTCCCCTTGTGTCTTTCAGACCGTGAACCTCGGTGGCTTCTCCCGGCCCGGTGTAGCGCCCGGTCCAGACTTTTAAAAAATCACTCCCACTTCCCAGCGGGTCATTGGGGCATCCAGGGTTGCTTTATAGCGCCAATCCCTACTGGCATATTGCATATAATAATCACCATATGGATGCATCTCAGGATATTGTGAACGGGGTTCCTTTGGGACAAGCCCGTCTGTGTGTAGCTTGTGGGGGCTTACCTAGCAGCGGTGACAATGCACGGGTCTGCGTCCCTTGTGCTCATTAGGCGCTAACCGGTATTCCCACCTCTTCCGAGGCTGGGCCCTCACCTCGCCTTGCTTCCCCTACTCCCCCAAACCTGAGCCTAACCCCCAATACTAGTGGGGATTCTCATACTGATTTGGCCACTAGATTGGCTAGTGTGGAAAACTTATTTGCTGGCTCCTTGGCGCGCAAGGCCACTGCCAAGAGGCGTCATTTGAATCCTGAATCTACTATACTTCCTATAGAATCTGATGATTTATTGCTTTCCTATGCACATTCCCCCTCAGAGGAAGGGGAACTGTTCTCTGACTCAGGGTCATACGACGACGAGTCCAGGGGACAGGAAGAGTCTGGTTCTGATCATTGGTCCTCGGACGACATTGATAGACTGCTGACCCAGATCTTTGATGTGTTATCCCTCTCTCCCCCTGCCACGGCTCCCCGGCAAAGGGGTGATCTGTTTCACACCGCTAGGGCGCGGTTGGAGTTTCCCGAACAAACTCATTTTAATAGCCTTGTGCTGAAAGAATGGGAACATCCCAGCAAACTCCATGGGGTTCCTAAAGCTGTGGATAAGAAATATCCCTTTCCTGCCGACCTGGTCAAGTGTTGGACATCGCCACCCGAGGTCGATGCCCCAATTCTAAGCCTGTCCAACACCTCTATTATGCACTCCCCCGACACTACTACACTGCGGGATTTTGAGGATCGGCGAGTTGACCAACTGGCATGTCATGCCTTTGCATTTGGGGGAGCGTCGCTCCGCCCAGTTTGCGCCTTAGCAATTACGGCGGTGGCGCTCAGGACGGTGGTTAAGACTGCTCTTGAAGGGGCGGATGACTTGCCCTCTGATGCTGCCAATGCTCTGGCCACCTGTGAGACTTTCGTGAACTATATCCTATCCGCATCGGACGATGCTAGATCTTCTGCTCTGGTGGTAGCCATACCGCGAGCGGTCTGGTTGCGCCAGTGGGCCGCTGATAACGTCGCTAAGAAGGCCCTTACGGGGCTTCCATTTAAGGGGCTGCGCCTGTTTGGAGAAAGGTTAGATATTTTTGCCAAGGGTGGCAAGTTACCCCAGTGCAAGCGGAAACTCTGCGCTTGGCCATTGCCTCGTTGCGCCCAGGGGACTTCATGACATCTGTGGACATCAAGGACGCTTACCTGCACGTTCCGGTGTTTCCAGGACACCAAAGGTTTCTCAGATTTGCGCTGCTGGATCAGCATTACCAGTTCGTGGCCCTGCCATTTGGCCTTACGTCGGCTCCCAGGGTGTTCACCAAGGTGCTGGCAGGGGTGATGTCACTGTTAAGACTAAAGGGCATACGCGTGTTGCCCTACCTGGACAATATACTCATCACCTCTCGGTCTCTGCGGCAGGCAGAGCTGGACACTCGGTTGGTAGTGTCCACCCTGGAGTCATTCGGCTGGGTGATCAATTAACCAAAGTCCTCTCTGTCCCCCTCCTCAGTGACCCCGTTCCTGGGGATGATTCTGGATACAGTTCAGTCAAGGATATTCCTTCCTCCACAGAAGGTGGAAGCTCTGACAGCACAGGCGAGTTCCCTGCTTTCGAGCCCTCATCCCTCCATCCGGCAGGGAATGCAGTTGGTGGGGTCGATGGTGGCAAGCTTCGAGGAGGTGCCCTTTGCCCAGTTCCATCTGAGAACTCTGCAGCTTCACCTTCTGTCAGTCTGGAACAAGGACCCAGCGTCCTTGGACGAGATCTGGGTGCTCCCCCCCTCTGTCAGGCAATCCCTTGCGTGGTGGCTGGACCACAGGAATTTGACAAGGGGCAGATCCTTCCTGGCTCCCTCCTGGGAGACGGTCACAACGGATGCCAGTCTGTCGGGCTGGGGGGGATTCTGGAAGTCCCTGTGCTTCCAGGGGAGGTGGGGCCCTCAGGAGGCCCATCTACCCATCAATGTCTTGGAACTCAGGGCGGTCAGATTGGTGCTGGAACAGTTGACCCAGCACCTGAAGGGTCTGGCGGTTCAGGTACGCTCAGACAACAGAACGGCGGTTGCCTACATCAATCATCAGGGAGGGACCCGGAGCAAGGGGGCTCTCCAGGAAGTGTCTCTGATTCTAACATGGGCGGAGGCCAATGTCCAATGCATCTTGGCTGTCTACATTCCGGGCGCGGAGAACCTGCTGGCAGATGCTCTGAGCAGGGGATCGTCTCGTCAGGGGGAATGGTCCCTCTGCAACAGGGTTTTTCAGGCCCTGTGTCCCCGTTGGGGTGTGCCAGACGTGGATCTGTTTGCGTCCCGTCACAATCACAAGCTCCTGAGCTTTGTATCCCTGTCTCAGGATCCTCTGGCCCTGGCCACGGATGCCCTGTCAATGTCTTGGAGGGAGTTTCGGCTCCTGTATGTGTTTCCACCAATTCCCCTTCTGGGCAGAGTTCTGCGCAAGATTGCTCTGGAAGGGGTACCCGCGATTCTGGTGGCCCCAAGGTGGCCAAGAAGAGTGTGGTTCGCAGACGTGGTTCAAATGGCAGTAGATCAGTACGATCTGCCAAGGTTGCCAGACCTTCTAACTCAGGGGTCTCTACGCCATCCCAATTTACTTAGTCTGGCTTTGACGGCTTGGCTATTGAAACCTCCATCCTGATGGAAAAGGGTTTGTCTGCATCTGTAGTGGCTACTATGGTGCAAGCCAGGAAAAAGACTTCTTCTGCTATCTACTATAGTGTTTGGCGTTCTTACGTTGACTGGTCTGAATCCAGGTCTCTTCCCTGCCGGGAATTCTTAGTCTCCAGGGTGCTGGAGTTTTTACAACATGGTCTAGACTTAGGCCTTAAGCTTATTACTCTGAAGGGCCAGGTTTCGGCCCTGTCTATCTTCTTTCAGAAGACCTTTTCCCAGCACCCTCTTATCAAGACTTTTTTCAGGGGGTCACTAATGTGCGGCCTCCTCGGAAACCTATGGTTCCTGTTTGGGATTTAAACTTGGCGTTATCGGCCCTGCAGGGTGCTCCTTTTGAGCCTATTCAGGAGGCTGCTCTCGCTGTTCTCACGCTCAAGGTTGTATTCCTGGTAGCTATCACTTCTGTTAGACGTGTATCTGAGTTGGCGGCTCTATCTATTCAGCCTCCCTACTATGAGAGACACCAGGATAAGGTGGTGTTTCGCTTCAAGCCAGACTTTCTACCTAAGGTTTTGTCTGCATTTCATTTGAATCAAGATATTGTACTTCCTTCCTTGTGCCCTAATCCTAGTAACCCTAAGGAAAGGGTTTTGCATTCCTTGGATGTGGTTAGGTGTGTCAAGTATTACCTGGTTATCACTAAGGCTTTCAGGAAGACGGATGCTCTCTCCGTTGTGCCTCACGGGCCTAGGAAGGGTTTGGCTCCCGCCAAGTCTACGATCAGTAAATGGATTTGTCAGGCTGTGGTTCAAGCCTATACTACTAAGGGGAAGTCTCCCCCCTTTTGTCTTACTGCTCATTCTACTCGAGCTGTTGGGGCTTCTTGGGCTTTTCAGCACCAGGCCTCTGTGGAACAAGTTTGCAAGGCCGCTACTTGGTCTTCTGTTCATACCTTTACAAAGTTTTACAAGGTTGATGTTAGAGCCTCAGCTGATGCTGTATTTGGGCGCAAGGTTTTGCAGGCGGCAGTAGTTTAAACTGCTTGCTGTTGCCTTTTCTGTTGGGGATCCCACCCTACTTTACGGATACTGCTATGGATGTCCCACATGTAATTGCTACATCTGGAGCAGGACGTGCTGTATGCTTAGAATAATACAATTCTGTGAAATACTCACCTGTAGAATTGGTATTATATGCATACAGCACGTCCTGCTCCACCCCACCCTGGTTTCACTTTGTTCTGGATCCCCTGTTGGTGATTGTTATCATTGTTGTTATCATTGTTGTTATTGCCACTTTTGGGTGGTTGGTTTCTCCTGGCTTCTCATTCTCGCTGCTTTTCAATGCTGGGGATTTGTGGGAGGTCCTTCGGTATATGTAGGGCCGGGAGGAGCTTGTTTTCTACATGTCTGCAGTGCACGTCGCCGGGGGATTACCCACATGTAATTACTACATCTGGAGCAGGACGTACTGTATGGGTATAATACCAATTTTACAGGTGAGTATTTCACAGAATTGTATTTTTACACATAATCGGAGATTATTATTATTATTATTATTGTTTATTTATATAGCGCCATCAACTTCCGTAGCGCTTTACAAGTTATGAATACAGACAAGGTAAAACAGATAGCACAGAGAACAATACAAAATTAGATGCCACAGGTTAAAACCAAGTGTTGTGATTTTGAGATGATTTGAAATGGCTAATTTCACAAGAGGATAAGGTGGGATGAAGTTAGCAGGTGCCTGTACAGGGACTTAAAATACCTTGTTCTCCAATACTTTTTACTTTTACATTTAACCCCTTATTTCCCCCCTTGCACTGTCTGCATTCATACAGGTGAACATGGTTGCGTGCTTACTGTGTGTAATCTCTGCTCCCCTGCACTTAATCTACGCACGATTTGTATTTAAAGTTTTCCAACCACCAGGATTTTGACTATTCTGGCGACTGTTCCTCTTACCTGGGACATCTGGTTTTGGGTTGCCCCACTTTGTGTAATCGCCCATAACACTTACCTTTCCACGGTACTCATGGCGCATGCAAGGGCCCTCATCCAGTAAGCTCTTTATGCCATGCATACTAATTACTAATGCATAGCTCCCAACTTTTGAGTCCATGTTCCCCTGTCCCTCATTGATCTAATTTGTCCCTCTTTGAGGCCTATTCAACGTGTTTCTATTGCTGTAACTGTTACGACCTCCCATCCATACCTCAATATGGGAGTGGCTTAATTTAACAATTGTCCCTATTTCCCCCCCAAAAAGTTAGGAGGTATGCTAATGCACGGCATAAAGTGTTGGTTAGAACTTATTGTTGGCATAGGGAGCCGGGGAAGCTGCATCCCAGGTTTCCCTGTGGAGTGTGTGCCCTCCAACACTCAGCCTAACTGAGGCCCTCTCATGGCTTATACAGTAAATTTCTCTAACTCAATTGGATGCAGCTAGAGTACTAAAGACTGAAAAATACCAAGTGAGCACAAATATTATAAAGTGGAGCAGCAGCAATCATGCCCCCCCCCCCCCCTCCCCGACCTTCTGGAGCTCGGTGCAGTCGCAACCCCTCAAGTGAGGCCCCTGCCAATTGCTAAGGAACTTTTTGCTAACATGCTAATTCAAACACAGTTTGGAGAGCTAATTGGATATCCATGCATATCTTCATTTGTATTTTTATGGGCCTTATAGTGGGCATCTTCTTGTTGTTGGGGGCGGCTTATTTTATATTACTGTCAGTGTTTGTGAACATCCTGCATATTTATACTAGGTGCTGGGGGGTACACATGTACATATCATATATAGTATTTTGGAAGCGAACAGGTAGCTTAAAGGAGTTGTGTCACAGAATTGTGTAATTTTAAAATCCAAATAAACACGTCAGCTAATGAGAGGAAGAGTCACACCTGAACTGAATAAAACTCCAGCCAAGCTTGTGGTTTTCTTCTACTGGTAGGAATGAACCTACCCGTCCCCCTGATTTCCTCTTCCTTCCATTACAAAAAGAAAAAAAAAAGCCTGGCTGGATATTTTTAGATGTGGAAAGTATACCTGACCCCTCCTTCCACCATCCAGCATATTTATAAGGAAGTTTATCATTTGCATACCTCCCAACATTTGAAAGCCAGAAAGAGGGACACGAGAAGACATTTTTTACACTTATACCACGCCCCCTAGCCACGCCCTTAAAGGGAAACACCGCCTAAGAATTAAAAAAATAATAATAATACAGACAAGGCCTCTGCAAACACATTACAGCCAATGGCTGTAGTGAGAGGGGCATCCCTCATTACAGCCATTGTGGGGCATCCCTCCATTAAAACCAGTGAGGGGCATCCCTCCAATACAGCCCAGTGAGGGGCATCCGTTCAATACAGCCCAGTGAGGGGCATCCCTTCAATACAGCCCAGTGAGGGGCAACCGTTCAATACAGCTCAGTGAGGGGCATCCCTTCAATACAGCCCAGTGAGGGGCATCCCTTCAATACAGCCCCGTGAGGGGCATCCCTTCAATACAGCCCCGTGAGGGGCATCCCTTCAATACAGCCCAGTGAGGGGCATCCCTTCAATACAGCCTAGTGAGGGGCATCCCTTCAATACAGCCCAGTGAGGGGCATCCCTTCAATACAGCCCAGTGAGGGGCATCTCTCCAGTACAGCCAGTGAGGGGCATCCCTCCAGTACAGCCAGTGAGGGGCATCCCTCCAGTACAGCCAGTGAGGGGCTTCCCTCCAGTACAGCCAGTGAGGGGCATCCCTCCAGTACAGCCAGTGAGGGGCATCCCTCCAATGCAGCCAGTGAGGGAGCATTCCTCCAATACAGCCCGTGAGGGAGCATTCCTCCAATACAGCCAGTGAGTGGCATCCCCCATTACAGCCAGTGAGTGGCATCCCCCATTACAGCCAGTGAGTGGCATCCACCATTACAGCCAGTGAGTGGCATCCCTCATTACAGCCAGTGAGGGGCATCCCCCATTACAGCCAGTGAGGGGCATCCCTCATTACAGCCAGTGAGGGGCAAGACACACAGACACACACACACAGACACACACAGACACACACAGACACACACACACACAGACACACACACACAGACACACACACACACAGACACACACAGACACAGACACACACACACACACAGACACACACACACACACACACATACACAGAGACACACTGCAGCAGTGAGAGCTGCACCCCCCGCCACGCTGCCTGTTCTTCAGATCTGCCATCGGCACTTGTCCCGGCGCTGCCCCCTCCAACTTCCACCTGACTTCTCCCCTCCAACTTCCGTCTTGCTCCGCCCCCTTCAACCCTATCAGGGTGGCCAGCAGCCAAGCACATCACTGTGCAGCCACTGGCTGTGATAGCTGATGGAAGGATCCCAAACGAGGAGACTACCCGGATGGCCCCTTTGTCTAGTTTAGTGGCGCCATTATACAGTGAGGGAAGCCCAGTCTGGGCTGCACTGCTGCTGCATATTAAAGTGGACCAACACCCACCCAGTGTTGGTCCCCGCTGCTATAATGCTATGAGTGCTGGAACCCCCCACACATAATACCCTCCCCCCCCAAATGCCCATATATCTCACCTTAATCTTTCTACCCCACCAGGAATCCAGCACAATGATTGGCCACCGGCACTCACGTGGGCAGCACATTCCAGCAGCCAGAAAAATGGCAGCACTGGCTACCCACGTGTGTGCCGGGGGGGGGGGGGGGCAATCGCTGTGCTGGATTTAGAGGAACGGGGATAAGGTAAAATTTATGGGCATTCTGGGAAGTTATGTACGGGCGAGATCCAGTATTCTGGAGCCTTCACTCATAACACATAGGGTATTTTACCCATAATCAGAGATTTTGAGATGATTTGAAATGGCTAATTTCACAAGGGGATAAGGTGGGATGAAGTTAGCGGGTGCCTGTGTAGGGGCCTGGGTATAACTAGGAACACGTTAATTAATTAATAAGAATACTTTAAATAGAGTTAACCATACATAAAACTCTTTTGTGGTTTCTACCCATGGAAGTGCATTGGGAGTGCCATAATCTAAATAGACTCAAGATGGCAGTAGTGGGTTTAGGTCATAGACTAACATTAGGCCATAGGCTATAATGGGGATTATCCTAGAAGGAGAGGTCAGAAGGGTTGTTAGTCATAACAGGAGATAGAGTAGTATCATAGTTATAACTAGAAAGGTAGTGATTGGTCAGAGGGTAAAGTAACCATCCTATCAGATGTCGGGCACGAGGCCGAACATGTGATAGAAGGTTCTGGAAGGTAGTGAGAAGGGATAAAGGGAAGCCCCAACCCAAAGCCAGAGTGATTCACCATCTTGAATTGTAAAGGAGCAGAAACACGGACTCTAACAGAGAGAGAAGGTAGAGATCCAGCAAAGGACATTATTCTATATGGGAACTAATACTTTGATTGTACCTGACTATGGACATAACCAGAACTGTAACTGGAAGACATGTACTTGTTCCGTTTCTGCTGTTTGCTTGTGGATTAAATAAAGAGGAACTCTGCTTTCATCTCCTGGGCTGCTGTACATCTTTCCAAGCGGCAACAGTGAGTACTAACCTTTCCCGCAACTCAAACCCTTACCTACTTGCTCCCTGCCGTCAGTCGCCGGACACCCCCGTGTGTGAGGACTACAATTCTGGCACCCAACATGGGGCCCAGGAGGTAGTTCCATGTGTGAGGAAGGGTTAGAACCTCTCAAGGGAAAGTTTGACTTGTTTGGAACACTTGTGGACATTTTTATGCTTTTTGCTTGGACATTGCCTTCTGTGGATTAAGAGACTGTTTGGAGTGACTCTGAGGAGACGGTTTTGGGTCCACTTGAATCTTGTGAACTGTCCTTTTAAGAGCGCTGCTGACTTTGGACTAATGGTCTGAAAATTGCAGGGAGTTCCTTGGAGCTGTCTGTGGAGTTTGGAGTGCTTTGGACTAACTGTGACCGAGCTAGCAGGCTTAGAAGAAAGTGTCATTTTCAGCTTTAAAATGGTGGAAGGTTGTCTGCAATCACTAAAGGGTTAAGTGTGCTGCTCTGAGACGCTGCCAGATTTTCCCGCCACTGCGCAGCCGTTTTTCCGCCATTCAGCAACGACGTGAACTGCCGGCCAATCACAGCAAGCCACGCGAATGGAGGTGGGCGGAGACTGGAGCAACATGAGGGTGAACGCACATGGCTGCCAAAGTGTTAGCAAGACAAGTGAGGAGCAGAACAGCACGATGGCTGAACGAGGGAGCAAAGATCCAACAGAAGTCTCCAGCAGTGACGATACTGGAAGTGCCCCCAGCCGCCCACCCAGTGGAAGCCGAGGAGTGACAACAAGAGTCCCTCAACCAGAGGCCAGCCCAGGAGAGTATGCCCCTGGGATGTGTATTCGCTCCATGATGCCGGATGGAGATACACCCCCACAACCACCTTTGCGCTGTGTACAGAGAACAGCCGGGAGAGATGGTGGCCTGTTTACCTGGGTTAGAAATAATTGGTAAGCATACTCTAATGTAAAGCAACAGGGGTTACAATATAATACCTAATAGCTATGGGGGTGGTATCCAAAACAATGGGATTGAGGTCCCCTTTAATACCAGAACACAAATATATTATGAATGCACACCTGACCAGGGCCGGTGTCAGCACCTGGGGGGGCAGCTGTCAGCGGGGCAGCTGCCAGGGTCTCTGGGGGGGCCACTGACAAGGCCGGCCTCGGTGGCGGACTGGTGCCCACATCTTCTCGAATGGCGGGGTTCCATACAACTGAGCATCTCTATTTAGATTCCAGGGGAGGAAGTGCTGGGTTTAGTTCTGCTTTTAAGTTGCCCACCCCAGCTGATTTCCTATCCCTGGAGCATCCCAATCCCATACCCTACTATGTGAAACCCCCTGGGATCGCTGGCAATTTCACCCCTGAGTTTTGGTCAGCTTTACAAGGGCATCTCAATTTGGGATGCCCCTGTTTGTGAAAGAACCCCTGGTTTGGCCGTTAACTCAAACTGGCGATCCACGGTGCATTCACCTGTTCCAGGAAAGTAATGAACAACAGGGGAATCCAAAATCAGGAGTATCTAGATCCGTTTAGACTCCGAGGTCAGGTTTAAAGGAGTTTAGTGCAAATAGCATGATCCTTAGGGGGCATCCAGATTTGGCCCATCCCCTGATGCTGAGGGGGGCTAGAACATAAAATAGACTTACTTCACAGATCCAGCACTAGTGTTGTTACCGGCACAAAGGTGGCAGCCACACACAGGAAGATTGTAAGCCCCCCAGCACCAGGGAAGGGAGGCAAGGTAAGGTGGGGTGTTACCAAGAGTCTAGACTTTTAAACCATTTAGAAAAATTAAAGTGGGAGTCCAGTCAGAAGTAAGTACTAAATAAAAATCAACTTCGCTCGCAGGGAATCCAGTGCCATTTCCCTGCAAAGCCAGCGCAGAATCCCCCTGTCTGTGTTCAGCCCATCGCCCATTCACTTGAATGGGTGAGCATGTAAAGAGCGGAGGATGCTGCTCTCTGCACCCTCTGTGCAGCTGGTGACAGTGCTGACAAGGTGAGGTGTGTTTTTTTTCTTTATAACCCCCCCACCACCTCATTGTCAGGGGAGCCTCCAATACCTTATGGTTATCTTTAATGTTTTTATCTTACAGTTTGTAAGGAAGGAGATGAAATTAAGGGAAGGAGTAATATACATCATGGACAGGTGACAAGGTCTCTAAGGATGTAGGAGGCTGCCTTGGTGACAGTGTGAAGATTCAATGTACTGTGTAATTGTGGCACAGACAATATGGGAGGCATTCTGTGTGAAGAAAGAACAGATTGCTGGGTGTTAGGGGAACGAGATTGGCTCAGCCAGACATGAAAGGAAGGAGGGAGCAAGATGAACAAAATATCGAGATTATTAGGGTAATGTGGAAGCAGCAAATGCTTAATAAAAAAAATCTAAGTGTATGCACTAAATGAATGACAAGCAGGGCAGTGTAAATATAATCTCACAAGCACGTGAATGAGGAAGCGTAAAACACAAGGACGACTATGTATCACAAGGAGCAAACTGTAAAATCTAAATATACCTTCTTGCAAATCAGCTTACGGCCACATGAAACGGCTATTCGCGTAATTAAGGAAGCGTAGCTTGTTTTAAACCCAAAAGGGATTCCTTCCCATACCTCCAATATCCAATGCTATAGTTATTTTCTCATCATTTCTATTCTATTTCAACCCCTCCCTTTTTCACACTACCTCGTCGCTCCTGGCTCTGCTGCTGAGCAGGAGCAGCCATAGCCTTTCTCCAATTGAAGATAAAAGGCGTAAGACCTTGTGGGAGTGGCCTGTCCAGATCCTGATGCTGGCATAGTCTCCATTGCTGTGATACAGGGATGCACATCATCGTCCTTTGTGAGCAATACATGGGCCTGCACATATTTCTAAAGGATCCATCGCTACCAGACTGCAGTCCTTCCGTGAATCAGGTACTGTAAATAGGGGAAGGGGATAGATCTTTTATGACTGGTACCATTTTTAGACCGAATACTGTTTTGTCTGATCCATCAAAATGTGTACTACCTTGGTATGATTCTGCTGGAAGAATGATGGCAGGGAAGAAAAATGGCTATCGCTCATGATTGGGCCGAATGCATCAGAGCTACAAGCTTGCTGCCATTGTCAATAGGAAAAAAGGATGTATTTTTAGACATAAATTAATAACCAGGACTTAAGACCTTTCATAGGGTGCTTGAAGGAAATGGTACGTCCAATCATTACATTAGCAGTAATATGCAGAAAATGTTGTGAGCATTTTTCTGGATGGCATGATGTTATGATGAACATCTATAGGAGGTTTAAAAGGAATGAACCGATAATTCAATGACACTTAATCACTTTAGTTCATGATTTGTGTTTGTAATAAAAATTGCTTAACTGAAATAAGAGTTATTTATAATACAATACATTGAAATATACACTGCTAAGAAATGCAGCAAATACTGAGCATATTAATACCATATCTTGCCCGGCAAAAAAAAAATACAATGAAATGAAAAGAGAAACAACCCGAATTTGACCTGCATTCTGCATATTATATATGTGAGGCTGAGGGGGCATTCATTGGTGAAGGAGGGGTAGCTTATTTTTGAGTGGCGGTGCTACAGACACATGATGCAGATTTATGTTAGTGGCTGGGTGGTACGTGTGATTTACAGCTTTCTTTAGCTAGTCAGGGGTAAATATATATATATTTTTTTATATATATATAGATATTTACTAAAATCCAGTTGCAAAGTACTGTCAAGCAGATGGCTTTTTTTCCCAGTAAGAGAAAGACTAGATTAGGATAAATTTGCAATATCGTTGAAAATAGAGGTTTTTGGGTTTGTTACAGTTTGCATGAGAGCTCTATATTTATTCCAGTACTTTTATGGTCTTGTTAAAAAAGCAAGAGTCCACTTTCACACAGAAACACATTAAAAGTGATTTCTTTACTAGCAACGTGCACTTAGAAAAAAATGAAATACTGCCAATTTTGTGTAGATCAGTTTGATAGACTTGCAAGGTGGGTTCTACACCTTACCAGTTACCGATTATACTTTGTCAGTTTTCTGCAGGAAGCTGTCTCAGTTTCCTCACTAACACCTGTGTTAAGTTATGCTCTATACATTTTTACCATTATCATAGTGGATTAGGTAGTTTAGTCAAAAATGTAATAACCGCAACTGCATTTTTTAAATATGACATTTTATCTAATTAAAATGAACACAATTAGGTGTGTGTGTGTGTGTGTGTGTGTGTGTGTGTGTGTGTGTGTACGTGTGTTACAAATACACCTCTGAGCTATGTATTACTATGCTATTACATTTATACATCTGTGGTAATAATTAATTTACAGTAGGCTGCTTCTTGCAGACTACATAAGCATTTAGAGTGCTGCAATACACAAATGGCAAATTCTAGACATAATCAAAGCCAACAAACACAGTATCTGTTAATATTTAAGTACTAAGGATATTTCAGATGTAGACCATAATCTGAAATAATTGACTTAATAGCTATAAATATTGTAACAAAAATATATATTTATATAAAAGCGTTACAGACATATCGTCTTATTTATTACGTTGACTTTAACACCAGAGCATGGAAATGTTGCAGCTGTGATGTTTGACAGCCTTTGGTGCAGTTTATAGGGGGAGGCGGCACTGGTAGAGACAGGGAGAGGGAGAAACATAGAAACATGCAGAAAGGGAGAGAAGAGAAGAGAGGGGGGGGGGGGGAGGGGAAACACAGACAAACAAGGAAAATCAGACACCGAATAAAAATTGGGTGGTATAGATACTGTCAAAGCAAACAGAATAGTATTAAAACAAGCAATACAAAAATAATAATAATCGGCTTCAGCCGGATGAAAGGGAGCATGAAAAATATTGGCCGATGGAAGAGATTCAAATGCAGGGTTTAGACCTGTGTACTTGTGGTGCATTTAATAATTTACTTTGCTCTTAGTATTTTTTTATTGCAATGTACAAATGTTAGTGTATGATTCCCTAACATTTTTAAAATAAAATATGTGTTTTAAATAAACCACAACCAAAAGACTACTTGCAACATTCTTTTTCAATGCACCCCACTAAAACTCTCAGATGGGACCCAAACCACCAAGCATGAGGGTGGGCTTTGGCATAACAAAATATGACCAGGCCCTGGTGCAGACACAGAGCATCAAAACCCTGCTGACTGGCCCTTGTGTCGAAGACTCCAGGGTCGGCTGATTCCCTGCCCCCTGGGAAATCCCAGATTGAAATGTGAAATCCCAGGGATCACTGTAAAACCTACCTTTCCAGCGATCATATGGTGGTGTGCAGCCAGACTAATGCATGTACCAGGCCTATCTGGAGCAAGCATGTGAAGCTAAAGGATGTTGGACCCTTTCAGGGCTCTGTGCCTAGCTCTGTTTATTGGTGGTGGCGTTGATTTATTTGCTCTGCATAGAACGCTAGTTGGATGAGAGCCCACACAAGTCATGGAAGTGGGGGAGAGGTGAGCAGACCCAAGGGGTCCATTCCTTCCAGGGGTGGAGTGGCCATAGGGAGAATCAGGAGAATTCACGGCGAGATGCACTGCTTATTGCACCCCATTTCATTCCTCCCTAGTCTTACTCCCAGCATCCCTGTACTTGGCCCCCCTATACCCGCCTAGCCAAGAAACACCAGCCCATGTTCTGTCCCCAGTCTTATATCTTTAGAATTATGGCTCTGGGGTCCATGCCCACCCTTGCGATTACTTGTGTCATCCATTCATGTTCATCACTTTTCTCTGTGATACTATAGCCTCAGCCTTGGAGGACATATGGGTTCATTGGAAATGCCATAAGCTGGCTGGGCCAATAAAATCCCAGGCTGATGTTTGGCCCCAGTCCACCACTAATTCCCTCTGTTTGCTTTATTACAATTTGCCACTGTCTCCCCTCTTTTCCCCTTCCTTCCACCCCCCCCTTTTTTTTGTATTCCCTCCACCTTCATTACCTTTCCACATTTCTTTACAGTCCTATCATCTTTTTTTTCTTTTGCCCTTTTTCCCTCAATACTGTACTCTTTTTCTTTTTCAGGTTTCCTCTATCCTTCACTCTTTTCCATAAATCACATCATCCCACACCAATTCCATTATCTTTCTATTATTCTTAGTATACAGTACGTCCTGCTCCAAATCTAATACTTACACTTGGGATATACTCCGCCAGATGGCTCTGGACTGCAGAGACATCGAAAAATAGGCTTCTCCTGGCCCCTCAAATACAAAGGGACCTCCCACAAATCCCCAGAATTTCTCTGCAGTCTGGCTGTGAAGGACGAGAAATGGCTCTCTACTCGCAGGTGAGCAGGGCTATTAGCCCGCGGCCCTGTAGGACTATTCCCACACGTTCCACTAGTAATATGCCTCCCAGCCTTGGCTGCGCTGGTCGGGTGAAGGTAGGCAGCACCGCTGTTAGGTGCTTAGGAGCGCTGCTCCACCGCAATCCCCCACCAAAGGGTAGGCGGTTCAGGCTTATGGTGAGCCTCTATGGGATGCCCCTCCCGCACTATTGCCCCCTTGCCCCTGCCCATCGGTGGGCCCTGTTTAAGTGGCCGCTGTCCTCCCTCATCTTCCTTGTAGCCTTCGGGGGAAAAGAGGGGGGGGTGTAAATATGTATGCTATGCATTCTGTGTTTTACACTTTTTTTCCATTCTGTTTAGTCTTGTGTCAGCCGCTACGCTGGCTTGTCTTTACTGTCTTTTTAAAATTGCCGCCGCCGCGCACTGACTTGGTTCCACGCTTGGCGGCGGCATTACCTCAGGCGCTGGTGCGCCATCATTGGCTGCTTGCACGTTCTGGCTTGACGCTCTTGGGGGGGCGGGGCCCGTCTATTGCGCGCTCCGCGTCATCGCTGATACCGGCCCGCCCCTCGAGGTATACCGACGCCATCTTTATCCTGCTTGGTTGGCCCATGCGCGACGGGCCCCTACCTACCGCGGTCCGTAAGTGCCCTCGCGGGCGGCTTTATATCTTTCACTTTTGTTACTGTGTGCTTACAGGTCTTGTCTGCTTATGTCTTTCAGGCGGGGCGAACCCTTTTGGCTTCTCCCGGCCTTGTATTAGTATATAACTTGTAGGCTTTGTAAAAATAATACTCCCACTTCCCTAGCGGGTTATTTGGGCATCCGGGGTTGCTATATAGCGTTATTCCCTATCGGCGTATAGCGCCGCTATAATCACCATATGGAGGCATCCCAGGATAATGTGACCGGGGTCCCTTCGGGACAAGACCGGCTGTGTGTAACGTGTGGGCAGCCTCATGTCTTCTAGACTGGCTACTGTTGAGTAGTCGATTGCTAAGTCCTTAGCGCGTAAGGCCCCTGCTAAGAAGCGGCACTTGACGCCTAATGTCACTGTTTTCCCTATGGGAACTGAGGAGTTTTGGAATCTTTGTGGCTATACCCCGTCTGATGAAGGGGAGCTCTTTTCTGATTCAGGCTCATCTGATGAGAGACCAAGGGGCCATGACGATTCTGGCTCTGACCCCTGGGCCCCGGATGACACTGACAGATTATTGACCCAGATTTTTGAGGTTCTGTCCATCTCTCTCCCTGTTGAGGCTCCCAGGCAAAGAGGGGAGCTTTTCCATACAGCAAAATCACGTTTGGAATTTCCCGAGCAGGCACATTTCCATAACCTTGTGCTCAAGGAATGGGAGTGCCGCAGTAAACTTCCCGGGGTTCCAAAAAGTTGGGATAGGAAGTATCCCTTTCCGGCTGAGGTGGTTAAATGTTGGCCTCCCCCCCCCCCCGAGGTGGATGCCCCGATCCTAGGGCTATCTAACACCTCTGTCATGCATTCCCCTGACTCTACTACCTTGCGGGATGCTGAGGACCGGCGCATTGACCAGCTGGCATCCCACGCCTTTGCATGTGCAGGGACAGCGCCGCGCCCGGTCTGTGCCTCTGCCATTACTGCTGTGGCCACTAGAACCCTTATCAGAAATATGCTTGATAGTGCCCCTGATGATTTGCCTTGTGAGATGTTTAATGCACTCTCCAGTTGTGATGTTTTTGTAAATTTTGTCCTCTCAGCATTGGATGACACCATCAGAATGTGTGCCAGAACTTCTGCCCTTGTTGTGGCTATACGCCGCTCGGTTTGGCTGCGCCAGTGGGCTGCTGACAATGCTGCCAAGAAGGCCCTCACTGGGTTTCCCTTTAAAGGACTGCACCTGTTTGGGGACCGCCTGGACCTTTTTGCTAAGGGAGGCAGGTTACCCCAGCGCACCCCTTACCGTGGTGCAAGACAGGGAAGGGGGGTTTCCTTTCCTGGGGCCCGGGGAGATTTCGTGGACGTCCAGGCTCCTCCTGGGGTCCCAAAGCAAAATCCTCTCCCAAGCCCCCTCAGGCATGATGGGGCGCCCTCACCCATCCGGGTGGGGGGACGGCTGCAGCACTTCGCTCACGTCTGGAGGCTTCATGTCTCAGACCGGTGGATTCAGGGGGTAGTGTCCTCCGGTTACAAGTTTGAGTTTGCTGCCGATCCCCCTCCAAGATTCATCAGATCCTGGATTCCTCAGGACCCTGTGTCAGCTCAGGAGCTAGTGCAAGCAGCACAAGACTCCCTGGAGCTGGGGGTCATCTGCCAGGTCCCCTTAGGAGAAAAAGGCAAGGGCTTTTATTCCAACCTATTCACAGTACCCCAAAAAGATGGTTCAGTCAGGCCCATCCTGGACTTGAAGATCCTCAACAAGTTCATCAGGGGCAGGCGCTTTTGCATGGAAACTCTGCGCTCTGCCATCAGTTCCCTGCGCCAAGGGGATTTCATGACTTCTGTGGACATCAAAGATGCTTATCTTCATATTCTTGTGTTCCCAGGTCATCAAAGGTTCCTCAGGTTCGCTCTGATGGATCAACACTACCAGTTTGTGGCCTTGCCCTTCGGCCTCACTTCAGCTCCCAAGGTGTTCACCAAGGTGCTGGCTGGCGTGATGTCTCTGCTCATATGTCAGGGCGTCTGCGTGCTTCCCTATCTGGACGACATTCTCATCACTTCCCAGTCTCTACATCAGGCAGAGTTGGATACTCAGCTGGTGGTGTCCACTCTGGAGTCATTTGGATGGGTGATCAACCACCCCAAGTCCTCACTGTCCCCTTCCTTGGTAACTCCATTCCTAGGAATGAATCTGGATACAGTTCAGGCAAGGATCTTCCTTCCTCAACAGAAGGTGGACAGTCTGATTGCACAGGCTCAGTCCCTCCTAGCTTGTCCCCATCCCTCCATCAGGCAGGGGATGCAGCTGGTGAGCCTGATGGTGGCATGCTTCAAAGCGGTCCCTTATGCTCAGTTTCACTTGAGGCCCCTGCAACTTCACCTATTGTCAGTATGGGACAAGGACCCAGCGTCCCTGATCAGGGTCTGTGTGCTCTCCCCCCTGGTCAGGAGGTCCCTCTCGTGGTGGATGGACTCAAGGAACCTGTTGGGGGGCAGATCCTTTCTTGCCCCTTCCTGGGAGACGGTCACCAGTCTGTCAGGTTGGGGGAGTTTCTGGAAGTCCCTGCGGTTCCAGGGGAGGTGGGGCCCTCAGGAGGCCCACACGCCTATCAATGTCTTGGAACTGTGGCGATCAGGCTAGTTCTGGCTCACTTGACTACTCACAACCTGTTCAGGTGCGCTCGGACAACCAGACGGCAGTTGCCTACATCAATCATCAGGGAGGGACCCGGAGCAAGTGGGCCCTCCAGGAAGTGTCTCTGATCCTGACTTGGGCGAAGGCCAATGTCCCCTGCATATCAGCTGTGTACATCCCGGGGGTGGAAAATCGCCTGGCGGACTCTCTGAGCAGGGGGACCTCTCGCCAGGGAGAATGGTCCCTATGCAGCAGGGTGTTTCAATCTCTGTGTCACCGTTGTGGCCAACCAGATGTGCATCTGTTTGCGTCCCGCCACAATCACAAGCTCCCAGCTTTTGTCTCTGTCCCAGGATCCTCTGGCCTGACATCGGATGCGCTTGCAATGTCACGGCAGGACTTTCAGTTCCTGTATGTCTTCCCTCCAATCCCCCTGCTGGGCAGGGTTCTGCGCAAGATTGCTCTGGAAGGGTTGCCAGCAATTCTGGTGGCCCCCAGGTGGCCAAGAAGAGTGTGGTTCGCAGACGTGGTACAGCTGGCAGTAGATCAGTACGCTCTGCCCTTGGTGCCAGATCTGCTCACTCAGGGCTCACTACGCCATCCCAATTTACAAACTCTGGCTTTGACGGCTTGGCTGCTGAAACCTCCATCTTGATGGAGAAGGGTCTGTCTTCCTCGGTTGTGGACACTTTGATTGAAGCTAGGAAGAAGTCTTCCTCTTCCATTTATTACAGGGTTTGGTGTGCCTACATTGACTGGTGTGAGTCTAGGTTTCTTCCCTGTGGTGTGTTCTCTATTCCCAGGATTCTGGAGTTCCTGCAGCATGGGTTGGAGATGGGGCTCCAACTCAGTACTCTGAAGGGTCAGGTTTCTGCCCTGGCTATTTTATTCCAGAAGTCCTTTGCTCAGCACCCTCTGATCAGGACTTTTTTCCAGGGGGTCACTCATGTGCGCCCCCCACTTAAGCCTATGGTGCCTGTTTGGGATCTGAACTTGGTTCTGTCAGCCTTGCAGGGTGCTCCCTTTGAACCTGTGCAGGATGCTGCCTTGGCCATTCTTACGCTCAAGGTTGTATTTCTGGTGGCTATCACTTCTGTCAGGCGTGTGTCTGAGTTGGCGGCGCTTTCCATTCAGCCCCCCTACTATGAGAGACACCAAGACAAGGTGGTGTTTTGTTTCAAACCTGACTTTCTGCCTAAGGTAGTGTCTGTCTTTCATTTGAATCAGGATATTGTTCTTCCTTCTTTGTGCCCTAATCCTAGCAATGCTAAGGAGAGGGTTTTGCACTCTTTGGATGTGGTTAGGTGTCTGAAGTACTATCTGGTGGCTACTGCACCTTTCAGGAAAACTGATGGTCTTTTTGTGGTCCCTTCTGGTCCTAGGAAGGGTTTGGCTCCTGCCAAGTCTACTATCAGCAAGTTGATTCATCAGGCTGTGATTCAGGCCTACTCTTCTAAGGAGAAGAATCCTCCCTTCCGCCTTACTGCTCATTCCACTCGTGCTATTGGTGCCTCTTGGGCTTTTCAGCACCAGGCTTCTGTTGAACAAGTTTGCAAGGCCGCTACTTGGTCTTCTGTTCATACCTTTTCAAAGTTTTACAAGGTTGATGTTAGTGCCTCAGCTGATGCTGCTTTTGGCCAAAAGGTTCTGCAGGCGGCAGTGGTTTAAACTGTCTGCTGCTGATTTTTATTGGGGATCCCACCCAACTTTATGGACACTGCTATTGGATGTCCCAACTGTAAGTATTAGATTTGGAGCAGGATGTACTGTATACTAAGAATAATACAATTCTGTGATTACTCACCTGTAGAATTGGTATTATGAGTATACAGTACGTCCTGCTCCAACCCACCCTTGGTTTGCATTTTCTTGGATCCCCTGCATGGTGATTGTTATCATTGCTATAGTTGATAGTTTGGATTGTTTAATTCTCCTGGCTTCTCATTAACTGCTTTTCAATGCTGGGGATTTGTGGGAGGTCCCTGGGTATTTGAGGGGCCGGGAGGACCCTATTTTCGATGTCTCTGCAGTCCAGCGCCATCTGGCGGCGTATATTCCAATTGTAAGTATTAGATTTGGAGCAGGACGTACTGTATACTCATAATACCAATTCTACAGGTGAGTAATCACAGAATTGTATTTTTCACTTTCCATTCATCCACATTTTCTGTGCACATTTTATCTCCATTTTTATTTTCCTTCTCATCATCTTTCTCTTTTTTCACATTATCTTCATCTTATTTATAGTACCTATATCTTGCACATGTATGAGTTTAATTATTATTAATATTGTTTATTTATAAAGCGCCATCATAGCCAGTGGTGCTGTACAAGGTAGAGGAACCAGGAGTAAGACAAGTAAAACACTTATAACAGAATAATGAAAGAAAGAAGCGGGTGATAGCATCGGGGGGGGGGGGGGGGGCTAGTGACTGAATATGGCTGTGAATTAAAGGAATTAAAGAGATGAGTCCAGTATTAAGCTGAGACAACATGCTTGGGGAGCTGCAGTGACAGGGAGGCCACTGACAGATAGATTTATGTTGGAAATGGGAACAGAATTGGATGGTGGGAAGATGATGAGCTCAGTTTTGTCCATGTTTAGTTTTGGTGTCAAGTGAGATGACATTACTAAACAGAGCTATAATTAGACAGTCAGGGGCCTGAGCTAAGAGGGAGGAGAGGTCAAGGCCTGAGAGGTAGATCTGAGTGTCCTCTGCATAGAAGTGGTATTGGAAGTCAAAAGTGTTTAAAGTGGACCAAAACCCAGTGTGATTGGCCAGAGAATCGTTTTTTTTTCCGATTCCCTCCCCTCGGGGTATCCAAAATCGGGATGCCCTGCTGTGTGAAACCCCAGGTCGCCCCATACACTTACCTTGCTTCCGGTCCAACGGCACATTTGTGAGCCACAGCTACATCCCCGCTATAGCTCTAGCTGGGCACATGCCCGCGCCAGGCATTTGTGAATGCCCGACGCGGGCACGCTCCCTGAATGCCCGTGCTAATTAGATGGGCGGCCGCGCATTCGCCGTAGGACAGGGAAGAGGTGAGTTGCGCTCAGCAATCTGGGGGTTTCACACAGCGGGGCACCCCCAATCAGGGTGCCCTGGGGGAAAGGACCAAAACCCAGGATAGTCAAAATCCTGGGTTTTGATCCACTTTAAGTTGTCCAAGGCCATAGGCATAGACTGAAAAAAGTCTCTACCCAATCCTTGTATTACCACAACAGATGACGAGAGGATGATGTGTCAGAGTGGGATACTATAAAAGTGCAATCTGAGAGGTAAGAGGAGAGTCATGAGAGAGTAAGATTTTGGATTCCTAGGAAGGCGAGTAACACTGCCAAATGAGGAGGATAAGTCAAGAAGGATGTGAATGGAGTTCTGGATTTTGCATTTGGTAGCCCGTTTTCCTGAAAAGAAAACCTACCCAAAAATAAGCCCTAGCATGATTTTTGAGTATGCGTTAAAGTGGAACAAAACCCACCAGTGGCTATCTGCTGGCTTTTCTTCAGGGCATCCTGAATCAATGTGTGAATCCCCCCAGTTGACTTGTAAAAAGTTACCTTTCCACGCTCTAACAGTGCATATGCACGCTCCTCAATCAAGTCAAGGAGAGCCATCTGCTGGTGGCCCTCATTGTCCTGGCAAGGTGAGTTTTTATGGGGCGAACTGCGAACAGCAGGGCATCCCGATTCGGGATGTTCCGGGGTACGGAACAAAACCTGGAAAAGTATAATTTCCGTGTTTTTCTTCTGCTTTAAATATAAGCACTACTCCAAAACTAAGCCACAGTTACATATAAAGGTAAACAAGGCAATTGCCGGGGGCACCGTGACCAAAAGGCCATTTCTTGCCCAAGATGCCAGGTACCCCTGCACGTTAACAACCTGCCACATCAATATGACACAGGTGCCACATGACAGCCTGTGCAATAATGTGGGGCCACGCAAATGTGGGCACCTGTCCGCCACCCAAGCCCACTACTGGCGCAGTAGCGCCTATAGCAAGAGTTGCACAAACCAGGAACCGGGGGTTGGGCTGCTAGTTTACGGTAGCTTTATCAGTTTCAGAATGAAAATGAAGAACAAATGCAGATTGTTTATGGAAAAATAGAACATGCCCTGAAAATAATCCCAAGAGCTTCTTTTTGGAACAAAAATGAATACGAGACCCTGTCTTATTTTCGGGAAACACAGTAGATTGATAGTTACTTTGATGAGGGCAGCTTCAGTGGACTGATTAGAGTGTAAACCAGACTGGAAGGGTTCTAGTAAGGTGTTATCAGTGATATGACGTGCAAGTTCTGAGTGGATGTGCTTTTCTAGAAGTTTGGATGTGAAAGGGAGCAGTGAGATGGGTCGGCCACTGCCTTTTCTCCAAGGCATCACCAATCGGGATGCTCCTCTGTGTGAACCCACACAGTTTGCCCATAAAATCTCACCTTTTCATTCTCGGACGCACAGGGTCTTGTCCAATGAGAGCCGCCTGCAGTGACTACATCCTTCAGCAGACAGTTCTCATTTCTTACAATAGCCACCTGCTGGCTGGAAGGAATCTAGTAAGGTATTATCGGAGATATAGGCCTCGATTCAATAAAGGTAGAAAAAAATTCTCATGGTAGTAAAAGATACAAATCATGAGAAAAAAGCCTGAGAATGTTGCTGTTGTTGAATTGCCAGCTAAGAAAACAATGAAAGTCAAAAGTAGAGAACTGTTTACTCCTTTCTACACTGTAGTAAAAGCTGCCATTGACTTTCATTGTCTTTTTATCTGGTGATTCACTAACGGTGACCTTCTCAGGCTTTTTTTTCATGAATTGAATTTACTACCATGAGAGTTTTTTTTCTACCTTTATTGAATCGAGGCCATAGTGTGCGAGTTCTGTGTGGATGCACTTTTCTAGAAGTTTGGATGTGAAACGGAGCAGTTAGGTGGGCCGTTAATTGGTAAGGAAAGAGGGGACCAGGGAGGGTTGTTTGGATTATGACCACATGCTTGAACTGTAATGGGAAGATTCCTGTTAATAGGGAGAGGTTGAATAGAGATGTAAGGGCTGATGATGGATGAGGACAGTTGCAGGATTAGCATACCTTCAAACTTTTCAGGGTGGGAAAAGGGACAATTGTTACATTAAGCCACACCCACTTATTGATTGATAATAGGAGATGAGGACAGGGGGATATATACTCAAAAGAGGGACATTCCCTCCAAATCAAGGACAGTTGGAAGGTATGGATTAGGTGGAAAGCAAGTAATGAGACGAGACTCCCATATGAGGGAGGACGGACTCATTTAGCAAGGGAAGTGCTAGGCAGATAGGCTGAGTTGAATAGGGTGAGTAGATTTGGGATATTATTTGGATATTGTAAATTTTGTGCTGTGATGTGGGAGAAAGTGGTTGTGGGCGGAGTAGAGTGCTCAATGTGTTGAACAGATTGGGATTTTCCCTTTTTTATTTTCTCATATTTCCTCCACCTAAAATGATCATTTCCTGGGGTCCTCAAAGTGGGACAATTTAAATGAGTTTGTGGGTGATGAGCATGGTAGGGATGTGGTTTAATTACAGGTAACATGCGCTAGGAATATTTGGTCTATAAAAGATGTTGGTTATTGAGCCAGTGCTCAGAAGGTCATGCATTCCACCACCACCATTCAACCAAAGAGTCAGAGCAGTTGTAAACTACACAGAATCCAACAGTGTGCATTTGGTGGGACAGTATTCCCCATGTCAGCAAAGTGGGACATTTTTTGGAGGGACAGTGGGCTTCAAAGTGAGACTGTCAGTTTACCTCCACCTCCCCCTTTTTTTTTCTCCAGTGCTCGATCTGTCTTTTTACTTCTCTCTCTCTCTATCACATTATGCTTGATCCATATTTTTTCATTTCAGTCTGTCATCTGTCAGGGTAAAATGAAGCAGTTAAACCCCCCCCAAACCTCACCAGACTGCTGCCCTCCCCCTCTGGTTTTACATTTGGGCAATTTTTACTTGCCAGGGCATCTATCTTTTGGGTCCCTTGCCCAATGGGCAGCGCCATCTTGCTTCCTATCAGGCACTGCATGCTTCCCCCCTGTTCTCGCGCTTGTGCAGTGTATATGAATGGGATGCAAGGGAGCCGCCGAAAGGCTTTTGAAGAGCACGGCTAAAGCCATGCTGTCATTTACAGATGGCTAAGGCGGCGAAGGAGACAGAATCATGCCCTGAAGCAAGCAAAAGGTAAACAGGGCCTGATGGGGGGGGGGGGGGGGGGATTGCCCATATTAAACTTTAGGTCTGATGTTCCTCTTTTATATATAGAATTTGTTTTAAAGTGTTCCCCACAACCCCCTATTCAAAACCCGCTAATCTATGCCAGGGCTGTGGCGTCAGTAAGCCAAAGCCCGACTCTGACTCCTCAACTTTAAATTGCTCAACTTTAAGTGCGTTTGGGACAGCATAAAGGTACAGAGTATAAGGGGCAGGGGAGATTAGAGAACTCATTATCACCACTAGAACACCCGGCTGCTAACAAATATAAAATATATTCATGATTAATGTTTGTAAACATTAAAGCAGGTCAAAGCCCTACTGTGCCAGCCCTGGAATCTAAAAGACTATAGGGGCAGGCTATCGGCCCTATACTGGGGTGCCCCACTGTGTCAGACCCCCCGGGGTGGCCAATAAACGTAACTTTACCAGCGGCTCCCACACCACTGTGTTTGCTGACGCCTGTATCCCCAGCTTCCCTGCAACTGTGCATGATCCCACGCTCAGCCATGCAGATAGGTCAGGGGTGCGGGAGTGCACACTTAATAGGGAAACCAGGGATGCGGCCAGCTGTCTGGTGCGCGTCACCCACCCACCTTGAGATTAGCCAATAGGAGATCTCAAAACTACTGGAGAGCGTGGCTTGGATGGTGGAAAAAGTTTTTCTTTTTTTTGAAGGGGGGGGGGGGGAGAGGATTTTGAGCCACTTTAACAAACAAATTAAATGGATTATACAAGATTAGTAAGATATTTTCTTCTTTATGGTGGAATTGGTGCATTTTTTGCTGACTACAGTGAAAACTAGCTCCCTGAGTGTCAGTCTCAGGGAGAGCAGTATCTGCTAAGGCTGCCATTTCTAACAGTTGGGAAAACAGCCCAGCTAGTGAGCGGGTGGTTGGAACTGAAGGTAGGACTACATAGTGGTAATAAGGGATTCTATTATCAGGCAGACTGAATAATTTTTCACCAAGATTGTCTCAACCGAATAGTTTGCTGTCTTCCTGGTGCCAGGGTTTGGTATATGGTGGAAAGGGTGAATAAATTACTGGGAGGGGTCCACGTGGGGACCAATGACAGAGTTAATGGGAGATGGAGGATCATTAAGAATGCATTTAAGGAATTAGGCACCAAGCGGGTGGTTGGAACTGCAGGTAGGACTACATAGTGGTAATAAGGGATTCTATTATCAGGCAGACTGAATAGTTTTTCACCAAGATTGTCTCAACCGAATAGTTTGCTGTCTTCCTGGTGCCAGGGTTTGGTATATGGTGGAAAGGGTGAATAAATTACTGGGAGGGGTCCACGTGGGGACCAATGACAGAGTTAATGGGAGATGGAGGATCATTAAGAATGCATTTAAGGAATTAGGCACCAAGTTGAAGAGAAGAATACTGCCTATGCCATGTTAAGAGTTAAATGCATGTCCTGGTGCAAGGCAGAAGGATTTCGGTTCCTTGAGCACTGGGCTGACTTTTCATTGGGGTACAAACTGTGTTCGACAGATAATTTGCACCTGAATGGAAGGGGGCTGCTGTGCATGTGTGGGTAAGAGGATACTAGAAGGGGTGAAGGGGTATTTAAACTAGAGATAAAGGGGGGAGGGCAAGCGAGAAATCAAAGGGGAAAACAGATTACTTAGGGGGCAGCATATGATGGTGGGTGGAGAATTAGAATGGGGGAGGATTGCTATGATGGATGAGACCCATGTGTTACAAACCAGCAGTGAAAAATTAGGCAGATGCATTGCTGCAGAAGTTAATATTAAAGCTCAATGTGTCAAACGATATAGGACCTTAAAGTGTATGTTCACAAATGCCAGAAGTCTGGCAAGTGAAGTGGGGGAGCTTGAGGCTCTGGTACTGGAAGAAAATATTGATTTTCATAGGGCTGAGACAAACCAGACTGGACTGTCTCTATGTAAAGCAAGAATTTAAAGCATCTGTTAATGAGGGGATACTAGCAGAATATTATGAGGATGTGGAATACAATTTCAAATACAATTTGGTGTAATCTATACACCCCCAAACATAACTGAGGAAATAGAGGCTTAGCTGCATAAACAGAGTGAGCATCACAGGCTGGTATGGTGGGGGAGAGCATTCCTAAGCTTGCTACAAGAGAACTATATGAAACAGTTCTCGGAGGCACCTACTAGGGGTGATGCTTTTTTGGATCTGGTAATATCAAATAATGATGACTTGATAGGGACAGTAACAGGCCATGAAAATCTTGGTAACAGTGAGCACAATATATTTGTATTTAACATAAACTGTAAGAAATATTTTCTGTTTGGGAGGGCAAAAACACTGATTTTTAGGAAGGTCAACTTCCCCAGACTCATAGCTGTACTCCAGGGCATTGACTGGGAGCATCTGTTGGGGACTAAGATGCAGTGCAGAGGATGATGAAGATCAGTCCATTGTTTCTGGCATTCTATGCCCTAGGACTTGGAAACCGAGTGAGATACAGACGGAGCCTAGCCAGGCATTGTGTTATGAGGAGGAGAAGGAATACAGAGCGCTAAAGCCGCTGCCCTCTCTGCATTTTAAACACACACGGTGGTTGGTCAGCATGGGTGCAAGTACTGGGCTGACACTGACTGTCGGGTTCTGATGCTACAGCCCCCCACCCTCATCCAACAGCTAAAAGGGAATGGGCAGAACTGGAGTCTTGACCGTGAGGGGCGTATGTGTGTCTGTCTGGGAAAGGGGGAAGGGAGGTTTGGGAGGGAGGGAGGGGGTACAGTATAGGCAAGTGACATTAAAGTGCACCAAAACCCATGATTTTTAATATGCAGGGTTTTGGTCCTTACCCAAGGGGCATCCTGATTTGGGATTCCTCACTGTGTAAGTCCCCCAGTTTGCCACAAAAACGTACCTGTCCCCAAACCCACGCTGCATGTGCGGGCTCTTGTCCAATTAGCACTGTATGCTGTACATATCAAGGTGTACGGGACAGGAAGCGGCCACATCCGTGGTTTTCCTGACCCCAGCTGGTAAAGGGAGCGTGCATTGGCTACAGGGGATACAGTCAGTGAGCACAGTGTGGGAGCCACAGAAAAGGTGAGTGAATGTGAGCCAATCTGGAAGCTCGCACAGCAGGGCATCAAAAATTGAGATGCCTTAAGGTTGCTTGATCAGCTGGCTCTGGAATCTTTTAGACTTCAGCGCCAGCCAAGGGGGTGGTTAGACCTCTTTAATAATAGGGATGCTGCAAAAGGCCTTCTAACTGTAGTTAAAGTGAACCACAACCCTATTTGGTCGGGCATAGAGCCTTGGAGTTCTGATTAATTGTGGGGTCTGGGTAGGTTTGCCGCATTTACATCGCAGCAAGGGTAGGAAAGCTTTGATTCATGTTTACTTTTACTTATGAAAATGTTAAAATAGTTATTCTGTGAATTTTGTGCACATCTTCTCCTCTATCTAGAGTATATGTGTAGTAATAAGTCAAGGCAGCTGGAGTTAGTGGTGCTTGAATACGTTGTGCGCATTGTCTGACACATTATTTTCAGTTCCCACTCCTTCTGCTCTGCTAATAGATCAAAATACGGTATTCTAATCAGTTGTCAGACTATATTGTATTGCAGAAGGCTGGTTGGAAAATTTGGTGTGGTTAGGGGTGTACCATGGCTGTGGTTAGGGACGCAGCCTAATTGCAAAAAGAAAAATGGCACATCCCTCTTTTGTCCCTTTTTCCATTTTGAAAAGTTGGAAGGGATGACTTGAGGTGAGATGTAACAGTTAAATCAATAGGCAAATTAATCAGTTATGTTAAAGAGGAAAAAAAACACCTGCGCCGGCCGCTGGCCTTTCCCATAATCAGGATGTCCCACTGTGTGAAATCCTGCTGGGCCGCTGATAAATTCATCTTTTCCCCGTTCCTACGGCGCATGTGCAGGCTCTTATCCAAACAGCTCTGATTGTTTTCAATGGGAAGCAAGGGCGGCCTCATCCCCATCCTCTGCATCTTTGAGCTGTATGCATGCCCCTGCCCCAGCCATTGAGTTTCACTGGGCAAATTGGGGAGTTTCACACAGGCATGGAACAAAACAAGAGAGGGACATTTGGGACATTTTTAAATGAGGGACATTTGGGAGTGATGCAGGAAGGGGTAATCCCCCACAACTAACTCACATAACATATACTGTACCTTTTCTTGATGGAATAGAAGATGCTTTCACTGTGCAGGGTTTAGGAAGGACATCTTTCTGTAGCTAAACCTAATACTTCTTTAAAATCCTTAGACTGTGTCACCTCACCGATCTGCGCATGTGTATACTCGCTGCACAGATGGGTTAAATGTGGATGAAAAAATCCTATGTCTGCAATGGCGACCAATACTCCTAAAAAGTGACGCTGGCAACTATCTTGCTTTGGCCAGAATAAGAGCTGCACTTTGCATGTAACTGTTGCAAGATCTTTGAGTGCCCAACAGTTTCAAATTGTTGCAGTGCATGGTTCCTAACACGGCCCTGCATGGTGCCCCATAATGCCCAAAGGCTGGCCCTGTTCAGGGAATAGATGACTCCTTGTACAACTGATAGAAATCTATCAGCATATTGTCATTTGGAGGGGCTGTCTCTCTTTTGAGTCCATGTGCAGATCTGTATGCCTAAAGTGGACCAATCACGACCTGTAGCTGGCCTGGAATCTAACAGGGGAGCCGAGGATGCGGCCGTCCATGTGAAGTTCAAATCAGCAGCTTGTTGCATGTTGTGCATTAGTATATGCTGATTGGATGATCGCATGTGCCATAGGAATGGCAGATAGTTGAGTTAAAGTGGGCGACCTGGGTTTCACACAGAGGGGCATCCGACATCAGGAAATCCTGGTGATTGGTCTGCTTTATTTGTATTGTTGTAACTGTTACAATCTCCTATCCATCCTTCAATGAGGGGGCGCGGCTTAATTAATAAATTGTCCCTCTTTCCCACCCTGGAAAGTTGGAAGGTGCCATTCTGGGCTGTCCTTGTGATAGATTTAATTTGCTAGTCATCTCTTGGGCACCTCTTCACTGTGTTCATAGGTTAATGGAAATGTTACAAAAATAAATCTGTGGGAATTTGGTGTTTTTAAAATAAGTCAGATTGGAATAGGTTTTTAAAATAGGTATTAGATATTTTAAGTGGTATGCATTGTCTTGTTTCAACTGTTTGAAATCAAAAATTTGTTTTAGTTTTTTGCTGATACTTCTGTATTTAATTCAGTGGTCAACTACTTAAACCGGACCTTCACCATGATTTATTGAAAAGCCCAAACCCTTTAAAAAAACGATTCCCCAGCATCTAAAATTAATATATTACTTACCTATTATTCTTTCCTCCACTGGGCTGCAACTCTGTTCAGGACTTTAGGATACGGGCGCCGCCATCTTGCCTCAGAAGTATCACACTTACTGAGGAGAGGAAAGTGGGATAAAATACAGGGGGCAGGTTATAGCTGTGCTTTGCTTAGACAGAGCAGAGCTGGGGTCAGGAAAAGGTCAGCAATCCCAGAATGCAGAGCAGCACAGTCAGAAGACACTTCCTGTTTCCAGGTTGCCTGATGCTTCATGAGCCGCCATCTTGAATGTTTAAAGGCTCATAACATGCAGTAGATGCAGGTAGGATGATTTTTAATGTGGGCAATCTGTATGTACAGGGTGTGGGAAACATATAAGATACACTCTTATTCAGAGTGAAGGACCGCTTTAAAGTGGATCAAAACTCAGGATTTTCACTTTTGGCATATGAATGGCATATGGCCTTGTTGGGACCAGCGCTGCAGTATAAGGGTTTCCTGTGGTGTGCAGCATGTGCCTGCGTTCAGCCAATCTGAATGGCTGGGAATGAGAACATACCTCAGCTACTGGGGTGCTGGGGATGCAGCCACAGACAGGGCCGTATTATGAGGGGGCGCAAGGGGCTAGAGCCCCGGGGCCTCCACCACTTGCCCTGCAAAGGGGGCTTCCACCAACCTTTGAGTTATGGTCTGGTCCAGGAGGCTTTTCAGTCTTTGGTCTGACAGGTAGCAAAGCCACTGCAAACAATGCTACAGTGATGGGTGCATGCAGACCTGTCTCTGCACATAAGCCACAAAGCACAGCTGCTGGCAGGTAAATGCAGGGAACTGTTTTCTGCTGGACCAGCTGGGTGACACCCAGAATAGCAAAGCAGGAGTTCTCAAGTTGCAAGGGACTTCATCTGACGTTCCAGTATGTGGGCAGGTGCCAACCAACCACCTACCAGTTACTTGGCTGGACTATTATTTCAAATGAAATTAGAAAAAACTGCATCTGGGGTGCCTCCACCAGATTTTGTGCCCAGGGGCCTCCACCACACTTAATCCGGCCCTGGCCACAGAGAACGCTTGACGGCTTTTGGACTCCAGGGCAACATTGTGGATGGTTTATTTTAATGCTGATTTGACACCAATTTACCTAGTTGATGGATGTCCATAGGGCCTAAGATGAGAAATGCTATACAGTTTTGTTTTCCAGCTAGCAGAGTGAAATACGTTTGTTGGGTTGTCAACAGCAGAATTATATAGGCTGGCCACCCATGTGTTCTGTTTGTGGAAATATATTTGTGGGGCTGATATGGTCAAAATTATTCGCATAAGACTATGCCAGACAGGGCAATTTAAACTGTTAGTGCTGGGGGCCAGGGTGATGGCATGCTTTATAAGCAGGAATTGGGAGCCTGGTGGCTTGACAGATTGAGTTGAATGGTGGAAGGATCTTTATTCCAAGTATGCATCACGCCCTGCTCCAGTAATAATCATTACGCCTGGGATATAGTCCATTAGAGGGCGCTTTACTGCAGAGATGGCAAAAAAGAGGCCCCTCCCGGTCCATATATACCCGGGACCTCCCACTCATTCCCTAGTTTAGTCTCTGCAGTGGGCGGCGAAGGTCAAGATGATGGCTCTCTCTCCTTGCAGGTAAGCCGGGCTGCACAGCCCACGGCCATATGTCCTATTCCCACCCGTGCCACCTTTACATGCCTCCCAGCTACGGCTGCAGGGTCCGGGTGATGGTAGGCAGCACCTATTAGAGGTGCTTTTTACTGGAGCATTGCTCTACCGCAAATCCCCCACCAAAGGGTAGGTGGCACAGGTTGGTGAGCCTGACATGGGATGCCCGTCTGCCTTAGCCCTCACTACATGTAAACAAATGTATTCATGGGCTTATTCCCCCTTCTTCCTAGTCCGATTATTCGGGGGGGGGGGGGGGTATACTCGTGTGAGTGTAGTGATTGTCTTACTGTTATCACTGTGTGTGCGTTCTTTGCTTTTTATTTTTACAGCGCTGGCACTTGCTCAGTGCTCTCCTCCTCTCCTCCATTACTGTGAGCATGCTGGCAGAGTTTGAACGGCCCGTGCGTGCACTCGTCGGCGGGCCGGTGACGTCATCTGTTGCCGGGGGGAGGGCGATAGGCTACCTAGCCTCTCTGCACTGTCCCCGCGTCCCCGCGTTCCCGTAACGCATCTGTCCCGCCCTCCTCCGGAGCTGATCGGCGCCATCTTGCTGCTGCCTTGTGGTGTGTGTGATCCGGGTTATGTGAGTGCCCTCTGCGGGCTTTTCTTATGGCTATCCTTTTATTTCTTTACTGTGTATTAATTATTATACATGCCATATTTAATGGGACTTTCTCTGTCTATGCTTATGTCTTTCAGGCTGGGACAACCTATTTAGAGGTTTCTCCCGGTCCTGGGCCCTGGGTCATACCCTTACTAAATTGGGGGCTTAATTGCAAATCCTCCCACTAGCAGACAATTAGGGGGCATCCCGGGTAGCTGCACAGCGTAATTCCCACTGGTCATTGCGACTGCTAATTCACCATATGGAGGCTTCCCAGGATACTGTGCTCGGGGTCTCTTCGGGGCAAGCCCGGCTATGTGTGGTGTGCGGGGCATCCCTTGTGGGCGATGATGTGCAGGTATGTGTACCCTATGCCCAGCAAGCTATTGTGCGGCAATCTGGGCCCCGTGCGGCCGGATCAGTACCCTCGGCCTCATCCCCCACACCCCCGCGCCTGGTTATGAACCCTAGTGACATTAACACTAGCGACATTAACACAGTCGCAATCTGATGTTTCCGCCAGACTGGCCAACATTGAGAGATTGTTTGCTAGCTCTGCAGCCCGTAAGGCTCCAGCTAAAAGACGGCACATGGCGCCCGCTGCACCGGCCTTTACCTTCGGACAAGATGATTTCCTTGATTTGTCTGACTATAACCCTCTCTAGGAAGGGGAATTATTTTCAGATTCAGATCTCTCTGACGATCAGCATTGCCTTGGCACTGATGCCGGCTCAGAGCATTGGGATGCTGACGACACCCATAGACTTCTGACTCAAATTTTTGAGGTACTTGGCATTTCCCCTCCTGCAGCGGCGCCTAAGCAGCAGGGGGAATTGTTTGGTACCGCAAAACCACGTTTGGAATTCCCCGAACAGACGCATTTTAATAATCTGATTCTCAAGGAATGGGAATGGCCTAACCGGCTTCCCGATATCCCTAAGGGGTGGGATAGGAGGTATCCCTTACCCTTGGATGTGGTCAAATGTTGGTCAACTCCCCCCGAGGTGGATGCCCCCGTCTGTGCATTCCCCGGATTCCACTACCTTGAAGGATAGTGAGGACCGGCGTATTGACCAACTGGCCTTGCGCCCAGTTTGTGCTTCCGCTATTACGGCCGTGGCTATTAGGACCTTATGCAGGGGCCTTCTGGACGGCTCCCATGAGGATCCTTCTAGTGCGGAATTTAGAGCCTTGTCGCAATGTGAGTTGTTCATCACTTATGTACTCTCTGCCTTAGATGACACCATTCGGATGTGTAGCAGGAACTCGACCTTGGTTGTCTCTATCCGCCGCTCGGTCTGGTTGCGCCAGGGGGCAGCTGACAATGCTGCTAAGAAGGCTCTCACAGGTGTTTGGTGATCGTCTGGACCTTTTTGCTAAGGGAGGTAAGTTACCCCAACGCAAAGAGCAGCCGCGACTCTTTCGGGGTTCGGGCTCCTTCACTCCCTCCTTTCGTGGGCCTAGGTCAGGCAGGGGGGTATCCTTTGCGGGACAAAGGGGAGATTTCTGGGGCAAGGGCAGAGGCCGTGCCCTACCTGGATCCTCCTGGGGTGCCAAACCCAAATCCACTGCCAAGCCCGCTCAGCAATGAGGGGGCGCCCTCACCCTTGCGGATGGGGGGACGGCTGCGGCTCTTCGCTCAGGTCTGGGATCAACAAGTCTCAGACAAATGGATTCTGGAGGTTGTCTCTTCCGGATACAAGCTGGAGTTCCCGGACCGGCCTCCTCCCAGATTCCTCAGGTCACGGGTTCCTATGGACCCTTGGGCAGCTCAGGGCCTGTTGTTGGCGGTTCAAAACCTTTGGGCCATGGGGGTCGTTTGTCACGTTCCCCCGGGAGAGAGAGGTCTGTGTTACTATTACAATCTCTTTACAGTGCCCAAAAAGGATGGTTCCATCAGACCCATTCTGGACCTAAAGCTTCTCAACAAATTCATCAGAACCAAGCGTTTTCGCATGGAGACGCTGCGCTCCGCTATCAGCTCCCTGCGCCCGGGGGACTTTATGACCTCAATAGATATCAAGGATGCTTACCTTCATGTGCCGGTCTTCCCAGGGCACCAGCGGTTCCTCAGGTTTGCGGTAGGGGAACAACACTACCAATTTATCGCACTCCCCTTCGGGCTCACCGCTGCCCCCAGGGTGTTCACCAAAGTGTTGGCAGGCATGATTGCCTTTCTCAGAGCCCGGGGTATTCGCATTCTTCCTTATCTGTACGACCTTCTCATTACGTCTCCTTCACTCCAACAAGCAGAGCTGGACAATTAGAGGTTCGGGTGGGTGATCAATTACCCCAAGTCCTCACTCTCCCCGTCACGGGTGACCGCCTTCCTGGGTATGACTCTGGATACCATTCAGGCCAGGATTTTCCTCCCTCAGCAGAAGGTGGACTCTCTTCGAACGCTGATTCATGGCTTGCTGTCCAACCCTCATCCATCAATCCGGCAAGGGTTGCAACTGGTGGGACAGATGGTGGCCTGCTTCGAGGCAGTTCCCTATGCTCAATTTCACATGAGGCCTCTTCAGCTCCATCTTCTTTCAGCCTGGGACAAGTGTCCCCTGTCTCTGGACCAGGCTTTTGCTCTGTCCCCTCTGGTCCGGCGGTCCCTCCTTTGGTGGCTGGACTCGAAGAATCTTCTGGGGGGCAGATAATTCCTGACACCGTTCTGGGAGACGGTCACTTAGGATGCCAGTCTGTCAGGTTGGGGGGGCTACTGGAGAGCCCACCAATTCCAGGGGCTGTGGGGCCCTCAGGAGGCACACGCCCCCATCAATGTTCTGGAGCTGAGGGCGGTTCGGTTGGTGCTGGCACAGCTGACGCATCACCTCCAGGGCCTACCAGTTCAGGTTCGCTCCGACAACAGGACTGCGGTCGCTTAAATCAGTCATCAGGGAGGGACTCGGAGCAATAGTGCCCTCCGGGAGGTGGTCAACGTCCCTTGTATCTCGGCGGTTTACATTCCGGGAGCGGAGAACCTGGAAGCGGATTCCCTGAGCAGGGGGACCTCTCGCCGGGGAGAATGGTCCCTCAATAGCAAGGTCTTTCTATCCCTCTGTCACAGGTGGGGGAGGCCGGATGAGGATCTGCTTGCCTCTCGTCACAATCACAAGCTTCCAGCTTTTGTCTCACTGTCCCAGGATCCTCTGGCTCTGGTATCTTGAAATACTATCTGGTGGCTACAGTGCCTTTCAGGAAGATGGACGCCTTGTTTGTGGTACCCTCTGGTCCAAAGAAGGGTTTGGCGCCGGTCAAGTCTACCATTAGCAAATGGATTTGTCAGGCCATTGTTAGGGCCTACTCTGCTAAAGGGAGGGATCCCCATTTCCGAATTACTGCTCATTCTACCCGTGCTGTTGGGGCCTCTTGGGCTTTTCAGCACCAGGCTTCTGTTGAACAAGAAGGCTGCTACTTGGTCTTCTGTTCATACCTTTTCCAAGTTTTACAAGGTTGATGTTCGGGCCTCAGCCGATGCTGTTTTTGGCCGCAAAGTTCTGCAGGCTGCAGTGGTTTGAACTGCGCATTGTTGCTCTTTTTGGGATCTCCACCCGTTGTTGGACACTGCTACTGGATGTCCCAGACGTAATGATTATTACTGGAGCAGAGCGTGATGCATACTTGGAATAATACCATTCTGTAAATACTGACCTTGTAGAATGGATATTATAAGTATGCATCACGCCCTGCTCTATCCCACCCTGAGTTTTTATTCTTGGATCCTCTATATGGTGAAGTTTTCCTTGTTAAATATTGTTAATCTTGTTATTGGCTTCTCCTGGTTCCCTTACTGCTTAATTATACTGGGGAATGAGTGGGAGGTCCCGGGTATATATGGACTGGGAGGGGCCTCTTCTTTGCCATCTCTGCAGTAAAGCGCCCTCTAGTGGACTATATCCCAGACGTGATGATTATTACTGGAGCAGGGCGTGATGCATACTTATAATATCCATTCTACAAGGTGAGTATTCACAGAATGGTATTTTTGGAGGCCAGTGGTGTGCGCAATATGGTTTTGGGAATGAGGACTGGTGTTATGGCAGCCAGGTTCCAATCAAGGGGGTCAGAGCTTCCCTGGTTTGACACAGTCCCTTGTCAGTTTGAGATGGCAGCAGGGCCGCATTTACCATTAGGCACCTGTAGGCACGTGCCTAGGGGTGCATGGCTGCTAGGGGGCATACTTTTAAATTGTAAAATGAAGGTGAACAAGACTGGTCGTTTCACAGAGGCCGCATAAAGACTGTAGTTTCGTCTTTTCACCACTGGGGGCAGTGATGCATCTAAGACTTAAAAGGAACAGAGCCTAGTCAGGAAGAACATCATCTCGCCCTCCATGTGACTGCTGATCTGTCTGTCCTTCCATTTGTCTGCACTAAGTGCAGCTGGGCTTTGTTGCTCCTCCTAGGGTAGCTGGGCCTCGTTCTCCAGGGCGCTAAAGGGGAGGCAGCTGGGCCTTGTAGTTCCTCCAGGGGAGGCAGCTGGGCCTTGTAGTTCCACCAGGGGAGGCAGCTGGGCCTTGTAGTTCCTCCAGGGGAGGCAGCGGGCGTCTCTCGCTCTCTTTTTTGCACATTTTTTTATTATGCACATTCTCTCCCTTACCTTCATCACTTTCTTTTCTACATCCCTCCATCTCATTTCACATTTTCTACATATTCCTCATTACATACATTACATTACTTGCATATACCTCATTTAAACGTCCCCCATCTTTCACTTTTCCACCATTCTTGTTTTTTTTCCACGCTTTGTTAAGTATTTTTTCTACATTCAAACTTTATTACAGCTTAGTGTGTATCTTGCCAATACCACCCAAGTTAGAGCTGCCCTGAAACCGATAAAAAAGAATATTTGCTCTCTCAATCACTGCCTCAGGCACAGCAGCCAAATCTGCATGAATAGGCTTCTATCCAGGAAAAGGACTGCAGGTGCAAAATGGGGGGGGGGGGGGTATTTTTAGGTAAGTATGCATATCAGGATAAATGGGGGGAGCACTAAAAGTGCCTAGGGCAGCATGAACCCTAAATACGGCCCTGGGTGGCAGGGGTCGGCGGAGTTAAATGGCATTTAAAGTCTTGCTTGATCAGAAAACAGCTATTTATCAGCAGCGGGTGTATTCTTTGTTTTTCAGGTCTTAGTTTTTCTTAATTATGGCATGGTGATGCTCAAGGTGTGGTAAGCCCAAGTAAGCTTGGTTTTCACTACAGTACATGACCATGGTATACTAAAGGCAAGCCCGATTGTTAGTTATTTGTAAAAGTATTAGAGCATTGGAGATGTAAAATGAGAAGAAACAGTGGGTGTTGCAACAGCGATGTGATGTAAGCACATTGTGTGCTTTACATATAACATTGTAAAAAAAATAAGTGCGTAGTTGTGCCTCCAGTTATTACTGCCAGTACATAGTGTGAACAGAAAAAGGGGTGAGAGATGCTGCAGGCTAAGAGTGTCTCCAGTCTGCCAGCACATAGTGTGACCAGAGAGAAGGGTGGGTTTCATAGCTGCAGAGATAGGCAGCTAATCAGGACGTCTGGGGAGGGAGTGGTTGGGGGGGGTTCTGGTTCACTGAAGGTTGATTCAAGGACCAGGTCATCGGGGTAAAGACTGAAAGCTGAATGAGGAAGTGATTTCTTCATGTAGTTGGCCGATTATAGCAGGAAGGATATCGCTAGAGGGACTCAATAGGGTTGATCAAATTAATTTGCCCATGTTTGCGCACGATTCATGGTCATCAAAATGGGATGCGCAGTTGTTTTTGTGCCAATTTGTGCACTAGCGTTCGGCAATGCGTCAATATGTGCCTGAAATTTACCGCTCCCGCCATTTTGACGCACCAAACTGTCTCCAGTGCCTGATTTGTAGGTCATGTCCTCCAGAAAATAGGTGGAGAAAACTGCCGATTCCAACAGCCTTATTTCATTCTGAAAATACATGCTGGCAGCTATGAAGAAACTGTAAAGGAAAGTGTAGAAAGATGGGGAACCTTTTGGGGGCAGTTAAACCGGACCTTCACCATGATTTATTGAAAAGATCAAACCCTTAGAAAATGATTCCCCAGCATCTAAAATTAATATATTTTAATTTTCAATAGTCACTTATTATTCTTTCCCCCACTGGGCTGCAACTCTGTTCAGGACTTTAGGATACGGGCGCCGCCATCTTGACTCGGAAGCATCACACATACTGAGGAGAGGAGAGTGAGATAAAGTACGGGGGGGGGGTGGTTATAGCTGTGCTTTGCTCAGACAGAGCAGAGCTGGGGTCAGGAAAAGGTCAGCAGTCCCAGAATGCAGAGCAGCACAGCAGAAGACACCTTTTGCAGGTTTGCAGGCTGCCTGTTGTTCCATGAGCTGCCATCTTGGATGTTTAAAGGCTCATAACATGCAGTAGATGCAGGTAGGATGATTTTTAATGTGGGCAATCTGTATGTGCAGGGTGTGGGAAACGTATAAGATAGACTCTTATTCAGAGTGAAGGGCCGCTTTAAGCACTTAGTCAGCCAAATGCAGGGCCACTTGTGCTTCAAAACTGCAGATTTTCCTTGCGGAAGGTGCAAATTGTTGCAAGAAGAGGCAATTTGCGCTTCTCCCATGCACTTGTCATTTGGCGTGCGCATGCAGCCATGGGTCTAGGCACATGCAGAATAGTTTTGTGCACCCACCATGAATCCACCCTAATGTAAGCTAAGCTACCGATATTTATTTTTTAACTTTTGACTTGCCTTTGACTTTCAGTGGGATATGTGCTGTGACCAGTGGTGTGCTTTGTCACCATGCAACCTGTGCAATTGCATGGGGCCCCAACCTCTCAGAGGCCTCACAGAAGTCTGCTGAATGCACATTGGAAGCGGCTGGTGTCTTACTGTAATACTAGTGTAATACTGGTGATGCGGTCAGTGCCAAGGCTACATGAGAAAGAAAGCTGCTTTAGATACAGCCCAGTGCTCTGAGCAGTGTAGAAACAGAGAGCCTGTCGCTCATTGCACTGTGCACTTGTGCATTGTTCAGTTCCGCCCTGGTGCACATGGACTGCTCAGCACCTGGGGGAGGGGGCTTACTCTGCAGCTTGGCCTCTGGCCTGGCCAGCTATGTATCTGCAGAGATCAACTTTACATGTGTCCTGTGCAGTGGAGAATGGTAGAAGGGGGCAAGGAAGGGAATTATCATTTGCTTCTGTGCTGATAGTCTTAAAGTGGACTATCACCCTGGATAAGAGCTTATCTTATATGATTCCCCCGCTCTGTACATACAGATTGCTCACATTAAAAATCATCCTACCTGCATCTACTGCATGTTGTGAGCCTTTAAACATCCAAGATGGTGGCTAATGGAACATCAGGCAGCCTGCAAACAGGAAGTGTCTTCTGAGCATGCTGCTCTGCATTCTGGGACTGCTGTCCTTTTTCTGACCCCAGCTGAGCTCTGTCTGAGCAAAGCACAGCTATAACCCCGCCCCCATGTACTTTTGCGCCCCCCCCCACTCTCCTCGGTATGTGATGCTACTGAGGCAAGATGGCGACACCCGTATCCTAGAGTGCTGAACAGAGTTGCAGGCCAGTGGGGAAAAGAATAAAAAGTGATTTAAAAATATTAAATATATTAATTTTAGATCCTGGGGAATAATTTTTTAAGGGTTTGGGCTTTTCATTAAATGATGCTGAAGGTCTCTCCTTCATCTACTAGATGTCCCCTCCAGCTTTCTTTAGCCTTTTCTCTTTGATCTCTCTTTATCCATTTTTCCCCCTTTCTCGTCTCTCTTTATCACTCTTTGTCTCCTTCATCTCTCTTTCTCCCCCTTTCTCTCCCACATCTCATGTTATTGCTCTCTTCTAAATCCCTCTTTATTCCCCTTACACTCTTCCATCTCCCTGTATCCCACTTTGTCTCCGTCATCTCTCTGTATCTCCCCTTTCTCTCCTCTATATCACTTTATCCCCATTTCTCTTCATGATCCTTTTATCCCCCTTTCACTTCTTCTTCTTCTCTCTTAATCACCCTTAATATCTCTTTATCATCATTTTTTTCTTTTTCTCCCTTTATTGCTCTCTCATCTCTCGTCATCCCTTGTCTCTCTCTTCTATCTACATTCCCCTTTCTCTTTTCCATCTCTCTGTACCCCTCCTTGTCTCTGTTATCCCTCTTTCTCTCCTTCATATCCTCCTTTCCCCGTTCTGTCTGTTTACCCTCCCCCCCCCCCCCCCTTCTTTACAGTCACCCCTATATTCCCCATTTCTACCCTTTATCGCTCTGTATCCCCATTTATTTCTTTTTTTTTTACCTTTCTCTTTATGAACCCTTTCCCTTATCTCTATAAATCCCCTTGTTCTTTCCTTTATCTAACTATACTTTTCTATATTTGTGCCCACAATTTCTAATTTTTATCTATATATGCCCCTTTTCTTTCTTTTGTATATTTCTCTTTTGTCTCTCTATATTTCCTGTTTCTCCACTTTATCTCTCTATATGCCCACTTTATCTTTGCATTTTTATATATTCTCCCTTTCTTTCCCTCATCTATCTACATACATTCTGTACTGCACCTCTTTATGGTGAACTGCAGAAAAGAGCAGGGCAGTGATGAGGAGCAGGTCAGAGATGTTGGTGCACTGGGGAGCAGGGCAAAGATGGGGAGTAGGCTGGAGAGCTAGCAGAGATGGAGTTGCATTGGGGAGCAGGGCAAATATGGGAAGCAAGGTGGAAATAGGGGTGCTTTAGGGAGCTGGGTAGAGAGTGGTTTGGGGAACAGGGCAGAGATGTAGGGGGCAGCGGAGAACAGGGCAAAGATGGGGAGCAGGACAAAGATGTAGGTGCAGCCGGTAACATAGATGGGGAGCAGGGAAGATATAGGGGTGCAGCGAGGAGCAGGGCAGAAATGGGGAGCGGATGGGGAGTGGGGCAGAGATGAGGAGCAAAGTGGAGATGGGGGAGCAATGTGGTAGCACTACCAGCAGGGCCGGATTATGAGGGGACACAAGGGGCTTGCACCATTTGCTCTGCAAAGGGGGCCTCCACCAACCTTTGGGTTATGGTCTGGTCAAGGAGCCTTTTCAGTCTTTGGTTTGACAGGCCGTGGGGCTGGCAACAAAACAATACACAGAGGGGGCCACCAGACTAGCCTAATTATGGTCCCAAAATAATGCTACACAACCAAAAAATATATTATAAAATTCTATGTGTCTTTAATGCTATATCACAAGGCAATGAAACATGTACACACATTTACATTACAATATAACACAAACAAATATGCTCTATTAAAAACCACTGCCAGAAGGACCTATTGGACTCATTATCTAAATATTGCACCAAGCCCTAATACCATAATTAAAGTGCAATGATTGCTATTAAATCCATAGTTAATTCCATGATTCAATATGATAGTATTCAAAATATACATTCCACTACAAAAAGAGAATCATAAAGTGCTAGCTGTGCCACATCAGTGCAAAAAAATATATATAGTTCAAGGCAACTGGATAACAAAGATCGTGCCAACAAAATACTGACAATAAAGTGCAAAGTGCTTAGAAAACAAATCAATTACATAAATATAGGACTAGAAGTGAAGTTAAACCTAACTGAAATCCATCACATAATCAAACACTGTGTTTAGGGCTCAGTAAAACCTAAAGTAAAGCATAGTAATAATTAGAAATTATATCACCATAATAGTAGTAAGGTCCTGGTCCATATCACGGTGAGCCAACACACCGACGCGTTACGTGGGATACCCTAATCCCACTTCATCAGGATGCTAAGTGTGGCCATTATTGGCATTCCTCCCTTTAAAATCCCCTTAGAAGAGCGTCCGTCCAATGACAGCCGGGGCACCCGAGCGCTTACCACGCCCCGTCCGCAGCCCCGAAAGGAGCTACGTAGGGGTGATATGGCCCCCCGCCCAACCCGGAGCACAATACGCTTTCCCGGTGGTGTCACGTGGCACGCGCGCCCAGCGTCCCCGCACACAGGCGCTCGCACCACGGCACACTGCCGGTCAAGGCCTCGCTATGTGAGAGATGTAACAGTCACGTTGTGGGCTTCTAGATGGATGTGGGGGATAAAAGGAAGAGTAACAATTACTTATTATTTATGTTTCAGCAATGTGACAACCATATAATCTGCAATACAATCCATATTTACATGTATTTACAAAAGTTATATTACACTCCAATTTACATCTATAGGGGATAAGAACCAACCATGGTTGATTGATTGATTTTGGATTAAGTTTGATCCAAAAAGCTCCGTCCAGATGGTGATCTTTTATTCTTCCTTGCATCTCGACTTCACGTGTCTTTCTCCCCCTTACCGCTTGGGTCCCATTTGAGAATAAGGAACTTATCCTCAAGAACCATGAACTGGGTGTCCTATTTTGGGATTACATGTGACCGACATCATATAAAAAACATATAGAACAACATATAGATGAATAGACCAATAAGTTCTTAGTAGTTAGATGGGTAATGACAGAGAGATTCAGCTATATGATTCATGTTCCAGTAGTTGATGTATATTATTGTATATTACTGTATATTACTGTGAATGTTTATATTAGTTCTCAGTCCCCATTCATAACTAGATTGTGTCATTGGCCCTGTATTTGATTTACTTTGTATAATCTTGTATAATGCTTTAATATAAGGTTGGTTCTTATCCCCTATAGATGTAAATTGGAGTGTAATATAGCTTTTGTAAATACATGTAAATATGGATAGTATTGCAGATTATATGGTTGTCACATTGCTGAAACATTTGTAAATAATAATTATTACTCTTCTTTTTATCCCCCGCATCCATCTAGAAGCCGCAACGCATCTGTAACATAGCGAGGCCTGGACCGGCGGTGTGGCGTGGTGCGCGTGCTACTGCAGGGGAGATCGCCCGTGTGCGCGCGCGCCACGTGACACCCCCAGGAAAGCGTATTGTGTTCCGGGTCGGTGGTGGGCGGAGTGCGGCCATGTCACTCATACGTAGCTCCGTTCAGGGCTGCGGATGGGGCGTGGTAAGCGCTCGGCTGTCATTGGACGGACGCTCTTCTAAGGGGATTTAAAAAGGGAGGAATGTCAATAATGGCCACACTTAGCATCCTGATGAAGTGGGATTAGGGTATCCCACGCAATGGATTTAACTATGGATTTAATAGCAATCATTGCACTTTAATTATGATATTAGGGCTTGGTGCAATATTTACATAATGACTCCAATAGGTCCATCCGGCAGTGTTTTATGAGTCTATTTGTTTGTGTTATGTTGTAATGTAAATGTGTGTACATGTTTCATTGCCTTGTGATATAGCATTAAAGACACATAGAAGTTTATAATATATTTTTTGGTTGTGCAGCTTTATTTTGGGACCATAATTAGGCCGGTCTGGCGGCCCCCTCTGTGTATTGTTTGGTTGTGCACACAGACACGATTGTGTTTGGGTCCCTTTAAGGCTTGCACCCTTTTTATTATTAATTACTCAGCGGTGCAGAACCCCCCAAAAATTGTGTTTTCTTGGCCTGGCAACAAAGCTATCTGTGGCCATGGGGGAGCGCATGGGCAAACCCTTTTTGTTTTTGCAAACCTGCAGCCAAAGCCACAACAGGGCAGGACAGAGAGTCTAGGGCAGCAACATTGATGGGTGCATGCAGAGCTGTCAATTGGTGGCCGCTCACTGCACATCTCGCCTGCAGCTCAATGCAGGGAACTGTTTTCTGTTGGACCAGCTGGGCAACTACACTACCCCCCGCCCAGAATGGGCAACACAAGGGACTTGATCTGACGTTCCAGTAAGTAGACAACCACCAATCAGTTGCTTGGCTAGACTATTATTTTAAAGGAAAAAAAACTGGGGCCTCCACCAGATTTTGTGCCGAGGGGCCCCTACGACACCTAATCCAGCACTGACTACCAGTGTCTGGTGCCCCCACCAAGGTAATGTGCTGGAAGGGAGCTGTCAAATATATGCTGGGGTGGTATGTCTTCATATTCATCAATTTGGTTCAATACTTTTTTTGAATGGTTCTTTTCTGATTGCAGTAAGAAGATCAAGGTTCTACAAGGTGTCTATAAGACTTTAGGGATGGTTGTCTCCCTCTTTATGGGAAATCCTAATTTGAGATGCCTTGCTGAGTGGAACCCCAGGCATCACCCAATCTACTTGCCTTTCCACCAATACCAAACTGCATCTTGGAGCCATGGCCACATCTCTTCTATTTCTATAGATGTAGTGCGTATCTGCAGCAGGCATTTTTGAATAGCTGGCACTGCCACACCCGCAGCCGAAGGCGAGCGCTGATGTGGCCAGTGGCACTTGCTCCATTCAAATTTTATTGTCGCTGTGAGCTCAAATCTGAATGAAATTATTGACCAAGCACCGTGGGAGTAAAAAAAAAGGTTAGTTTACAGGTGATCCTGGGGAATACACACAGAAGGCACCCCAAAACAAGAATGCCCTCAGAAAGAAGAACAAAACCAAGATATTGAAAATCTTGGCATTTGTTCCTATTTAATATTGTATTGTTAAATATTGTTAAAAATGTCTTTGATTAGGGGGCTCAGGTACAACCTTGTATGGGGCCCCCAAAATGATAAGCCCACCCCTGGCTGTGACTGATATGGTAATGTAGGGTGCTTAGTAATCTTTTCAATCCTGATATCGAGCACTACCTTTTAATACTTAGTACATCTTTAGAATGTGAATTGTTCAGTTTGAGCTGTAGTAGAATGAATTTGACAGTACACGCCAGTGTTTACCAAAGAATGGGGAGAGGAAATGTATTTAGAATGGTTACTTTAAAATATCTACTTTAATATAGTTGCAGAAATGGTATAAGCCATCAGAGGGGTGCAGCATTCTAGAATGTTCTAAAACCTGGTATATTCTAAGTCTATAAGAGGTTCGGGATCCTTTTGCTAGTTAGAATGTGCAGAGATGTGGTCAGGAGTTGCTTGGATGTCTGTGCACCTTTCCTTAGTACAGGGGTACTCAACCACTTCTTGTAAAGGTCCATTTAAAGGCATCCAGTTAGAGGTGAAGGTCCCGGCGGAGGGCTTTTGTTGAGGGGGGTGGATAGTTAGAAATCAACACACTGGGGAGGGCCTATAGATTCCCCAGGCAAAACTAAGAAAGGCTGTTTGCCACCAACCCAAACATTGACACCAACAACCCTGCAACCACCAAACTATTATTACCACCTCCTTTGGCCTCAAACAATGTTCTACCAGCCCTACCCACAAAGATGGACATACGCTTGACCTACTCTTTACTCACCTCTGCTCTGTATCCAGTCTTTCCTCATCCCCACTTCCCTTCTCTGATCACAACCTACTAACACTAACACTCTCTTCCCTTACCACTACCCCCCTGCACACAAACCTGCTAATCTACGCAGGAACCTCAGAAACCTAGACCTTCAATCTATCTCCGATGCTTTACATTCCCTTCATACCCTGCCCTCATTTACCATTGTAAACACTGCCGCTTCATACTACCATAATACACTAACTGCTTCCCTTAACTCTGTTGCTCCCCTTAACTACAGCCGCCCTCAGGCCAAAAAAGACAACCATGGCTTAACACTAACACTGCAACATTGAAACGGCATTCTCAAGTTGCTGAACGGCATTGGAGGAAATCCAGAACCAAGGAGGACTTCCTGTTATACCTTCATCTGCTAAACAGGAATATCAGCACAGGCCCGGAATCCAAAACAGCATTTAACACTATCAACTCCCTTCTCCGCCCACCGCCACTTCCTCCATCCTCACAGATAACAGCTGAGCAATTTGCCACATACTTCAAAGACAAAATCGACATGATGAAGTGGCTTCACCCCTCAAAAAACCTCTCTCCTACCAACATCCCCCCTGCCCAACTCATTAACTCATTTCACACAGTTAACTGCTCAAGGTCTCTCCGCTCGGGTCTCAAAGGCTCACCTGACCACCTGCTCTCGTGATCCCATACCATCCCACCTTATCCCTCAACTGTCTCCATCTGTCATTCCATCCCTAATATCTTTATTCAACCTCTCCCTCTCCACTGGTACCTTTCCCTCCGCCTATAAGCATGCTGTTTTAACTCCACTCATCAAAAAACCCTCTCTGGACCCCTCTGCCCTCCCCAATTACCGCCCAATCTCTCTGCTCCCTTTCTCATCCAAGCTTCTTGAACAGCATGTCCATACAGAACTTACCAACTATCTGTCCACAAACTCCCTCCTAGATCCCCTCCAATCTGGTTTCCGCTCATGTCACTCTACTGAAACTGCACTTACCAAAGTCACCAATGATCTACTGACAGCCAAATTCAAAGGCCACTACTCTGCTCTCATTCTTCTCGATTTGTCATCTGCTTTTGACACTGTCGACCATGCTCTGCTTCTCAATATTCTTTCCTCTCTTGGAATCCAAGATCTCACACTCTCTTGGCTCTCCTCCTATCTCTCTGATCGCACATGTAGTGTATCTTACTCAAACACCCTTTCCTCTCCCTGGCCTCTGTCGGGGTACCACAAGGCTCAGTCCTAGGACCCCTACTTTTTTCAATATACACTTCTGGTCTAGGACAACTAATAACCTCGCTAGGCTTCCAATATCACTTTTACGCAGACGACACTCAGATCTACCTCTCTGGTCCAAATCTCTCTTCTCTCCTCTCTTGCCTTCCTGACTGTTTAACAGCCATCTCTTCCTTCATGACATCTCGCTCCCTTAAACCAAACATGGACAAAACAGAACTGCTCATATTCTTAGTATACAGTACGTCCTGCTCCAGATATAGTACTTACACTTGAGTTATCCTCCGCCAGATGGCGCTGCACTGCAGAGACATGTAAAACAGGCTCCTCCCGGACCCTCAAATACCCGGGACCTCCCACAAATCCCCAGATTTCTCTGCAGTGCTTACTGCGAAGACATGAAATTATCACTCTCTCGCAGGTGAGCGGGGCTATTAGCCTGCGGCCCTGTTGGACTATTCCCACCCGTTCCTCGTTTGATGTGCCTCCCAGCCTGGGCTGCACTGGTCGGGTGAAGGTAGGCAGCACCATGTGTGCTTGAGGAGCGCTGCTCCACCGCAGTCCCCCACCAAAGGGTAGGCAGTATAGGCTGATGGTGAGCCTTTATGGATGCCCCTCCCGCATTATTGCCCCATGCCCCGTTTAGCGGTGGGTCCTGTACAGAGGGCCGCCATCCTCCCTCATTCTCCCTGTAGCCTTCGGGAGGGAAAGAAGGGGGGGGTGTGGGTGAGCGTGTAGCGTGATTCGTGCATACAGCGTTTTGTCATGTCTTTTGACTAGTATATGTGGTGTCTGCCGCCGCGCTGACTTTTTTTACTATTGCAAATGCCGCCACCACGCGCGTCTTTTCCTTCATTTGGATGTTCTGCGCCGGGCGGCGGCGTTACCTCAGACGCTTCTGCGTTATCATTGGCTGCTTGTCTGTGGGCTTTGCACTCTTCGGGGGAGGCGGGGCCTGGCTTGGCGCGCCCTGCATCACGGCCCGCTCTGGCCCGCCCTTCGAGGTGCTCTCTGCGCCATTTTGTCAGCGCGCGCGCGTGTGGTGGTTATACTTACCGTGGTCCTTAAGTGCCCTCGCGGGCGGTTTTATACTCATTGTAGTGTGTTTGGTTCTGACACCCCTTCTTCCCACTGTGTCTTTCAGACGGGTGAAGCCATTGACTTCTCCCGGCCTGGTGTAATTGATAGTTGGGCCTTGTATAATTACTCCCACTTCCCTAGTGGGTCATTGGGGCATCCAGGGTTGCTTATAGCGTAAATCCCTACTGGCATATTGTGCCTAATAATCACCATATGGAGGCATCCCAGGATAGCTTACCGGGGTCCCCTTGGGACAAAACCGGCTGTGTGTAGCGTGTGGGCAGCATCGTGCTGATGCTGACAAGGCACGGGTCTGTGTACCCTGTGCTGAGCAGGTGCTTGCATTGCAATCTGCACCTCGTTTCACTTCACCTACTCCCCCAAGCTTAAATCTCACTCCTGTTGAGTTGCACACTAGTGGGGATTCTCAGCCTGATGTGTCTTCTAGACTGGCTACTGTTGAACAGATTATTGTGAGGTCTTTAGCGCATAAGGGCCCTGGTAAGAAGCGGCACTTGACGCCTAATGTTACTGTTTTCCCTATGGGAACTGAGGAGTTTATGACTCTGTGTGGCTATACCCCGTCTGATCAAGGGGAGCTCTTTTCTGATTCAGGCTCATCTGATGAGAGACCAAGGGGTCATGACGATTGTGGCTCTGACCCCTGGGCCCGGGATGACACTGACAGATTATTGACCCAGACCTTGAGGTTCTGTCTATCTCTCTCCCTGTTGAGGCTCCCAGGCAAAGAGGGGAGCTTTTCCATACACCAAAATCACGTTTGGAATTTCCAGAGCAGGCACATTTCCATTACCTTGTGCTCAAGGAATGGGAGCGCCCCAGTAACTTCCCGGGGCTCCAAAGATTTGGGATAGGAAGTATCCCTTTCCAGCTGAGGTGGTTAAATGTTGGTCACCCCCCCCCCCTCGAGGTGGATGCCACCTCTGTCATGCATTCCCCTGATTCTACTACCCTGCGGGATGCTGAGGACCGGCGCATTGACCAGCTGGCCTCCCACGCCTTTACATGTGCAGGGACGGTGCTGCGTCTGGTCTGTGCCTCTGCTATTACTGCTGTGGCCACTAGAACCCTTATCAGAAATATGCTTGATAGTGCCCCTGATGATTTGCCTTGTGAGGTGTTTAATGCACTCTCTAGTTGTGATGTTGTTGTAAAATTTGTCCTGTCAGCATTGGATGACACCATCAGAATGTGTGACAGAACTTCTGCCCTCGTGGTGGCTATGCGCCGCTCGGTTTGGCTGCGCCAGTGGGCCGCTGACAATGCTGCCAAGAAGGCCCTCACTGGTTTTCCCTTTAAAGGACTGCGTTTGTTTGGAGACCGCCTGGACCTTTCTTGCTAAGGGAGGCGGGTTACCCCAGCGCAGGTGGCAACCTCGGCCCTTTTAGGGGTCAGGGTTCCTTCTCCTCCCCTTACCGTGATGCAGGACAGGGAAGGGGGGATATCCTTCCCTGGGGCCCGGGGAGATTTCTGGTGTAAAGGCAGAGGATGTGGACGTCCTGGCTCCTCCTGGGGTCCCAAAAGCTAAATCCTCTCCCAAGCCCCCTCAGGCATGATGGGGCGCCCTCACCCATCTGGGTGGGGGTACGGCTGCATTCAGGTCTGCAGGATTCATGTCTCAGACCGGTGAATTCAGGAGGTAGTGTCCTCCGATTACAAGTTGGAGTTTGCTGCCGATCCCCCTCCAAGATTCATCAGGTCCCGGATTCCTCAGGACCCTGTGTCAGCTCAGGAGCTAGTGCAAGCAGTGCAAGGCCTCCTGGAGCTGGGGGGTCATCTGTCAGGTGCCTTTGAGAGAAAAAGGCAAGGGCTTTTATTCCAACCTATTCACAGTACCCAAAAAAGGTATGGTTCTGTTAGGCCCATCTTGGACTTGAAGATTCTCAACAAGTTTTTGTCAGGGGCAGGCGCTTTCGCATGGAGACTCTGCGCTCTGCCATCAGTTCCCTGCACCAAGGGGATTTCATGACTTCTGTGGACATCATAGATGCTTACCTTCATATTTCTGTGTTCCCAGGTCATCAGAAGTCCCTCAGGTTCGCTATGATGGATCAACATTACCAATTGTGGCCTTGCCCTTCGGCCTCACTTCAGCTCCCAGGGTGTTCACCAAGGTGCTGGCTGGTGTGATGTCTCTACTCAGATGTCAGGGTGTCAGCGTGCTTCCCTATCTGGACGACATCCTCTTCACTTCCCAGTCTCTACATCAGGCAGAGTTGGATACTCAGCTGGTGGTGTCCATTCTGGAGTCATTTGGATGGGTGATCAACCACCCCAAGTCCTCACTGTCCCCTTCCTTGGTAACTCCATTCCTAGGAATGAATCTGGATACAGTTCAGGCAAGGATCTTCCTTCCTCAGCAGAAGGTGGACAATCTGATTGCACAGGCTCCGTCCCTCCTAGCTTGTCCCTATCCTTCCATCAGGCAGGGGATGCAGCTGGTGGGCCTGATGGTGGCGTGCTTCGAAGCGGTCCCTTAAGCTCAGTTCCACTTGAGGCCTCTGCAACTTCACCTATTGTCTGTATGGGACAAGGACCCAGCGTCCCTGGACAGGGTCTGTGTGCTCCCCCCCTGGTCAGGAGTTCCCTCTTGTGGTGGATGGACTCAAGGAACCTGTTGGGGGGCAGATCCTTTCTTGCCCCTTCCTGGGAGACGGTCACCAAGGATGCCAGTCTATCAGGTTGGGGGGGTTTCTGGAAGTCCCTGCGGTTCCAGGGGAGGTGGGGCCCTCAGGAGGCCCACACATCTATCAATATCTTGGAGCTGTGAGCGATCCGGTTAGTTCTGGCTCGCTTGACTACTCATCTTCAGGGCCTGCCTGTTCATTGGCACTCAGACAATCAGACGGCAGTTGCCTACATCAATCATCAGGGAGGGACCCAGAGCAAGAGGTCCCTCCAGGAAGTGTCTCTGATCCTGACCTGGGTGGAGGTCAATGTTCCCTGCATATCAGCGGTGTACATTCCGGGAGTGGAAAATCTGCTGGCAGACCCTCTGAGCAGGGGGACCTCTCGCCAGAGAGAATGGTCCCTCTGCAACAGGGTGTTTCAATCTCTGTGACACCGTTGGGCCCAACCAGATGTGGATCTGTTGGCGTCCCGTCACAATCTCAAGCTCCCAGCCTTTGTCTCCCTGTCCCAGGATCCTCTGGCCTTGACCACGGATGCTTTAGCACTGTCATGGCAGGTCATTTAGTTCCTGTATGTCCTTCCTCCATTCCCCCTGTTGTGCAGGGTTCTGCGCAAGATTGCTCTGGAGGGGGTGCCAGCAATTCTGGTGGCCCCCAGGCGGCCAAGAAGGGTGTGTTCACAGACGTGCTGCAGATGGCAGTAGCCCAGCACGTTCTGCCAGGGGTGCCAGATCTGCTCACTCAGGGCCCCTTACGCCATCCCAATTTATAAACTCTGGCTTGTTGGCCTGGCTGCTGAAACCTCCATCTTGATGGACAAAGGCTTGTCCGCCTCGGTGGTTGATACCATGGTGAAGGCTAGGAAGAAAACTTCTTCCATCTATTACAGGGTACGGCGTACCTACTTTGACTGGTGTGAGTCTAGGTCTCTTCCCTGTTGGGCGTTTTCAGTCCCCAGGGTTCTGGAGTTCTTACAGCATGGGTTGGAGTTGGGACTCCAACTCAGTGCTCTGAAGGGTAGGTTTCTGCCCTGTCTGTTTTCTTTCAGGAGTCTTTTGCTCAGCATTTTTTGATTAAGACCTTTCTTCCAGGGGGTCACTCATGTGCGTTTCCCACGTAAACTTGTGGTCCCTGTTTGGGATTTGAACTTGGTTTTTCTGCCTTGCAGGGTGCTCCCTTTGAACCAATGCAGGATGCTGCTCTGGCTGTTCTTACCCTCAAGGCTGTCTCTCGGGTAGCCATTACTTTGGTTAGGCGTGTGTCTGAGTTGGGGGCTCTTTCTATTCGGCCCCATACTTGGGAAAGACACCAGGACAAGGTGGTGTTCTGCTTTAAGCCAGATTTTCTACCTGAGGTAGTGTCTGCCTTTCATTGAATCAAGATATTGTTCTTCCTTCTTTGTGCCCTAATCTTAGCTACACTAAGGAGAGGGTTTTGCTTTCCTTGGATGTGGTCAGGTGTTTGTAGTATTACCTGGTGGTCACTGCGTCCTTCAGGAAAACTGATGCTTTTTTTGTGGTCCCTTCTGGGTCCAGGCAGGGTTTGGCTACTATTCTAAGTCTATTATTAGCAAATGGATCCATCAGGCCATGTTTCAGGCCTATTTTTGCTAAGGGGAAGGGTCCTCCTTTTCGCCTTCTACTCATTCTATGCGTGCTATTGGTGCCTCTTGGGCCTTCCAGCACCAGGCTTCTGTTGAACAAGTTTGCAAGGCCTCTACTTGGTCTTCTGTTTATACCTTTTCAAAGCTTTACAAGGTTGATGTTTGGGCCTCAGCTCATGCTGTTTTTGGCCGAAAGGTTTTGCAGGCTGCAGTGGTTAAACTGTCTGCTGTTACCTTTTTTGTTGGGGATCCCACCCTACTTTATTAACACTGCTATTGGATGTCCCAAGTGTAAGTATTATATCTGGAGCAGGACGTACTGTATACTAAGAATAATACAATTCTGTGAAATACTCACCTGTAGAATTGGTATTATAAGTATACAGTACGTCCTGCTCCACCCCACCCTGGTTTCTGCATTATTCTGGATCCCCTGTTTGGTGATTGTTATCATTATTATAGTTACCAGTTTGGGTGGTTAAATTCTCCCGGCTTCTCGTTCACTGCTTTTCAATGCTGGGGATTTGTGGGAGGTCCCGGGTATTTGAGCCTGTTTTACATGTCTCTGCAGTGCAGCGCCATCTGGCGGAGGATAACCCAAGTGTAGGTACTATATCTGGAGCAGGACGTACTGTATACTTATAATACCAATTCTACAGGTGAGTATTTCACAGAATTGTATTTTTCCCACCATCTCAGTCCCCTCCCCTCTCTAACACCACAATTTCTGTAAATAATCTTACAATAACTGCAACTCATCAAGCTCGATGCCTGGGCGTCATTCTGGACTCCTCTATTTCGTTCACACCTCACATTCACTTCCTAGCCACCTCCTGTCGTCTCCAACTCAAAAATATCTCCCGCATCCGTCCGCCTGGTCATCTCCCGACTGGACTACTGTAACACCCTCCTCTGTGGTTTGCCAACAAACAGACTAGCTCCCCTCCAATCTATTCTAAACTCTGCTGCTCGCCTCATCCACCTCTCCTATCGCTTTTCCAGCGCTGCCCGCCTCTGTCAATCCCTCCACTGGTTACCTGTCTCCCATAGAGTTCAGTTCAAACTTCTAACGCTAATCTACAAAAATGTCATATCTGATCCAGCGTTACCAACCTAAGCGCAACCTCCGCTCTGCGTCCCTTAAGCTCAGTTCCACTTGAGGCCTCTGCAACTTCACCTATTGTCTGTATGGGACAAGGACCCAGCGTCCCTGGACAGGGTCTGTGTGCTCCCCCCCTGGTCAGGAGTTCCCTCTTGTGGTGGATGGACTCAAGGAACCTGTTGGGGGGCAGATCCTTTCTTGCCCCTTCCTGGGAGACGGTCACCAAGGATGCCAGTCTATCAGGTTGGGGGGGTTTCTGGAAGTCCCTGCGGTTCCAGGGGAGGTGGGGCCCTCAGGAGGCCCACACATCTATCAATATCTTGGAGCTGTGAGCGATCCGGTTAGTTCTGGCTCGCTTGACTACTCATCTTCAGGGCCTGCCTGTTCATTGGCACTCAGACAATCAGACGGCAGTTGCCTACATCAATCATCAGGGAGGGACCCAGAGCAAGAGGTCCCTCCAGGAAGTGTCTCTGATCCTGACCTGGGTGGAGGTCAATGTTCCCTGCATATCAGCGGTGTACATTCCGGGAGTGGAAAATCTGCTGGCAGACCCTCTGAGCAGGGGGACCTCTCGCCAGAGAGAATGGTCCCTCTGCAACAGGGTGTTTCAATCTCTGTGACACCGTTGGGCCCAACCAGATGTGGATCTGTTGGCGTCCCGTCACAATCTCAAGCTCCCAGCCTTTGTCTCCCTGTCCCAGGATCCTCTGGCCTTGACCACGGATGCTTTAGCACTGTCATGGCAGGTCATTTAGTTCCTGTATGTCCTTCCTCCATTCCCCCTGTTGTGCAGGGTTCTGCGCAAGATTGCTCTGGAGGGGGTGCCAGCAATTCTGGTGGCCCCCAGGCGGCCAAGAAGGGTGTGTTCACAGACGTGCTGCAGATGGCAGTAGCCCAGCACGTTCTGCCAGGGGTGCCAGATCTGCTCACTCAGGGCCCCTTACGCCATCCCAATTTATAAACTCTGGCTTGTTGGCCTGGCTGCTGAAACCTCCATCTTGATGGACAAAGGCTTGTCCGCCTCGGTGGTTGATACCATGGTGAAGGCTAGGAAGAAAACTTCTTCCATCTATTACAGGGTACGGCGTACCTACTTTGACTGGTGTGAGTCTAGGTCTCTTCCCTGTTGGGCGTTTTCAGTCCCCAGGGTTCTGGAGTTCTTACAGCATGGGTTGGAGTTGGGACTCCAACTCAGTGCTCTGAAGGGTAGGTTTCTGCCCTGTCTGTTTTCTTTCAGGAGTCTTTTGCTCAGCATTTTTTGATTAAGACCTTTCTTCCAGGGGGTCACTCATGTGCGTTTCCCACGTAAACTTGTGGTCCCTGTTTGGGATTTGAACTTGGTTTTTCTGCCTTGCAGGGTGCTCCCTTTGAACCAATGCAGGATGCTGCTCTGGCTGTTCTTACCCTCAAGGCTGTCTCTCGGGTAGCCATTACTTTGGTTAGGCGTGTGTCTGAGTTGGGGGCTCTTTCTATTCGGCCCCATACTTGGGAAAGACACCAGGACAAGGTGGTGTTCTGCTTTAAGCCAGATTTTCTACCTGAGGTAGTGTCTGCCTTTCATTGAATCAAGATATTGTTCTTCCTTCTTTGTGCCCTAATCTTAGCTACACTAAGGAGAGGGTTTTGCTTTCCTTGGATGTGGTCAGGTGTTTGTAGTATTACCTGGTGGTCACTGCGTCCTTCAGGAAAACTGATGCTTTTTTTGTGGTCCCTTCTGGGTCCAGGCAGGGTTTGGCTACTATTCTAAGTCTATTATTAGCAAATGGATCCATCAGGCCATGTTTCAGGCCTATTTTTGCTAAGGGGAAGGGTCCTCCTTTTCGCCTTCTACTCATTCTATGCGTGCTATTGGTGCCTCTTGGGCCTTCCAGCACCAGGCTTCTGTTGAACAAGTTTGCAAGGCCTCTACTTGGTCTTCTGTTTATACCTTTTCAAAGCTTTACAAGGTTGATGTTTGGGCCTCAGCTCATGCTGTTTTTGGCCGAAAGGTTTTGCAGGCTGCAGTGGTTAAACTGTCTGCTGTTACCTTTTTTGTTGGGGATCCCACCCTACTTTATTAACACTGCTATTGGATGTCCCAAGTGTAAGTATTATATCTGGAGCAGGACGTACTGTATACTAAGAATAATACAATTCTGTGAAATACTCACCTGTAGAATTGGTATTATAAGTATACAGTACGTCCTGCTCCACCCCACCCTGGTTTCTGCATTATTCTGGATCCCCTGTTTGGTGATTGTTATCATTATTATAGTTACCAGTTTGGGTGGTTAAATTCTCCCGGCTTCTCGTTCACTGCTTTTCAATGCTGGGGATTTGTGGGAGGTCCCGGGTATTTGAGCCTGTTTTACATGTCTCTGCAGTGCAGCGCCATCTGGCGGAGGATAACCCAAGTGTAGGTACTATATCTGGAGCAGGACGTACTGTATACTTATAATACCAATTCTACAGGTGAGTATTTCACAGAATTGTATTTTTCCCACCATCTCAGTCCCCTCCCCTCTCTAACACCACAATTTCTGTAAATAATCTTACAATAACTGCAACTCATCAAGCTCGATGCCTGGGCGTCATTCTGGACTCCTCTATTTCGTTCACACCTCACATTCACTTCCTAGCCACCTCCTGTCGTCTCCAACTCAAAAATATCTCCCGCATCCGTCCGCCTGGTCATCTCCCGACTGGACTACTGTAACACCCTCCTCTGTGGTTTGCCAACAAACAGACTAGCTCCCCTCCAATCTATTCTAAACTCTGCTGCTCGCCTCATCCACCTCTCCTATCGCTTTTCCAGCGCTGCCCGCCTCTGTCAATCCCTCCACTGGTTACCTGTCTCCCATAGAGTTCAGTTCAAACTTCTAACGCTAATCTACAAAAATGTCATATCTGATCCAGCGTTACCAACCTAAGCGCAACCTCCGCTCTGCGTCCCTTAAGCTCAGTTCCACTTGAGGCCTCTGCAACTTCACCTATTGTCTGTATGGGACAAGGACCCAGCGTCCCTGGACAGGGTCTGTGTGCTCCCCCCCTGGTCAGGAGTTCCCTCTTGTGGTGGATGGACTCAAGGAACCTGTTGGGGGGCAGATCCTTTCTTGCCCCTTCCTGGGAGACGGTCACCAAGGATGCCAGTCTATCAGGTTGGGGGGGTTTCTGGAAGTCCCTGCGGTTCCAGGGGAGGTGGGGCCCTCAGGAGGCCCACACATCTATCAATATCTTGGAGCTGTGAGCGATCCGGTTAGTTCTGGCTCGCTTGACTACTCATCTTCAGGGCCTGCCTGTTCATTGGCACTCAGACAATCAGACGGCAGTTGCCTACATCAATCATCAGGGAGGGACCCAGAGCAAGAGGTCCCTCCAGGAAGTGTCTCTGATCCTGACCTGGGTGGAGGTCAATGTTCCCTGCATATCAGCGGTGTACATTCCGGGAGTGGAAAATCTGCTGGCAGACCCTCTGAGCAGGGGGACCTCTCGCCAGAGAGAATGGTCCCTCTGCAACAGGGTGTTTCAATCTCTGTGACACCGTTGGGCCCAACCAGATGTGGATCTGTTGGCGTCCCGTCACAATCTCAAGCTCCCAGCCTTTGTCTCCCTGTCCCAGGATCCTCTGGCCTTGACCACGGATGCTTTAGCACTGTCATGGCAGGTCATTTAGTTCCTGTATGTCCTTCCTCCATTCCCCCTGTTGTGCAGGGTTCTGCGCAAGATTGCTCTGGAGGGGGTGCCAGCAATTCTGGTGGCCCCCAGGCGGCCAAGAAGGGTGTGTTCACAGACGTGCTGCAGATGGCAGTAGCCCAGCACGTTCTGCCAGGGGTGCCAGATCTGCTCACTCAGGGCCCCTTACGCCATCCCAATTTATAAACTCTGGCTTGTTGGCCTGGCTGCTGAAACCTCCATCTTGATGGACAAAGGCTTGTCCGCCTCGGTGGTTGATACCATGGTGAAGGCTAGGAAGAAAACTTCTTCCATCTATTACAGGGTACGGCGTACCTACTTTGACTGGTGTGAGTCTAGGTCTCTTCCCTGTTGGGCGTTTTCAGTCCCCAGGGTTCTGGAGTTCTTACAGCATGGGTTGGAGTTGGGACTCCAACTCAGTGCTCTGAAGGGTAGGTTTCTGCCCTGTCTGTTTTCTTTCAGGAGTCTTTTGCTCAGCATTTTTTGATTAAGACCTTTCTTCCAGGGGGTCACTCATGTGCGTTTCCCACGTAAACTTGTGGTCCCTGTTTGGGATTTGAACTTGGTTTTTCTGCCTTGCAGGGTGCTCCCTTTGAACCAATGCAGGATGCTGCTCTGGCTGTTCTTACCCTCAAGGCTGTCTCTCGGGTAGCCATTACTTTGGTTAGGCGTGTGTCTGAGTTGGGGGCTCTTTCTATTCGGCCCCATACTTGGGAAAGACACCAGGACAAGGTGGTGTTCTGCTTTAAGCCAGATTTTCTACCTGAGGTAGTGTCTGCCTTTCATTGAATCAAGATATTGTTCTTCCTTCTTTGTGCCCTAATCTTAGCTACACTAAGGAGAGGGTTTTGCTTTCCTTGGATGTGGTCAGGTGTTTGTAGTATTACCTGGTGGTCACTGCGTCCTTCAGGAAAACTGATGCTTTTTTTGTGGTCCCTTCTGGGTCCAGGCAGGGTTTGGCTACTATTCTAAGTCTATTATTAGCAAATGGATCCATCAGGCCATGTTTCAGGCCTATTTTTGCTAAGGGGAAGGGTCCTCCTTTTCGCCTTCTACTCATTCTATGCGTGCTATTGGTGCCTCTTGGGCCTTCCAGCACCAGGCTTCTGTTGAACAAGTTTGCAAGGCCTCTACTTGGTCTTCTGTTTATACCTTTTCAAAGCTTTACAAGGTTGATGTTTGGGCCTCAGCTCATGCTGTTTTTGGCCGAAAGGTTTTGCAGGCTGCAGTGGTTAAACTGTCTGCTGTTACCTTTTTTGTTGGGGATCCCACCCTACTTTATTAACACTGCTATTGGATGTCCCAAGTGTAAGTATTATATCTGGAGCAGGACGTACTGTATACTAAGAATAATACAATTCTGTGAAATACTCACCTGTAGAATTGGTATTATAAGTATACAGTACGTCCTGCTCCACCCCACCCTGGTTTCTGCATTATTCTGGATCCCCTGTTTGGTGATTGTTATCATTATTATAGTTACCAGTTTGGGTGGTTAAATTCTCCCGGCTTCTCGTTCACTGCTTTTCAATGCTGGGGATTTGTGGGAGGTCCCGGGTATTTGAGCCTGTTTTACATGTCTCTGCAGTGCAGCGCCATCTGGCGGAGGATAACCCAAGTGTAGGTACTATATCTGGAGCAGGACGTACTGTATACTTATAATACCAATTCTACAGGTGAGTATTTCACAGAATTGTATTTTTCCCACCATCTCAGTCCCCTCCCCTCTCTAACACCACAATTTCTGTAAATAATCTTACAATAACTGCAACTCATCAAGCTCGATGCCTGGGCGTCATTCTGGACTCCTCTATTTCGTTCACACCTCACATTCACTTCCTAGCCACCTCCTGTCGTCTCCAACTCAAAAATATCTCCCGCATCCGTCCGCCTGGTCATCTCCCGACTGGACTACTGTAACACCCTCCTCTGTGGTTTGCCAACAAACAGACTAGCTCCCCTCCAATCTATTCTAAACTCTGCTGCTCGCCTCATCCACCTCTCCTATCGCTTTTCCAGCGCTGCCCGCCTCTGTCAATCCCTCCACTGGTTACCTGTCTCCCATAGAGTTCAGTTCAAACTTCTAACGCTAATCTACAAAAATTTCATATCTGATCCAGCGTTACCAACCTAAGCGCAACCTCCGCTCTGCCTCTGACATTCTCCTGTCCTCTTCCTTGGTTACTTCCTCGCACTCCTGCCTTCAAGACTTCTCCCGTGCCTCCCCACTTCTCTGCATTGCACTTCCCCGCTCAATCCGCCACTCTCCATCACTCCAAGCCTTTAAAAGCGCCCTCAAAACTCACTTCTTCAGACAAGCATATGGCCTGGCTTAAGCAACTCCTATAACCTTCAATGACACATGCAGCCATACTCAAGCTCTACCACTTGTGACCCCGCCCCTTTGTCTCCACCCCCATCCTTTAGACTGTAAGCTCGCAAGGGCAGGGCTCTCTTTCCTATTGTCTCCTGTGCTCACAACACTTGGTTTTAACCTGTGGCATCTAATTTTGTATTGTTCTCTGTACTATATGTTTTACCCTGTCTGTAATCATACCTTGTAAAGCGCTACGGAAGTTGATGGCGCTATATAAATAAACAGTAATAATAATAATAATGTTGCTCACCATTGTGCACGTGGCTAGGATTTCTTTCGGCTTCTCCAGCCACACATTAATATGCTTGGCCAGAGAAGCTGATTGGAGCCAAATCTGTGGTGGTTTTGGTCCACTTTAAATTGGCACACAGTCAGGAAAAAAACCTTCTTCCTTCACAGACCCTAGTTTGTTATTTAGAGACAACTGCAAGGCATGATTGTAAAACAGGAGAGAGAAATGCACAACTTCTTTGTGAGAAAGCAGACTAATATATATCAACTGTCTAGAACAGTGGTGCTCAAACCTCTGCTCAAGGGCCACAAACATGCCATGTTTTGCAGATCTCCCCACAGATGCAGTCATTAGTAATCAAACAGAGCTACAGAACCAACTGTCTGGAGATAATACACATATCATGGCTTGTTGGTGGTCCTTAAAAAATGTCACTGGTCTGGGAAATAAAACATTTTTGCTTTAAATTTTTGTCTTTGGACATTTTTCAAGGGGTTTTCTGGCCATTTTATATTGTGTGTGAGCCGAGCATTGAATAAAGCTGCTGCTAGAATCAATTCTTTTGTATGCTCCATATCATCTTGGACACTCTGAAGATATACCCCTAACTGTCCCAATTTCCATGGGACAATCTCGCTTTTCGGCGCTTGTCCCGGTGTCCCATGATGCTACCCGCCGCAGGCCTCAAGTGCGCAACCGAACACTCATACGTCTTCTCTGGGTACGGCGCTGGTTGCTGCTTTTTTTCTGACCTTATTTTATTGGTGGTTCGGTGGGTGGGCCTACTTACGCTAAAAAGGAGGTAAGAGCGGTGTGTGCCCAGCTTTTTGGGGGAGGCAGGTGCGATGCTCTCATTCTTCTTGACCTATCCTCTGCTTTTGACACAGTTGACCATGCTCTGCTTCTCAATATTATTTCTTCTCTAGGAATCCAAGATCTCTCTCGGTGCTCCTCCCCTCCTATCTCGCTGATCACACATTGGTGTATCCTACTCTAACACAATTTCCTCTCCCTGTCCTCTGTCTGTTGGTGTACCACAAGTCTCAGTCCTAGGACCCCTACATTTTTTAATATACACTTCTGGTCTCGGGCAACTAAAAAGCTGGGCTTCTTCTTTCACTTCAGATGACACTCAGATCTACCTCTCTGACCCAAATCTCTCTTCCCTTCTCTCTCGTCTTTCCAACTGTCTAACAGTCATCTCTTCCTTCATGACATCTCGCTCCCTTAAACTGAACATGGACAAAACAGAGCTGGTCATTTGCTCCCATCCCGTCTCTAACACCACAATCTCTAAATAATCTTACAATAACTGCAACTCATCTAGCTCTGTGTTTGAGCATTATTCTGGACTCCTCTCTTTCTCATTCATACCCCACATTCACTCCCTAGCCACCTCTTGCCCTCTCCAACTTAAAAATCTCCCACATCTGCCCCTCCCCCCCCCCCATGATACCGCTAAAATGCTAGTTCGCGCCCTGGTCATCTCCCCTCTGGACTACTGCAAAACCCTCCTCTGTGGTTTGCCAACAAACAGACTGGTACTCCTCCAATATATTCTAAACTCTGCTGCTCGACTCATCCACCTCTCCTCTTGCTTCTCCAGCACTGCCCCCCTCTGTCAATCCCTCCACTGGTTACCTGTCTCTCAGAGTTCAGTTCAAACTTCTAACACTAACCTACAAAACTCTCTCCAGCCAGGCTACATTTCATCTATGATTCAGCATTAGCAACATAAGCGCAACCTCCGCTCTGCCTTTGACATCTTCCTGTCTTCCTCCTTGGTTACCTCATCACACTCCCACCTTCAAAACTTCTCCCATGCCTCCTCACTTTTTTGGAATGCACTCCGCCACTCAATCCATCACTCTCCATCACTCCAAGCCTTTAAAAGAGCCTTCAAAACTCACTTTTTCAGACAAGCATATAACCTGTCTTAAGCAATTCCTATAACCTTCAAATGGCACATGCAGCCCAACTCAAGCTCTACCACTTGTGTTCCCACCCCCTTTGTCTGCAGCTTCATCCTTCAGACTGTAAACTCACAAGGGCAGGGCTCTCTTTCCTATTGTATCCTGTGCTCACAACACTTGGTTTAAACCTCATAGCATCTAGTTTGTATTGTTCCCTGTACTATATGTTTTGCCTTGTCTGTAATCATACCTTGTAGAGTGCTACGGTAGATGATGGCGCAATATAAATAAACAATAATAATAATCTTCACTGGCTGTAATGGGATATGACTTCTAAACCCTGGGTGCATCTTATGGTCAGGTACATGTTATGGAGTGAAAAATGCTTTATATGTATATTTATGATGTCACATCAAGCTACTATACTGGGCCAGGAGCAGTATATCAGGGTTGGTATGCCCTAAAAAGTCCCGGGATGTTTTTTAACCCCAGCCCTCCCCTGGTTGGGGGCTTGCCTGCATGTATGTGGTTGCCTGTATTATTTTTATTATGTAAATCTTAGGTGGCGTTTCCCTTTTAAGGGCATGGCTGGGGGAGGGGTTCAATTGCTATGTGCGCCACTGCAAGTGTCCCTCTTTTAAAAGTTGGGAGGTATGCTGAAGATGTCATATGTTTGAAGAACTTTTTAGCATTTCATGTCTTTGAGGTTGACAAGTTACACATACATCTTGAGGAAAAGGACAAAGACATTCTTTCAGATTTGGAAGCCTTAGTCCTCATTCACACCTGTCACATACATATGCGTTCGTGAGTTTGCGGCAAATGCAGTGGTATAGCAAAAGAAATCTAATCCTTTAGGTGACGTTAATGCCTGTCCGCCTGCATTTGCGGCATGTGTTTTGCAGCAGTGTTGGCAGTAGGTCTTCCGTTTTCTGTTCCTATACACCTGGCTTCATTGTCTATTGAATCACATCAAAATGTACGATGCTGCAAATACAAAACGCACACAGTACAGCATGAAAAAATACACTTGTGTTCATGTTTGCGGCCCTAAAGATTTCAAGTGTGCCGGAAACAGCATGCAAGACTTTTTGTGGTCCCGTTTTCCTCCTCTTTGCTGCACCGGAGAGGTGTGAAAGGAGCCATAGAGGTGCCCCTTTTTTGGCAATACCACACCATCTACCACAAATGCATGAACACATGCAGTACCAGACAGGTGTGAATGAGGGCTAACATTCACCTGAAGAGGAGCAATATATACCTAAAACTCCCCCCCAATAGACCATGTCTAAACAGGGGGTCATAGAAATGCAGGTGCCAATAAAAGGGTCCTAACTCCAAAGCTGTCGGCTAGTGGTACCATCAGGCTCTCCCCATCTGTCAGGGTACAGAACCAGCTGAGGCTCACCTAAAGATGTGATCATAGGATCTCTTCCACCTTGCCTGCCAATGCCTGGCCTACTGCTGATGATGAGGAAGTTTGAGGGTAAGTGCCATGGCATTCTATGTTCCAGACTCCCTATCTCTCTCCCTGTATCTAGATATGTGTCTGTCTTTTCATTCTATCTGTGCATCTTTTCATTATCTATCAATCCATCTGTTCTATTTATCCATCCATCCATCTATATATGGTCTGTCTTTTCATTCTATCCATCTATCATTTCAGTTTATTTTTCAATCTATTGTCTGCCTTTTCATCCTGTCTATCTCTATATATCTATCTATCTGGCTGTCTTTTCTATCTATCTATCTATCTATCTATCTATCTATCTATCTATCTATCTATCTTTCCGTGTGTCTTTAAATTCTCTCTATCTTTTCATTTTATCTATCTATGGTCTGTCTTTTCATTCTATCTATCCATCCATACATACATCTATCTATGGTATATCTTTTCTATCTATGCAACTATCTTTTCAGTTAATCTATCCATCTATTTTCTGCCTTTTCATCCTGTCTATCTCTATATATCTATCTATCTGGCTGTCTTTTCTATCTATCTATCTATCTATCTATCTATCTATCTATCTATCTATCTTTCCATGTGTCTTTAAATTCTCTCTATCTTTTCATTTTATCTATCTATGGTCTGTCTTTTCATTCTATCTATCCATCCATACATACATCTATCTATGGTATATCTTTTTTATCTATGCATCTATCTTTTCAGTTTATCTATCCATCTATTTTCTGCCTTTTCATTCTGTCTATCTTTATATATCTATCTAGCTGGCTGTCTATTCTTAGTATACAGTACGTCCTGCTCCAGAGAGAATACTTACACTCGGGTACTACTCCGCCAGATGGCGCTGGACTGCAGAGACATCGAAAATAGGCTCCTCTCGGCCCCTCAAATACCCAGGGACCTCCCACAATCCCCAGATTTTCTCTGCAGTCTGGACTGCGAAGGACAAGAATATGGCTCTATCTTCTCGCAGGTGAGCGGGACTGTAGGACTATTCCCACCTGTTCCATTAGTAATGTGCCTCCCAGCCTTGGCTGCGCTGGTTGTGTGATGGTAGGCAGCACCGCTGTTAGGTGCTTAGGCGTGCTACTCAACCCCAATCCCCCACCAAAGGGTAGGCGGTACAGGCATATGGTGAGCCTCTATGGGATGTCCCTCCCGCACTATTGCCCCTGGCCCCTGTCTATCGGTGGGCCCTATGTTAAATGGCCGCTGTCCTCCCTCATTCTCCCTGTAGCATTCGGGGGAAAAGAGGGGGTGTGTGTGTGTATGTATATACGTGTATTGGCTTATGCTTCATTACATTATGCTTTGTGTCAGCCGCCGCGCTGACTTGTTTTACTTTTATTATACTTAAAATTGCCGCCGCGCGCGTTTTTTCCCAGTGCTTGGCAGCGGCGTTACCTCAGGCGCCGGTGCGCCGTCATTGGTTGCTTGTCACGTGTTGGCTTCTCGCTCTTCGGGGGGCGGGGCCTGTCTCTGGCGCGTTCCGCGTCATTGCACGTGCGGGCCCGCCCCTCGAGGTATACCGGCATTATTTTGTCTGCTTGTTCGGCTTCTGTGTGACGGGCTTCTACCTACCGCGGTCCGTAAGTGCCCTCGCGGACGGCTTTATTACCTTTTTTAATTATTGTTTTCTTACGGCTCCCTTTGATTATGTCTTTTAGACGGGCGAACCCATTGGCTTCTCCCGGCCCTCTATTAGTTGGTTAACTTGTGAGGCCTAGTGTAATTACTCCCACTTCCCTAGCGGATTATTGGGGCATCCCGGGTTGCTGTATAGCGTTAATCCCTATCGGCCTAGTGTGCCGCTATAATCACCATATGGAGGCATCTCAGGATAATGTGACCGGGGTTGCTTCGGGACAAGCCCGGCTGTGTGTAGCTTGTGGGGTGTCCCCTATTTGCGCTGACAATGCGCGGGTCTGTGTACCTTGTGCCGAGCAGGTGCTTGCGCTGCAATCCGGCCTTCCAGTGGCTGGGCCTGCGCCTCGTTTCACTTCACCTACTCCCCCAAGCTTAAATATCACTCCCACTGAGTTGCATACAAGTGGGGATTCTCAGCCTGATGTGTCTTTTAGACTGGCTAGTGTTGAGAAGTTAATTGCTAATACCTTGGCGTGTAAGGCCCCTGCAAAAAAGCGGCACTTAATGCCTGATGTCACTCTTTTTCCTATGGAAGCTGATGAGTTTTTGCATCTATGTGGCTATACCCCTTCGGACGAAGAGGAGCTATTCTCCGACTCGGGGTCATCTGATGAGAGGCCCAGGGGTCATGACGATTCTGGCTCTGACCCCTGGGCCCAGATTTTTGAGGTTCTGTCCATTTCTCCCCCTGTTGTGGCTCCCAGGCAAAAGGGGGAACTTTTTCATACTGCTAAGTCACGCTTGGAATTTCCTGAGCGAGCACATTTCAATAACCTTGTGCTCAAGGAATGGGAACGTCCCAGTAGACTTCCCGGGGTATCTAACAGTTGGGATAGGAAGTATCCGTTTCCTGCTGATGTGGTAAAGTGTTGGTCATCCCCTCCCGAGGTGGATGCCCCGGTCCTAGGGCTATCTAACACCTCTTTCATGTATTCCCCTGACTCTACTACCCTGCGGGATGCTGAGGACCGGCGCATTGACCAGCTGGCGTCCCATGCCTTTGTATGTGTGGGGACGGCGCTGCGCCCGGTCTGTGCCTCGGCCATTACGGCTGTGGCTATTAGGACCCTGCTCAGAAGTATTCTTGATAGTGCCCCTGATGATTTGCCTTGTGAGGTGTTTAATGCACTCTCTAGTTGTGATGTTTTTGTGAATTTTGTCCTCTCTACCTTGGATGACACCATTAGAATGTGTGCCTGAACATCTGCCCTTGTGGTGGCTATACGCCGCTCGGTTTGGCTGCGCCAGTGGGCTGCTGACAACGCTGCCAAGAAGGCCCTCACTGGTTTTCCTTTCAAAGGACTACGCCTGTTTGGGGACTGCCTGGACCTTTTTGCTAAGGGAGGCAGGTTACCCCAGCGCAGGCGGCAGTCTCGGCCCTTTCGGGGTCAGGGCACCTTTTCTTCCCCCTACCGTGGTGCTAGACAAGGGAGAGGGGTTTTCTTTACTGGGGCCCGGGGAGACTTCTGGGGTAGGGGCAGAGGACGTGGACATCCTGGCTCCTCCTGGGGCCCCAAGCTTAAGTCCTCTCCCAAGCCCCCTCAGGCATGATGGGGCGCCCTCACCCATTCGGGAGGGGGGACGGCTTCAGCACTTTCCTCACGTCTGGAGGCTTCATGTCTCAGACCGGTGGATTCAGGAGGTAGTGTCCTCCGGTTACAAGATAGAGTTTGCTGCCTGGCCGCCACCCAAGATTCATCAGATCCCGGATTCCTCAGGACCCTGTGTCAGCTCAGGATCTAGTGCAGGTAGTGTAAAGCCTCCTGGAGCTGGGAGTCATCTGCAAGGTCCCTTTAAGAGAAAAAGGCAAGGGCTTCTATTCCAACCTCTTCACAGTGCCGAAAAAAGATGGGTAAGTCAGGCCCATCCTGGACTTGAAGACCCTCAACAAATTTGTCAGGAGCAGGCGCTTTCGCATGGAAACTCTGCGCTCTGCCATCAGTTCCCTGCGCCCAGGGGATTTCATGACCTCTGTGGACATCAAAGATGCTTACCTTCATATTCCTGTATTTCCAGGTCATCAAAGGTTCCTCAGGTTCGCTCTGGAGGATCAACACTACCAATTTGCGGCATTGCCCTTTGGTCTCACTTCAGCTCCCAGAGTGTTCACCAAGGTGCTGGCTGGAGTGATGTCTCTGCTCAGGTTTCAGGGCATCCGCGTGCTGCCTTATCTGGACGACATTCTCATCACCTCCCAGTCTCTACATAAGGCAGAATTGGATACTCAGCTGGTGGGGTCCACCCTGGAGTCATTTGGATGGGTGATCAACCACCCCAAGTCCTCTCTGTCCCCCCCCTTGGTGACTCCATTCCTGGCAATGAATCTGGATACAGTTCAGGCAAGGATTTTTCTTCTTCAACAGAAGGTGGACAGTCTGATTGCGCAGGTCCAGTTCCTGCTATCTTTTCATCATCCCTCCATCAGGCAGGGAATGCAGCTGGTGGGCCTGATGGTGGCGTGCTTTGAGGCGGTCCCTTATGCTCAGTTACACTTGAGGCCTCTGCAACTCCACCTCTTGTCAGTATGGGACAAGGACCCAGCATCCCTGGACCGGGTCTGTGCGCTTTCCCTCCTGGTCAGGCGGTCCCTCTCGTGGTGGCTGGACTCCAGGAACCTGCTGGGGGGCAGATCCTTTCTCACCCCTTCTGGGAGACAGTCACCACGGATGCCAGTCTGTCAGGTTGGGGGGGTTTCTGGAAGTCGCTGCGGTTCCAGGGGAGGTGGGGCCCTCAGGAGGCCCACACACCTATCAACGTCTTGGAGCTGCGGGCGATCAGGTTAGTTCTGGCTCAGTTGACTCCTCACCTTCGGGGCCTGCCTGTTCAGGTGCGCTCGGACAACCAGACGGCAGTTGCCTACATCAATCATCAGGGAGGGACCCGGAGCAAGAGAGCCCTCCAGGAAGTGTCTCTGATCCTGACCTGGGCGGAGGCCAATGTTCCCTGCATATCAGCTGTGTACATCCCGGGGGCGGAAAATCTCCTGGCAGATTCTCTGAGAAGGGGGACCTCTCGCCAGGGAGAATGGTCCCTCTGCAACAGGGTTCTCCAATCTCTGTGTCACCGTTGGGGCCAACCAGATGTGGATCTGTTTGCGTCCCGTCACAATCACAAGCTCCCGGCCTTTGTTTCCCTGTCCCAGGATCCTCTGGCCTTGACCACGGATGCCCTAGCAATGTCATGGCAGGACTTTCAGTTCCTGTATGTCTTTCCTCCATTCCCCGTGCTGGGCAGGGTTCTGCGCAAGTGGTTCGCAGACGTGGTGCAGCTGGCAGTAGATCAGTACGCTCTGCCCAGGGTGCCAGATCTGCTCATTTAGGGCCCCTTACGCCATCCCAATTTACAAACTCTGGCTTTGACGGCCAGGCTGCTGAAACCTCCATCTTGATGGAGAAGGGGCTGTCTACCTCGGTTGTTGATACCATGATAAAGGCTAGGAAGAAGTCTTCTTCTTCCATTTATTACAGGGTTTGGCGTGCCTACATTGACTTGTGTGAGTCTAAGTCTATTCCCTGTTGTGTGTTCTCTATTCCCAGGATTCTGGAGTTGCTGCAGCATGGGTTGGAGATGGGGCTCCAACTCAGTACTCTGAAGGGTCAGGTTTCTGCCCTGGCTGTTTTCTTCCAGAGGTCCTTTGCTCAGCACCCTCTGATCAGGACTTTTTTCCAGGGGGTCACTCATGTGCGTCCTCCACGTAAGCCTGTGGTGCCTGTTTGGGATTTTAACTTGGTTTTGTCAGCCTTGCAGGGTGCTCCCTTTGAACCTGTGCAGGATGCTGCTCTGGCCATTCTTACTCTCAAAGTTGTCTTTTTGGTTGCTATCACCTCTGTTAGGCGTGTGTCTGAGTTGGCGGCGCTTTCCATTCAGCCCCCCTACTATGAGAGACACCAGGACAAGGTGGTGTTCCGCTTCAAGCCAGATTTTCTGCCTAAGGTAGTGTCTGCCTTTCATTTGAATCAGGACATGTGTTCTTCCTTCATTGTGCCCTAATCCTAGTAATGCTAAGGAGAGGGTTTTGCATTCTTTGAATGTGGTTAGGTGTCTGAAGTACTATCTGGTGGGTACTGCACCTTTCAGGAAAACTGATGCTCTTTTTGTGGTCCCTTCTGGTCCTAGGAAGGGTTTGGCTCCTGCCAAATCTACTATCAGCAAATCAGGCTGTGATTCAGGCCTATTCTGCTAAGGGGAAGAATCCTCCCTTCCGCTTTACTGCTCATTCTACTCGTGCTATTGGTGCCTCTAGGGATTTTCAGCACCAGGCTTCTGTTGAACAAGTTTGCAAGGCCACTACTTGGTCTTCTGTTCATACCTTTTCAAAGTTTTACAAGGTTGATGTTAGGGCCTCAGCTGATGCTGTTTTTGGCTGCAAGGTTTTGCAGGCAGCAGTGATTTAAACTGTCTGCTGTTACCTTTGGGGATCCCACCCTACTTTATGGACACTGCTATTGGATGTCCCAAGTGTAAGTATTCTCTCTGGAGCAGGACGTACTGTATACTAAGAATAATACAATTCTGTGATTACTCACCTGTAGAATTGGTATTATGAGTATACAGTACATCCTGCTCCACCCACCCTTTTTTTTTTGCATTATCTTGGTGATTGTTATCTTTGTTAAAGTTAATAGTTTGGGTTGTTTTAATTTTCCCGGCTTCTCGTTAAATGCTTTTCAATGCTGGGGATTGTGGGAGGTCCCTGGGTATTTGAGGGGCCGGGAGGAGCCTATTTTCAATGTCTTTGCAGTCCAGCGCCATCTGGTGGAGTAGTACCCAAGTGTAAGTATTCTCTCTGGAGCAGGACGCACTGTATACTCATAATTCCAATTCTACAAGTGAGTAATCACAGAATTGTATCTATCTATCTATCTATCTATCTATCTATCTATCTATCTATCTTTCCGTGTGTCTTTAAATTCTCTCTATCTTTTCATTTTATCTATCTATGGTCTGTCTTTTCATTCTATCTATCCATCCATACATACATCTACAGGTCCTTCTCAAAAAATTAGCATATAGTGCTAAAGTTCATTATTTTCCATAATGAAATGATAAAAATTAAACTTTCATAGATTTGAGATTCATTGCACACCAACTGAAATTTTTCAGGTCTTTTTTTGTTTTAATACTGATGATTTTGCCATACAGCTCATGAAAACCCCAAAATCCTATCTCAAAAAATTAGCATATCATGAAAAGGTTCTCTAAACGAGCTATTAACCTAATCATCTGAATCAACTAATTAACTCTAAACACCTGCAAAAGATTCCTGAGGCTTTTAAAAAAGCCCAGCCTGGTTCATTACTCCAAACCGCCATCATGGGTAAGACTGCCGACCTGACTGCTGTCCAGAAGGCCATCATTGACACCCTCAAGCAAGAGGGTAAGATCCAGAAAGAAATTTCTGAACAAATAGGCTGTTCCCAGAGTGCTGTATCAAGGCACCTCAATGGGAAGTCTGTGGGAAGGAAAAAATGTGGCAGAAAACGCTGCACAACGAGAAGAGGTGACCGGACCCTGAGGAAGATTGTGGAGAAGGACCGACTCCAGACCTTGGGGGACCTGCGGAAGCAGTGGACTGAGTCTGGAGTAGAATCATCCAGAGCCACCGTGCACAGGCGTGTGCAGGAAATGGGCTACAGGTGCCGCATTCCCCAGGTCAAGCCACTTTTGAACCAGAAACAGCAGCAGAAGTGCCTGACCTGGGCTACAGAGAAGCAGCACTGGACTGTTGCTCAGTGGTCCCAAGTATTTTTTTCTGATGAAGGCAAATTTTGCATGTCATTCGGAAATCAAGGTGCCAGAGTCTGGAGGAAGACTGGGGAGAAGGAAATGCCAAAATGCCTGAAGTCCAGTCTCAAGTACCCACAGTCAGTGATGGTCTGGGGTGCCATGTCAGCTGCTGGTGTTGGTCGACTGTTTTATAAAGGGCAGGGTCAATGCAGCTAGCTATCAGGAGATTTTGGAGCACTTCATGCTTCCATCGGCTGAAAAGCTTTATGGAGATGAAGATTTCATTTTTCAGCACGACCTGGCACCTGCTCACAGTGCCAAAACCACTGGTAAATGGTTTACTGACCATGGTATTGCTGTGCTCAATTGGCCTGCCAACTCTCCTGACCTGAACCCCATAGAGAATCTGTGGAATATTGTGAAGAGAAAGTTGAGAGACGCAAGACCCAACACTCTGGATGAGCTTAAGGCCGCTATCGAAGCATCATGGGCCTCCATAACACCTCAGCAGTGCCACAGGCTGATTGCCTCCATGCCACGCCGCATTGAAGCAGTCATTTCTGCAAAAGGATTCCCGACCAAGTATTGAGTGCATAACTGAACATAATTATTTGAAGGTTGACTTTTTTTTTTATTAAAAACACATTTCTTTTATTGGTCGGATGAAATATGCTAATTTTTTGAGATAGGATTTGGGGGTTTTCATGAGCTGTATGGCAAAATAATCAGTATTAAAACAAAGACCTGAAAAATTTCAGTTGGTGTGCAATGAATCTCAAATCTATGAAAGTTTAATTTTTATCATTTCATTATGGAAAATAATGAACTTTAGCACTATATGCTAATTTTTTTAGAAGGACCTGTATCTATGGTATATCTTTTCTATCTATGCAACTATATTTTCAGTTTATCTATCCATCTATTTTCTGCCTTTTCATTCTGTCTATCTTTATATATCTATCTATCTGGCTGTCTTTTCTATCTATCTATCTATCTATCTATCTATCTATCTATCTATCTATCTTTCCGTGTGTCTATAAATTCTCTCTATCTTTTCATTTGATCTATCTATGGTCTGTCTTTTCATTCTATCTATCCATCCATACATACATCTATCTATGGTATATCTTTTCTATCTATGCAACTATCTTTTCAGTGTATCTATCCATCTATTGTCTACATTATCTATCTATCTATCTATCTATCTATCTATCTATCTATCTAGCTTTTAATTATCTATCTTTATAGATAAATCCATCTGTTTATCTATCCATCAATCTATGGTCTGTCTTTTCATTCTAGATCTGTCTATCTTTTAAATCTATCTATCTATCTATCTATCTATCTATCTATCTATCTATCTATCTATCTATCTATCTTATCTAGCGATCTATGGTCTGTCTGTCTGTCTATCAAACTATCTTTTCATTGTTTCCATCTATGGATCGTTTCATTATCTATCAATCCATTTGTTCTATCTATATATCCATCTATCTTCGGTTTGTCTTTTCATTCTAAGGCCTTGCTTCACCAAGAGTTGAAAAAAATTCTCATGATAGTAAAAAATTCATTTAATGAGAAAAAAAAGCCTGAGAATGTCAATGTTGATGAATCACTAGTTAGAAAAACAATGAAAGTCAATGGCACTTTTTTACTCCCGATAAAAGTAGCAACTTTTTACGCTGTAGTTAAAAGTGCCATTGACTTTCATTGCTTTCCTAACTAGTGATTCAGCAACCTTGACATTCTCAGGCTTTTTTCTCATGAAATACATTTTTTACTACCATGAGAATTGTTTTCAACTCTTTATGAAGCAATGCCTATATCTATGGTCTGTCTATCCTATCTATCTATCTATCTATCTATCTATCTATCTATCTATCTATCTATCTATCTATCTATCTATCAACATTTAACAACATCTTTGGTATATTCTTTCCTATCTATTTGCTTTATTTTCATTTTATCCATGTGTCTATCTAACTGGGTTGAATTTGTTTATTATTTCTAACTTTCTTTCTTTTCAGTCTTTTTTCATTCATTACACTATCTATACAATCTATCATTGATTTTTCGTTACTTTAATTTAGTCTATTTTTTTCTCTTTTATTCTTTCATTTCTATCCATCTCCATTCTTAATTTTATCTATCTATCTATCTCATATTTATCTCACTATATATCTTTTCATTCTTTTTCAAGCATAGTGTTCGGGCACTCATGTGGATAGCGAGCAGCACCATTGTTCTGGCTGCTGGAATGTGCTGGTCATGTGGGCGCTGGTGGACAATCATGGCGCTGAGTTCCCAGGTTTATGGGCGTCCGGGGGGGGGGTTATGTGTGGGGGGAAGGGGCTCCAGTTCATAAATTCTGGATGTCCCCCCACTTGTCATATAGCAGCGGGGACCAACACCCACGCCGTACGGGTGCATCAATGTTTCTAAGTTAGGTTTTTAGATTGCCCACCTGTAATGGAGCCTAGCCCAGATTCCCAATTTTCCCGTTCAGCAGCTGCCGAAGCTTAGGGGGAACATTGCTCCCAACATTTGAAAGCCATAAAGAGAGACATGCGAAGACTTGTTTTACTCTTAAACCACGCCCCTAGCCACACCCTGGTTTGCTTCTCCTGTTGTTAAGTGCCATTGTCGCAGGACACAGGGTCAGAGGTAAGTCTTTTTTTTTCTCTCTTTCTCTGTGGTGTTTTTTTATTTATTTATTTTTTTTTACACTTCACCCTTTATGACCTGGTAAAGGGTCCATGAGACCCCTACATCATTTCACAAGGCTTAGGGGCTGAGAAGTCACCTGCACTAGTGGGTGACTTGCCATTAACCCCTGGTCCCCCATCACCTGCCTCCCCAAAGCCTGGGGGCAAAAGAGCCAGAAATAGGCCTTGGGGCTTGTAGCCAGCAGGCTGGGTAGTTACCAAAGCTGGCCCCTGCGCCCTGTTCTACAAGCCTCATAGCTAGTCCCTGGGCTGGTTATGCTGGGTAGGGGGGACCTGACACCATTTTTCTCCAGCGCTAGGGTCCTCCTCTTATCCAGGGGGGCACCTATCCAGGGTTGGCGGGACAGAGAACCTGTGCTCCAGCTTCTGACAGCTCCCTACCTACCACAGGTCGAGGCCCTTTATACTGGCCAGTGAGATTACATCATGAGAACTGTGCAAAATAAGCCATTTCAAAATATCAGATTATCTGTTAATACCTTATCTATTCTAAGCAAAGCTACTTTCTTGGTTGTGTTGTCAATTCTGGGTTGTGGCTGAGCTAGGAAGGGAATGTCATGGTGTGGCTTTTTGCTGCGGCACCAGGTTTGTTTTCTCCCTCCAGCTGCACGTGCCTGCTGCCAGCCATTTAAACAATTAAACAAAACCCAGCAGTGGCTGGCTTTTCCCAAGGGAATCCCAAACTGGGATGCATCACTGTGTGAAACCCCCAGTTCACCTGTAAAAACTCACCTTTCCATACTTCAATGGCGAATGCATGGGCTCTCGTCCAATGAGAGCTGTCTGCTGTGACTACATCATTTGGTAGACGGCTCTCATTGTTTACAGTGGGGGGGCGCATGCTTCCGCATCCCCAGCGTTGTGCACATCCTCCCGTCCAAGTCATTCAGATAGAATGGGGTGGGAGTGCGTATATGGCTCAGTATGCGGCAGTATGCACCCATTCAGGTCAATGAGAGATGCCTGCCTAATGATAAAGTCACAGCAGGCAGCTCTCATTGGATGAGAGCCTGCGCATGTGCCATTGGAGCCTGGACAGGTGAGTTTTTATAGTAGAACTGAGGGTTTCACACAGCAGGGCATCCCAATTCGGCATGCCTCAGAGACATGGAACAAAACCTGTCATGATCAAATTCCCAGGTTTTGTTCCGTTTCAAAGAAGAAGTCCAAGTTTTATTCTTAGTATACAGTACGTCCTGCTCCAGATATAGTACTTACACTTGGGTTATCCTCCGCCAGATGGCGCTGCACTGCAGAGACATGCAAAACAGGCTCCTCCCGGCCCCTCAAATACCCGGGGACCTCCCACAAATCCCCAGATTTCTCTGCAGTGCTTACTGCGAAAACATGAAGTATCACTCTCTCGCAGTTGAGCGGGGCTTTTAGCCTGTGGCCCTGTTGGACTATTCCCACCCATCCTTTCGTGTGATGTGCCTCCCAGCCTGGGCTGCGCTGGTCGGGTGAAGGTAGGCAGCACCATGCGTGCTTATGGAGCGCTGCTCCACCGCAGTCCCCCACCAAGGGGTAGGCGGTATAGGCTGATGGTGAGCCTTATGGGATGCCCCTCCCGCATTATTACCACATGCCCCGTGTAGCGGTGGGTCCTGTACAAAGGGCCGCCATCCTCCCTCATTCTCCCCGTAGCCTTCGGGGGGGAAAGAAGGGGGGGATGTGGGTCAGTGCGTATAGTGATTACGTGTATGACTAGATATGTGGTCTCAGCCGCTGCGCGGACTTGTCTGTTTTACTAGTACATGGCCGCCGCCGCGGCCTTTTCCTCATTTGGATGTCCGTGCCGGACGGCCGTGTTGCCTCAGATGCTGCGGCGTTATCATTAGCTGCTGACTATGGTTTTCACGCTCTTCGAGGGGGGCGGGGCCCGCTCTGGCCCACCCTTTGAGGTTCGTTTGGCGCCATTTGGTTGTACAGTCGCGCACATGTGCGTGTGTAACGGTCCCCCCTTCCGCGGTCTGTAAGTGCCCTCGCGGGCGACCTTTATGCTCATTGCTTACGGTGCATGGTTCTGATGCCCCTTTTCTCATTGTGTCTTTCAGACGGGTGAATCCAGTGGCTTCTCCCGGCCCGGTGTAATTGTCAGTTGGGCCTAGTATAATTACTCCCACTTCCATGCGGGTCATTAGGGCATCCAGGGTAGCTTACAGCGTCAGTCCCTACTGGCCTATTGTGCCTATTGAATTACCATATGGAGGCATCCCAGGATAATGTGACCGGGGTTCCTTCGGGACAAGCCCGGCTGTGTGTAGCTTGTGGGGTCTCACCTATCAGTGGTGACAATACACGGGTCTGTGTTCCTTGCGCACAGCAGACGATGTGGCTAAATAGAAAGGTTAAGGGGGCAATAAACAACAAAAAAAAGGCATTTAAATGTTTAAAGCAGGAAGGGACAGCGGAAGCGTTAAAAAAATATAAAGAAGAAAATAAACAATGTAAACAACAGATAAGGGCAGCTATGCTGGAGACAGAAAGACTGGTCGCGAAAGAGAGTAAAACTAACCCCAAATTATTCTTTAGCTACATAAACCGTAAAAGGTACAAACCTGAGGGTGTGGACCCCCTGAAAAGCAAGGAGGGGACCCCTATAGAGGGAAATGAGGAGAAAGCAAATTTGCTTAACAACTTCTTTGCTTCTATATTCACAAAAGAATTTGACATGCCGAGTGAAATGCAGGGGAATAACTGAAACCCTCCATTAAATGTCACTGGTCTAACCAAGGAAGAAGTCCAGCACCGTCTCAAGCAGATAAAAATCTATAAATCACCGGGACCAGATGACATACATCCTCGTGTTTTAAGGGAGTTATGTACAGTAATTGACAAGCCGTTATTTCTAATATTTGTGGATTCCATAACTACAGGGTCTGTTCCGAGGGATTGGCGCTTGGCAAATGTGGTGCCAATATTCAAAAAGGGATCTAGGGGGGAACCTGGGAACTACAGACCGGTGAGCTTAACATCTGTGGTGGGCAAGCTGTTTGAAGGTTTCTTAAGGGATACTATCCTGGAGCACCTTGGGGAAAATGACCTTATTACTTCATAACAGCATGGATTTATGAGGAATCGCTCCTGCCAGACAAACCTAATCAGCTTTTATGAGGAGGTAAGTTCAAGATTGGATCAGGGGGAGTCATTGGATATCATATATCTTGACTTTTCTAAAGCATTTGATACTGTGCCACATAAAAGGCTGGTACAAAAGATGAGAATGCTTGGACTGGGGGAAAACGTGTGCAGATGGGTGGGAAATTGGCTTAATGATCGGAAGCAGAGGGTGGTTATCAATGGTACACACTCAGATTGGGTCACTGTTACTAGTGGAGTACCACAAGGGTCAGTTCTGGGACCAATTCTCTTCAATATATATATAAATGACATTGGGTATGGATTAAAAAGTAAAGTCTCAATCTTTGCAGATGATACTAAGCTGAGTAAAGTAATTAAAACAAAAGAGGACAGCAGGCAGCTACAAACAGATTTACATAAATTGGAAGCATGGGCAGTTAAATGGCAAATGAAGTTTAACACAGATAAATATAAGGTTATGCACATGGGAAGGAGAAATCTGTGTCATGATTACACACTAAATAAAGAAACACTTGGTAGAACAACAATGGAAAAGGACCTAGGAGTTTTAGTTGACAATAAGCTCAACTGTACTAATCAATGCCAGGCAGCTGCTGCCAAGGCAAATAGGATCATGGGGTGCATCAGGAGGGGCATAGGTGCTCATGACCAGAACATCATTTTACCCCTGTACAAGTCACTGGTCAGACCCCATATGGAATACTGTGTACAGTTCTGGGCACCTGTGCTTAAGAAGGACATATCAGAACTGGAGCACGTTCAAAGAAGGGCAACAAAGTTAATAAAAGGAGTGCGGAGGCTAGAGTACCCAGAAAGATTGTCCAAGTTAGGTTTATTTAGTCTAGAAAAAAGACGATTGAGGGGTGATCTAATAACTATGTATAAATATATTCAGGGTCAATTCAAAGATCTCTCCCACAATCTATTTATACCCCGGAGTGTAACCATAACCCGGGGGCATCCACTAAGGTTAGAGGAAAGGTGCTTTCACCGACATAGGAGGGGATTCTTCTCTGTAAGAGCAGTGAGACTATGGAACTCGCTGCCAGAGGAGGTAGTAATGATGGATACAGTAAAAACGTTCAAAAGTGGCCTTGATGCCTTCCTGGCATGTAATAACATTTCCAGCTATGGCTACTAGACCACTGGAAGGAGTTAAACAGACTGAACTGGATGGACTGAAGTCTTTATTCAGCCTTACATACTATGTTACCAGGGGCGGACTGGGACCAAAAAACGGCCCTGGACTTTTTGGTCAGACTGGCCCTTCTGTACTGTGCTCGGCCCGGTAAAGTGAGTCAACGCCACATTAATATATATATATATATCTGAGCGGGATCGGCCCGGGACCTCCACCCGGCCATCCAAAATCGGGATGCCCCACTGTGTGAAACTCCCCAGGTTACCTGCTACACTTACCTTACTTTCCGGTCCAACAACACATGCGCGGGCCACGGCCGCATCCCGGCTATCCCTCTAGCAGGGCGCATGCCCGCGCCAGGCATTTGTGAATGACCGGTGCGGGCACGTTCCCCGTTTGAGGGTAGCTGGGGATGCGGCTGCGGCTCACGCATGCGCCACTGCACTTAGGACGCTGGCTTAGGATAGTCAAAATCCTGGGTTTTGGTCCACTTCAAAGAGTTTTGGTCCTGTTCTGTGGGGCGCCCTGATTTGGAATGCCCCATTTTGTGCAACCCCCTCAGATCACCAGTAAAACTTACCTGACCAGCGATCCACTGGCTCATGCATGGGTTCTCCTCGCTAAGGGCTGGGTGGAGCTGAGCTGGCTGCAGCCTCTAGCTGGTGCAGACACATGTTTGAACCACGCATGTGTTGTTTGATTAGCGGCCAGGTATTTTTACTGGGAATTTGACACAATGGGGCATCCCAAATCAGGATGTCAGGGAGGGGCCATGTAAAGAAGCTTCCATCTGTCTATACAATACATTGCTACACCACAGTCCAGCTCCCCTGGCGCTGTGCGATCTCAATATATACTGGGTCATACCATGTGTGGGCAGGGGGGGTACTCAAGGAAAAGAAAATCAACAACCACAAACTGTAAAAATTGTACAAAAAAAAACCCCATAAAACAGCAGTGTCCATGCTGCTGGGGCCCCATAACAATACTGGTGCAATGCAAAAGCTGAAAGCAAACTTTTCTAATGCCCCTGCTGCCGCCCTATTCTATTACACTCTATTAGGGTATAAGGACGGATACAGGAGGAGAAGAGCTTACACTCTATTAGGGTATAAGGGAGGATACAGGAGGAGAAGAGCTTACACTCTATTAGGGTATAAGGGAGGATACAGGAGAAGAGCTTACACTCTATTAGGGTATAAGGGAGGACACAGAAGGAGAAGAGCTTACACTCTATTAGGGTATAAGGGAGGATACAGGAGAAGAGCTTACACTCTATTAGGGTATAAGGGAGGATACAGAAGGAGAAGAGCTTACACTCTATTAGGGTATAAGGGAGGATACAGGACGAGAAGAGCTTACAATCTATTAGGGTATAAGGGAGGATACAGAGGGAGAAAAGCTTACAATCTATTAGGGTATAAGGGAGGATACAGAAGGAGAAGCGCTTACAATCTATTAGGGTATAAGGGAGGATACAGGAGGAGAAGAGCTTACAATCTATTAGGGTATAAGGGAGGATACAGGAGGAGAAGAGCTTATACTCTATTAGGATATAAGGGAGGACACAGAAGGAGAAGAGCTTACACTCTATTAGGGTATAAGGGAGGATACAGGAGGAGAAGAGCTTACACTCTATTAGGGTATAAGGGAGGATACAGGAGGAGAAGAGCTTACACTCTATTAGGGTATAAGGGAGGATACAGGAGGAGAAGAGCTTACAATCTATTAGGGTATAAGGGAGGACACAGAAGGAGAAGAGCTTACACTCTATTAGGGTATAAGGGAGGATACAGGAGGAGAAGAGCTTACAATCTATTAGGGTATAAGGGAGGACACAGAAGGAGAAGAGCTTACACTCTATTAGGGTATAAGGGAGGATACAGAGGGAGAAGAGCTTACACTCTATTAGGGTATAAGGGGGTGGGTTGACAGGAGGGTTGGTTGGTGGGTATTTAGATATGCGAATGGGCAGGTGGTCAGGCAGGTAGGTAGGTGGGTGGGTGGCTGCCACCTCCACGTCAGAATCCGCTGATTACACCTACACACCACTCCAGTCTGCTGCTGGTTCAGGGTCTGGGTAGGTAGGTGAGTGGCAGGTATATAGATAGGTGGGTGGATTAGGCAGTTGGATTAGTAGGTGGGTGAGTGAGCAGGTGGGTAGATGGGCAGGGCAAGGTGGGTAGATGGGCAGGGCAGGGTGGGTTAAGAGAAACACATTGCACCATTAATTAGTATTAGCATTTAGTTTGAGGTGTATTGGAACACAGTACAGCAACAGCATGGACTCACCTGGAGCCACTTCACTGCCAAGTTGGAGAATCCTTTTTGTTGTTGAGTTCTTCTCTCCTTCATGGTGTCTGCAGGCTGCTAACCTGTCCTCGTGGGTGAGACAGACACACACACATCTCTCTCTCCCCCTCCCTCCCCCCTTCCTCTCCTCGGGCTATGGCTGCAACACACACACTCACAGACGCTCTCTCTCTCTCCCCACTCACCGACCTCTGCTCCAGCCATCAATGACAGTTTCTCTCGTTTGATCACTCACGTCATCCTCTCCCCGCGCTGGCTGGCCAGCATGACAGGAAACGGAAGTGCTGGCCTCTGCTGTGCTGTGCTCTGGGCTGTCCTCCGCAGTAGGGGAAACAGGAGAGGAGTTTTTGGTTCCACTGAGCCACCAATGTAAAAAAAAAAAAAAAATGACAGCTGCACAACATGCGCGGCCGCGCTCCCGCGCATCTTACAAGGAACACTGCGACTTTCGGCCCTCCCTGGCACCGGCCTACCGGGATTTTGCCCGGTATGCCCTATGGCCAGCCCGCCCCTGTATGTTACTATGTAATGTTTCAACCCGCCCCTCCGGTGGCTGGGCCTGCACCTCTTCTCACTTCACCTACTCCCCCAAGCTTGAGTCTCACCCCCAATACCAGTGGGGATTCTCATCTTGATGTGTCTGCTAGACTGGCCAGTGTTGAAAAATTGATTGCATCTATATGGCTATACCCCCTCGGACGAAAGCTGTTTTCTGACTCAGGGTCATCTGGCGAGAGACCCAGGGGTCTTGACGAGTCTGGCTCTGACCCCTGGACCCTGGATGATACTGACAGACTGCTGGTTCAGATTTTTGAGGTTTTGTCCATCTCCCCCCCTGTTGCGGCTCCCAGGCAAAGGGGTGAGCTTTTTCATACTGCTAAGGCTCGTTTGGAATTTCCTTAGCAAACCCATTTCAATAACCTTGTGCTTAAGGAGTGGGAACATCCCAGTAGACTTCCCGGTATACCTAAGAATTGGGACAGAAAGTATCCCTTTCCTGCTGATATGGTCAAGTGCTGGTCATCGCCCACCGAGGTCGATGCTCCTATTCTAGGGCTGTCTAACACCTCTATTATGCACTCCCCTGACACTACTACGTTGCGGGATTTTGAGGACCGGCGCATTGACCAATTGGCATGCCATGCCTTTGCATTTGTGGGGGCGGCGCTGCGCCCGGTTTACGCCTCGGCCATTACGTCTGTGGTGCTCAGGGCCCTGATCAAAAGTGTACTTGAAGGCCCTGATGAATTGCCACCTGATATGTTTAATGCACTGTCTAACTGTGATGTGTTTGTAAACTTTATCCTATCTGCCTTGGATGATGCCATTAGGATGTGTGCCAGACCTTCTGCCTTGGCGGTAGCTATACGACTGCGCAGTTTGGCTGTGCCAGTGGATGCTGACAATGCTGCAAAGAAGGCCCTTACTGGGCTTCCATTTATCGGGCTACGTCTGTTTGGGGACCGCCTAGACCTCCTTGCCAAAGGAGGTAAGTTACCCCAGCGCAGGTGGCAGTCTCTGCCCTTTCGGGGCCAGGGCCCCCCTTCTCTCCCCTACCGCGGTGCTAAGCAGGGAAAAGGGGTGTCCTTCGCGGGGGCTCGTGCAGACTCCTGGCACAGGAGCAGAGGACGACGTCCTGGCTCCTCCTGGGGGTCTAAGCCCAAATCCTCTCCCAAGCCCCCTCAGGCATGATGGGGCGCCCTCACCCGTCAGGGTGGGGGGACGGCTACAGCACTATTCTCAGTGTGCCACACACCCCGCTTCCCCTTTAATTCGTCACGATTGGGTTACTCACCGCCAGGTGACGCAGTTGCAGAGAGGAAGTCTTGTAACGAGCCCCCTTCCGGCCTATATATACCTGGTACCTCCCACTTAACACCAGTGTTTTTCTCTCTGCATGACGACAAGACAGAAGAAAGAAGTCTCCTGCTTGCAGGTAGCCGGGGTCTTACCCCGGCACCCCCTTTGGGTCTATTTCTGCTCAGTTGATAGTTTGTTACCTATATGGTTGATGGAAGCCTCCCAGCCCAGGCTGCTCTCTGGGCAAATGGTAGATGACACTATAGGTGCCTAGGAGCTTATCTCCTCCGCTCGACCTCACGCGTGGGGCAATGCGGCTATCCGGCATGGTGATCCGGATTTGGGATGCCCCTGTCCCGATGTCCCTTTAGGTCACCTTCTCCCGCTTGGCCTTCTCCCTTCGCTAGGGGGGGGGGGTGTGTGTGTGTGTGTAATGTGCATGAGTGCTTTACTTTACTGTGAAAAGGCCTTGGCAGTTTTTAGTGTCAGCACATGGCCAGGGCTGCTGGGGCCTGTTTTCAGTTACTGCACGTTTGTATTTCCCTCTCTTCTCAGCTCCGGGCCCGCCCTTCGTTTCCCTGGTCTCATTAGAGACCTGTACGCTGCAGCCGGTGGGGGAAGAGCCTTCTGTGCGGCTGAAACTTCACAGGTAAACGGCCCCACCATTGTGCACGTGGGGCCGTTCTTATGCTATGTGCTGCTTGTGTAGCGTTTCCCTGGGGCATTTCTACATATGGGTATATTTGTATGTCAGCCTTCTGATAGGTTGACTTAATATATCACATAACTGTGGGATTTGGGCTCCAGTTGCTGCGTTATTACACATTACCATTCTGATATGAATGTATATGGATATATATATATTGGTGTTTATGTATGTATATATATATATATATATATATATATATATAGTGTGTGTGTTGTGTATATATATATATATATATATATATATATATATATATATATGTATGGGCATGTATTTTGCACTTTTGGCTTTGCCTTGAAATTGCATGTGTCATGTGTATTTATTCAAGATGTTTAAGCTAGATATATATGTTTTCCTTATTGGTTATGTATGATTGTGGTGCATTCTGGCTGGGGGACTGACTGTGGTCTCTTTTCCCCCACAGATTCTGGGATTCCCTCACTGCAGGCTCTCCCGGTTCTGTTATACCTGGCTAGCCTTATTACTCTAAATTGGGTTTTGTCCTAAGGTTTTGAAAAAAAAAAATTTTTTTTTTAAATCCTCCCTTTCCCGGGACATTAATTTAAATGGGCATCCCGGGTGGCTTTATGCGTAAAACCCACGGTTGTTGCGAATACCATAAAATCACCATATGGAGGCTTCCGACAATACCGGAAATGGCTCTTCGGGGCCATCTAGGCTGTGTGGGGGTTATGGGACTCCGCTCCCAGGCGATGATGTATTATATATATTTTGCATTCCTTGTGCAAAGCAGAATATTGTGCGTCAGTCCGTCGCTCCGGCTTCTGGCTCCTCGCAACTTCCGTCATCTCCTACCCCCTCCTCCCTATTCCGGACCCCGTGTTACATTGTCAAAAGTGGGGATTCGCAATCCGAGGTGTGTGTGCGATTGACCAACCTCGAGAAGATAATTTCCGCCCAAGGTAGCTCAGAAGGCTACAGCGAAGCGGAAACACCTTTCTCCGGCAGCTCCTGCTTCGGAGGATGAGAGGTGCTAAGTTGTGGATTGGTCCGATTATTCCCTGGACGAGGAGGGGGAACTCCTTGTGGAGTCGGATGAGCCTGCAGACCAGCTAGAGATTGATGCTGTTGGCGATCAGGCTACAGGGGTATCCCTTGACACCCCCTCCATTTTGGCTCAAATGTTTGAAATTTTGAATTTAGATCCACCTGAGGCAGTCGCCCTGCCAAAGGGTGAGTTGTTTGATGTGCCTCAGCTGCGTTTGGTGTTTCCCAGGCAACAACACTTGGAGAGGGTTGTGCTTAAGGAATGGGAACAACCCACACGACTGTCTGGAATCCCTCCTAGTTGGGATAAACACTATCCCTTTCCGGAGGATTTGGTGAAGCTTTGGTCAGTTCCCCCTGACATCGATACCCCTGTGTTAGGGCCGTATAGCACGGCTGTGGTACATTCTTCTGACACCACTGCCGTTATGGATGGTGAGGATCGTCGGATTGATCAATTTGCTCGCCATGGTTTTATCAGTGCCGGATCGACGCTGCGGCCAGTGTGTGCTTCGGCGCTTCTTCTGTTGGCAGTTAGATCCATTATTAGGGATCTGTGCGCAGATCTTGATCCCGCTTGTGATGAGTTTTGTTCTCTTAAAACAGTGTGAGTCATTTATTTCCTTTGTCTTGACCGCTCAGGACGATGCTCTGGCGATGAGTAGCAGGACAGAGGCAATGCTGGTGGCTATTCGTCGGTCAGTGTGTGCCAGTGGTCGGCGGACTTGGGCTCTAAAAAGGTGCTCACAGCACTTCCTTTTTTGGGTTTGCGACTGGTGATAAAATTGATTCAGTTGCAAAAGGTGGTAAAATGCCTCAACGCAAGAGGCCTTGTCGCCCCTTTCAGGGTGCAAGTGCATTTAGACCTTCCTTTCGGGGATTTAGAGCAGGTAGGGGGGTTTCCTTTCCCGCTACCAGAGGTGCAGGTTGGACCTGGGGGAGGGGCCGTGGCCGTCCCGCTTAGTCCTGGGGCGCCAAGCCCAAACCTGCTGGTAAGCCCGCTCAGCAATAAGGGGCTGCCCTCACCCGTGCGGGTGGGGGGACGATTGCGACACTTCTCCCAGGTTTGAGACCAGGAGGTTCCGGACAGATGGATCCAGGAGGTGGTGTCGTCCGGTTACAAACTGGAGTTCGAGTCACGCCCTCCTTCACGGTTCTTTCGGTCTCGGGTGCCCATCGATCCTTTGGCCGCACAGGGGCTCCTGGCGTCGATAAGGAATCTTTTAGAAATGGCGGTCATCCGGCCGGTACCGCGCTTAGAGATGGGCCTCGGTTTCTACTCCAATCTTTTCGCAGTCCCCAAAAAGGACGGGTCGGTTCGTCCCGTCCTGGACCTGAAATTACTCAACTAGTTCACCCGTATTCGGAAGTTTCGCATGGAAACTTTGCGTACGGCCATCGGTTCTCTTCGGCAGGGGGACTTCATGACGTCCATAGACATCAAGGATGCTTATCTTCATGTTCCCATCTGCCAGGCTCATCAACGTTTTCTTCGATTCGTGATGAAAGATCAGCATTTTCAATTCGTGGCACTTCCATTTGGCCTTACCTCGGCCCCAAGAGTGTTCACCAAGGTGCTGGCAGGGGTGATGGCCATTTTCAGATCTCGGGGCATTCGTGTCGTACCTTATTTGGACGACCTTCTCATCATGGCTCCGTCCCTCAATCAATCAGAGACAGACACCAGGATGGTGGTCTCCACGCTGGAAAGCTTTGTGTCAGGAATAGCTTTGTTACGTCTGTCTAGTTGGACTGTTTCCCTTAAGTTTTCCCTTAGTTAAGATGGCGGATTGTGTCTCAGCTGGGTGCCATCTTACTTCCTGTCATGTATATAAACCTCTCAGGCCTGTTGCTCAGTGCTTGAGTATTGTGTTAGACTTCCTGCTTGTGCAGTTCTCTGGCCTGGAACTTACTCTCCGGTTTGTTCCTCCACTTGCGGTTTACCCTGCAAATCCTTGCTACCTGCTGACCCGGATTGGACTTTGACTCTGCATTGATCTGCTTCCCTGCTGCTGACCCGGATTGAACTTTGACTCCGCTTGATCTGCTTCCCTGTTGCTGACCCGGATTGGACTTTGACTCTGCATTGATCTGCTTCCCTGCTGCTGACCCGGATTGGACTTTGACTCCGCTTTGATCTGCTTCCCTGTTGCTAACCCGGATTGGACTTTGATTCCGCTTTGATCTGCTTCCCTGTTTGGACTTTGACCTTCTGCGCTTTGGCCTAGTCTCTGCCATTGGACTCCAGTAGTATTCACCAGTATCGTGACAGGATACTCAAGCCAAAAATGGAGTCCGCTGGGACTGGGTGTTTGGAGGTTCGCATTAACCAGCTGCAGTCTACTCTGGCTAATATGCACGCCGAGATGCAGTCGTTGAAAAACAAATATGATGCCTTTGAAGGACAGACTTCTCACAATGTCCATATTTATGGACAAACAATTCAAGAGCTACGTGGGACGGTGCAGACATTATCTGACCGGATGGCTCACTTGGAGGCTCAAGCTTCTGTACTACCTACTTCCGTGCCTGCCATGAGTCCTAAGTTGCCACCGTTCAGATTTGGCGGAGACCGTGACAAATTCAGGGGATTCCTCAATCAATGTAGGCTATACTTTGATGCAAATCCAACCCAGTTTCCTACTGACCGGTCTAAAGTCCTGTGTATCATCATGTTGCTGACACATAAAGCCATAGCCTGGGCTAGTCCATTAATTGAGACCCAAGACCCCCGGCTGAACAACCTTGAAGACTTCATCAACGCCATGAGTCAAATGTTTGATGATCCCAATCGAGGTGCTACAGCTGAAGCAGCACTACTAGCTTTGCGCCAAGGCAGACGCCCCGTCACCGAGTATACTATGGAGTTCAAGAGGTGGGCTATCGACACTGATTGGAATGACGCGGCGAAAATGTCTTTTTTTAGGAAAGGACTTTCCAGCGCGTTAAAAGACGAACTTGCCCGTGCAGAGGCCCCTTTAGGCTTAGACGACTTTATTAACCATTGTATTAGAATTGACACCCGACTATCTGAACGACGACAAGAGAAATGGGCTACCTTGAATTTTGATACTAAGCAGTACCCTTCTTTTCCTGCAGCTATTTCTAAGGAACCGCAAGGAAAGATTCAAAGAGAATCGGGCAGTGAGCCGATGCAAGTAGATTCCATACTAAGGCGTGAAAGCGTTGACAGAAGAGAGCACAGGCTCCGGGAAAGCTTATGCTTCTACTGCGGAAAATCTGACCACTTCCTTATCAACTGCCCTAGCCGCCCTCGGAGATTGGTAGCAGCTATTATGGATCCTGAATTTTCGGACAGAGAATCAATTGTTTCCGAAACAGAATTATCTGAGGAAGCAGTTATCCATTCCATCTCATCGGTGGCCCCTCATATTAAGAAAGAAAATAAAGACTCCCATTGCTTCCTTCCCATTAAGTTTCTGACTAATTCTCAGTGGATTTCTGCCTCTGCTATGGTGGACTCTGGGGCTAGTGGCAATTTCATGGACCTTTCTTTTGCCCAAAAACATGGGGTCAGATTTAACAAAAAACTCTCACCCTTGGTAATGGAAACCGTAGATGGATCTCCACTGAGCTCAGGGCCTGTGGATCAAGAGACGGAGCCACTTGAGGTCATTATAACACCCCAGCACCGTGAAGTCCTCTCTTTCCTGTTGATCTCGTCTCCACATTTTCCTGTTATTTTAGGCCTACCATGGTTGCAAGCACAGAACCCTGTCATCAACTGGGAAACTAAAGAAATAAGCTTCCCTGGGGAAGATGGTCTTTCGACAGGGTACTCTGAACAAGATTCTAAGGAACCAGTTGAAAATAATAAAATGGTAGAATTACCCTCTGTATACAAGGACTATGCGGATGTGTGCGAAAAACAAAATGCCGACAAGCTTCCCCCACATAGATCTTATGACTGTCCCATAGAATTGTTTCCTGGTGCACCTATACCCTTTGGACACATTTACCCTTTGGCAGACCCCGAACTAAAAGCCCTCAAGGACTACATAGAAGAAAACCTGGCTAAGGGGTTCATTCGCCCATCTTCTTCACCTGCGGGGGCTCCCATATTCTTTGTCAAAAAAAAGGACGGTTCTCTAAGGCCGTGCATTGACTACAGGGAACTTAACAAAATTACAATCAAGAACCGCTACCCTCTACCATTGATTCCTGAGCTCTTGAAGAGAGTACGACATGCAAAGGTGTTCACCAAGTTAGACTTGCGTGGCGCTTATAACTTGGTCCGTATAAGACCCGGAGATGAATGGAAGACAGCGTTTAGGTCACGTTATGGACATCATGAATATCTCGTGATGCCTTTTGGTCTTTGCAACGCCCCTGCTACCTTCCAACATCTTGTCAATGATATCTTCAGAGATCTTTTGGACCAGTTTGTAGTCGTTTATTTGGATGATATCTTAATTTTTTCCAACTCTATGGAAGAACATCAGAGACATGTGAAATTGATTCTGGATCGTCTAAGGAAGAATCAACTCTACATTAAAATTGAAAAATGTGATTTTCATCAAACTGAAATACAATTTCTGGGTTATATAATTTCACCCCGTGGTTTACACATGGACCCTAGCAAGATTAAAGCAATAGTAGACTGGCCTACTCCAAAAAACATAAAGGATGTTCAACGCTTCATAGGTTTTGCCAATTTTTATAGACGTTTTATTAGGAATTTCTCGGAGATCATAACTCCTATTACACAGTTGACTAAGAAAGGGCATGCCTTTGCTTGGTCTCCTCAAGCACAAGAATCCTTTTGTCTCCTAAAGTCCAAGTTCACTACAGCCCCAGTGCTAATCCATCCCGACCCAGAATGCGCCTTCATTGTGGAAGTAGATGCTTCAGACTGTGCTATAGGGGCTATTCTGTCTCAGAGAACAGGAGACAAGGGGTTATTGCATCCCTGTGCCTTTTTCTCTCGCCGTTTATCACCCGCTGAGAAGAATTATGATGTGGGTAATAAAGAACTGTTGGCCATCATTGCAGCATTTAAAGAATGGAGGCATCTCCTTCAAGGAACCTCACAGCAAATAATGGTTCTAACTGATCACCGTAACTTGGAGTTTGTTAGATCAGCCAAGTGTCTATCTCCTCGCCAAACTCGTTGGAGTCTTTTTCTCAACCAATTCAACTTTGTAATCTCATATCGGCCTGGATCTCGTAATGGCAAAGCGGATGCTCTATCTAGAATTTTTTCCAAAGATTCCACTTCTATTATTCCACCCAAAACTATTGTTCCTGAGTCTAATTTTATTGGAGTAATCCAAAATAAGGACTTGCTGGAAGAGATAAAAGAGGCCTATAACACCGATTCCTTGCTGTCTCAACCATCTGATGAGGTGCACTTAACGCTTAAGAACAAGACGTGGATCCATGGGCAGCAGCTATATATACCCGAAACAGTAAGATTGAAAATTCTAAAGCTAGTCCATGATTCTAAGATTGCTGGTCACAAGGGAGTGCAGAAGACACAGGAATTCCTATCTTGTTTCTTTTGGTGGCCCAATTATCAACAGGACGTAAGAAAATATGTATTGTCATGTGACGTTTGTGCTAGATGCAAGACTCCGCGTTCTTCACCCTTGGGTTTGTTACAGCCTTTGCCGATCCCCTCTCGTCCCTGGGGTTCCATTTCCATGGACTTTATAGTAGATCTACCTACCTCTAAAGGACAAAATACAATTCTGGTTGTAGTTGACCGGCTCACCAAGGCTGCACACTTCATTCCATGTACCGGCCTACCTTCCGCTAAAGACACTGCTGACCTTGTAGTTCAGAATGTGTTTCGTTTTCATGGAGTTCCTGATGAAGTCATCTCGGATCGTGGGGTACAGTTTACGTCAAAATTTTGGCGGAGTTTTTGTTCAGCACTTGATATTGAGGTTAACTTATCAACCGCCTTTCACCCACAAACGAATGGACAAACTGAGCGCACAAATCAGACCCTGGAACAGTACTTACGATGCTATATCTGTCATTTACAAGATGATTGGGTCGATCTGCTTCCGGTGGCTGAGTTCTCCTACAATAACTCCCAAAATGCCTCCACTAAGCAAACTCCTTTCTTTGCAAACTTGGGGTATCATCCAAATATTCTACCCAAATTCCCTGCTGTTTTACCTATGCCTGCAGTTGCGGAAAGGATCTCTAAATTACAGCAAAATTTGAAACTAATCAAGACAACGTTGGAGAAGGCTCAAGAAAATTACAAGAAGGCGGCAGATAAATTTCGTAGGCCAGCACCAATGTTTAAAGTGGGAGATAAAGTATGGCTTTCCACCAGAAATTTGAGACTCAAGTTGCCTTCACCAAAACTGGGACAGAAATTTATTGGGCCCTATAAGATTATCAGGATTACTAGTCCCGTAGCTGTTAAGCTTCAACTCCCACAGTCCATGAAGATTCATCCTGTGTTTCATGTGTCTCTGTTAAAACCTGTTGTGCTCAACCCTTTTCCAGAACGTATTCCTTCTCCTCCCGATGCAGTGGAGGTAGATGGGCAAGAACAGTTTATTGTAGAGGAAATCTTGGACTCTAGAATCTTTAGGAACCAATTACAATACCTCATTAAGTGGCAAGGTTATGGGCCTGAAGAAAATTCTTGGGAACCTGTGAGTAATATTAATGCTCCCCGACTGATCAGACAGTTTCACCAAAGACATCCTGGGAGGCCGAGGCAGGTCACGTCCAGAGGCCGCTGTTGAGGTGGGAGTAATGTCAGGAATAGCTTTGTTACGTCTGTCTAGTTGGACTGTTTCCCTTAAGTTTTCCCTTAGTTAAGATGGCGGATTGTGTCTCAGCTGGGTGCCATCTTACTTCCTGTCATGTATATAAACCTCTCAGGCCTGTTGCTCAGTGCTTGAGTATTGTGTTAGACTTCCTGCTTGTGCAGTTCTCTGGCCTGGAACTTACTCTCCGGTTTGTTCCTCCACTTGCGGTTTACCCTGCAAATCCTTGCTACCTGCTGACCCGGATTGGACTTTGACTCTGCATTGATCTGCTTCCCTGCTGCTGACCCGGATTGAACTTTGACTCCGCTTGATCTGCTTCCCTGTTGCTGACCCGGATTGGACTTTGACTCTGCATTGATCTGCTTCCCTGCTGCTGACCCGGATTGGACTTTGACTCCGCTTTGATCTGCTTCCCTGTTGCTGACCCGGATTGGACTTTGATTCCGCTTTGATCTGCTTCCCTGTTTGGACTTTGACCTTCTGCGCTTTGGCCTAGTCTCTGCCATTGGACTCCAGTAGTATTCACCAGTATCGTGACACTTTGTTTGGGTGATCAACTTTCCCAAGTCCTCCCTCGCTCCGGCCAGGGTGGTGTCTTTTCTGGGGATGCAGTTGGACTCTTGTCAACACAGGGTGTTTCTCCCTCAGTCCAAAATTTATCTGATTCAGGAGTTGGCTCGGGTCCTACTTTCCAATCCTCGGCCGTCCATCCGTCTGGGGATGAGGCTGGTAGGGTTGATGGTTGCCTCGTTCGAGGCAGTTCCTTTTGCTCAATTTCACACGAGGACGCTTCAGCTCTATCTGTTGGCGTCCTGGGACCGGCGGCCTTGGTCGCTGGATCGGCCCTTCCAGTTGTCCTCCCGGGTCCGGCAGTCCCTCCAATGGTGGTTGGTCTCGGCCAATCTCGTGAAGGGCAGGTCTTTCCTGACCCCTCTTTGGGAAATTGTCACCACGGACGCCAGTCTTTTGGGATGGGGGGGGATTCTGGAAGGAGCTTCAGTTCCAGGGGCAGTGGGGACCTCAAGAGGCCCACTTACCCATCAATGTTCTGGAACTGAGAGCCATCCGTCGGGTTCTTGCCCTTCTGACTCAACACGTTCTGGGCCTTCCGGTCCAGGTTCGTTCAGACAATCGAACAGCGGTTGCTTACATCAATCATCAGGGAGGGACTCGCAGTCCGGGTGCTCTCAGGGAGGTGTCCCTGATCCTGAACTGGGCGGAGGCCCATGTTCCTTGTCTCTCGGTGGTGTACATTCCAGGGGTGGAAAACCATCTGGGAGAATGGTCTCTCCATCCTCAGGTTTTTCGCTCACTGTGTCTCCAATGGGGGACGCCGGAGGTGGACCTGTTTGCCTCTCGTCGCAATTGCAGGCTCCCGAACTTCGTGTCGCTCTCCCAGGATCCTCTGGCTCTGGCAGTGGACGCCATGTCCCTGAGCTGGGGGGATCTGGGGTTTTCTGTACCTGTTTCCTCCGATACCCATGCTGGGCAGGGTGGTACGGAAGCTGGCTCTGGAAAGGGTGTCCGCCATTTTTGTGGCCCCAAGGTGGCCAAGGCGAGTATGGTTCGCAGACATCGTTCGGCTGGCAGTGGACCAGTTCGTTCTGCCTCTTCGGCCCGATCTGCTCACTCAGGGTCGGCTGTGTTACCCCAATTTACCGACGCTGGGTTTGACGGCTTGGCTGCTGAAACCTCCATCTTGAAGGAGGAGGGTCTTTCTGACTCGGTCGTTAAGACTCTGATCAGTGCCCGGAAGAGGTCTTCTTCTATCATCTACTATAGGACTTGGAAAGCCTATATCGCTTGGTGTGAGATTAGATCTTTTCCTTGTAGGGTCTTTTCGGTCTCCAGGATTCTGGAGTTTTTACAATCAGGGCTGGACTCTGGTCTTCAGCTAAGTACTTTGAAAGGGCAAGTTTCTGCCTTATCTATCTTTTTTCAGAAGCGTTTTGCGCTTCATCCTTTAGTTAAAACTTTTTTTTCCAGGGGGTTACGCATGTGCGGCCCACCAGGATACCATTACTTCCTCTTTGGGACTTGAATTTGGTTCTTTCTGCTCTTCAGGCTCCTCCTTTTGAGCCTTTGCAAGATATTGCTTTGTCTACCCTGACTCAGAAGGTTGTCTTCTTGGTAGCTATCACTTCGGTCCGGCGTGTCTCGGAGTTGGCGGCCTTGTCTATTCAGGCGCCTTACTTTGAGAGGCATCAGGATAAAGTGGTCTTTCGGTTCAAACCAGACTTTCTTCCTAAGGTTGTTTCTGCTTTTCATTTGAATCAGGATATTGTTCTTCCCTCCTTGTGTCCTAATCCTAAGAATGACAAAAAGAGGGTTTTGCATTGTTTGGATGTAGTATGCTGTGTTAAGTACTATTTGATTATTACGTCTCCTTTTCGTAAAACGGATGCCTTTTTTGTTGTGCCCTGTGGGCCTAAGAAGGGTTTGGCACCGGTCAAATCTTCCATTAGCAAATGGATATGTCAGGCCGTTATTGCGGCCTATTCTGCTAAGGGGAAAGTTCCCCCTTTTCGTATCACTGCTCATTCTACTTGCGCCGTTGGAGCGTCTTGGGCTTTTCAGCACCAAGCTTCTGTTGAAAAAGTTTGTAAGGCCGCTACTTGGTCTTCTGTTCATACTTTTTCTAAGTTTTACAAAGTTGATGTGCAGGCCTCAGCGGATGCTGTTTTTGGCTGCAAAGTTCTGCAGACTGCAGTCATTTAAGTTATGCTTCATTTTTTGCCTTCGGATACCCATCCCTTGTGGACACTGCTTTTGGATGTCCCAATCGTGAAGAATTAAAGGGGAAGCGGGGTGTGTGGCACACTGAGAATAATACCATTTTGTGAGTACTCACCTGAAAAATGGATATTGTCAGTGTGCCACACACCCCGCTTCACCCCGCCCTTTTTCGGTATCCTGGATCCTTTATATGGTGAAGCTTTTCTTTATTTTGAGGTTACCTTTAGATTACTGGTACCTTGTCTTTCTGCTTTTTAAATCACTGGTGTTAAGTGGGAGGTACCAGGTATATATAGGCCGGAAGGGGGCTCGTTACAAGACTTCCTCTCTGCAACTGCGTCACCTGGCGGTGAGTAACCCAATCGTGAAGAATTAAAGGGGAAGCGGGGTGTGTGGCACACTGACAATATCCATTTTTCAGGTGAGTACTCACAAAATGGTATTTTGCGCACGTCTGGGGGCGCCACGTCTCAGACCGATGGATTCAGGAGATAGTGTCCTCTGGTTACAAGATAGAGTTTGCTGTGTGGCCCCCCACAAGATTCATCAGGTCCCGGATCCCCCAGGACCCTGTCTCAGCTCAGGTCTTGATGCAGGCCGTGCAAGGCCTTCTGGATCTGGGGGTCATTTGCAGGGTCAACTTAAGAGAAAGGGGCAAGGGGTTCTATTCCAACCTTTTCACAGTACCCAAAAAAGATGGGTCAGTCAGGCCCATTCTGGATTTAAAGATCCTCAACAAGTTTGTCAAGAACAGGCGCTTTTGCATGGAAACTCTGCGCTCGGCCATCGGCTCCCTGTGCCCAGGGGATGTCATGACGTCTGTGGACATCAAAGATGCTTACCTTCACATTCCTGTGTTCCAGGGACACCAAAGGTTTCTCAGATTTGCGTTGGAAGATCAACACTACCAATTTGTGGCCTTGCCATTTGGCCTCACTTCAGCTCCCAGAGTGTTCACCAAGGTGCTGGCGGGGGTGATGTCTCTGGTAAGGTCAAGGGGCATACGCGTGCTGCCCTACCTGGACGACATACTAATCACCTCTCGGTCTCTGCAGCAGGCAGAGTTGGACACTCAGCTGGTGGTGTCCACCCTGGAGTCATTCGGTTGGGTGATCAGTCACCCCAAGTCCTCTCTGTCCCCTTCCTCGGTGACTCCGTTCCTGGGAATGATTCTGGATACGGTTCAGTCAAGGATATTCCTTCCTCAACAGAAGGTGGAAGCTCTAACAGCGCAGGTGAGGTCCCGGCTGTCGTGCCCCCAGCCATCCCTCAGGCAGGGAATGCAGTTGGTGGGCCTGATGGTGGCGTGCTTCGAGGCGGTGCCCTTTGCTCAGTTCCATTTGAGGCCTCTACAACTTCACCTTCTGTCAGTATGGGACAAGGACCCAACGTCCTTGGACGGGGTCTGTGTGCTCCCCCCCTCGGTCAGGCGGTCCCTTGCATGGTGGCTGGACCCCAGGAACTTGCTGGGGGGGGCAGGTCCTTTCTAGCCCCCTCCTGGAAGACGGTCACTACGGATGCCAGTCTGTCAGGGTGGGGGGGGATTCTGGAAGTCCCTGCGGTTCCAGAGGAGGTGGGGCCCTCAGGAGGCCCACTTACCTATCAACATTCTGGAACTAAGGGCGATCAGGTTGGTGCTGGAGCAGTTGACCCATCACCTGAGGGGTCTGGCTTTGCAGGTGCGCTCAGACAACAGGACGGCGGTTCCCTACATCAACCATCAGGGAGGGACCCGAAACAAGTGGGCTCTCCAGGAGGTGTCGCGGATTCTGACATGGGCGGAGGCCAATGTTCAGTGCATTTCGGCTGTGTACATTCCGGGGGCAGAGAATCTACTGGCGGATTCTCTGTGCAGGGGGACCTCCCGTCAGGGGGAGTGGTCCCTCTGCAACAGGGTATTCCAGTCTCTGTATCACCGCTGGGGTCTACCGGATGTGGATCTGTTTGCATCCCGTCACAATCACAAGCTTCCGGCCTTTGTCTCCCTGTCTCAGGATCCTCTGGCCTTGGCCACAGATGCTCTGTCCATGTCATGGCAGGAATTTCGGCTCCTGTATGTCTTTCCTCCATTCCCCCTGCTGGGCAGGGTCCTGCACAAGATTGCTCTGGAAGGGGTGCCAGTGATTCTGGTGGCCCCCAGGTGGCCAAGAAGAGTGTGGTTCGCAGACGTGGTGCAGATGGCAGTAGACCAGTACGTTCTGCCAGGAGTGCCAGATCTGCTCACTCAGGGCCCCTTACGCCATCCCAATTTACAAACTCTGGCTTTGACGGCCTGGCTGCTGAAACCTCCATCTTGATGGAGAAAGGCTTGTCTGCTTCGGTGGTTGAGACCATGGTGAAGGCTAGGAAGAAAACTTCTTCTTCCATCTATTATAGGGTATGGCGTACCTACATTGATTGGTGTGAGTCTAGGTCTCTTCCCTGTAGGGTGTTTTCAATCCCCAGGGTTCTGGAGTTTTTGCAACTTGGATTGGAGTCAGGTCTAAAACTCAGTACTCTGAAGGGTCAGGTTTCTGCCCTGTCTGTCTTCTTTCAGAAGTCTTTTGCTCAGCATTCCTTGGTTAAGACTTTCTTTCAGGGGGTCACTCATGTGCGTCCCCCACGAAAACCTATGGTCCCTGTTTGGGATTTGAACTTGGTCTTGTCTGCTTTGCAGGGTGCTCCCTTTGAGCCTATTCAGGATGCTGCTCTGGCTGTTCTTACTCTCAAGGTTGTCTTTCTGGTGGCTATTACTTCGGTCAGGCGTGTGTCTGAGTTGGCGGCTCTGTCTATCCAGCCCCATACTATGAGAGACACCAGGACAAGGTGGTGTTCCGTTTTAAGCCGGACTTTCTGCCTAAGGTGGTGTCTGCTATTCATTTGAATCAGGATATTGTTCTTCCTTCATTGTGCCCTAACCCTAGCAATGCTAAGGAAAGGGTTTTGCATTCCTTGGATGTGGTCAGGTGTCTGAAGTATCACCTGGTAGTCACTGCGTCCTTCAGGAAAACTGATGCTCTTTCTGTGGTCCCTTCGGGTCCTAGGACGGGTTTGGCTCCTGCCAAGTCTACTATCAGCAAATGGATCCGTCAGGCTGTGATTCAGACCTATTCTGCTAAGGGGAAGGAACCTCCCTTCCGCCTTACTGCTCATTCTACTCGTGCTATTGGTGCCTCTTGGGCTTTCCAGCACCAGGCTTCTTTTGAACAAGTTTGCAAGGCCGCTACTTGGTCTTCTGTTCATACCTTTTCAAAGTTTTACAAGGTTGATGTTAGGGCCTCAGCTGATGCTGTCTGTTTTGCATGTCTCTGCAGTGCAGCGCCATCTAGCGGATGTCAGTAACCGCTTACCTGGACTTACCAGACAATCCCCTGCATCCTCTGTACCACCTCACGTTTCTGAGCCGAAGATTCCGCTACCAGAAAAATTCTTTGGAGACCGTGCCAAGTTTTCTATTTTTAAGAATGCTTGCGAACTTTATTTCAAGTTGAGGCCCGTTTCCTCAGGCACCGAGACCCAGCGAGTGGGTTTGATCATTTCCTTACTACAAGGAGACCCTCAGTCTTTAGTCTGCCTCCCAATGATGCCGCATTACATTCAGTTACGGCCTTCTTCTTGGCAATGGGTGCATTGTATGCAGACCCAGACCAGCAATCTACGGCCGAGAACAGGCTTCAGGCCTTGAGGCAAGGGCGGAACACGGCGGAGGATTATTGCGCAGAGTTCCGCCGGTGGGCAGTAGAGTCCAGGTGGAATGACCCAGCCCTGTGCAGCCAATATCGAGTGGGTCTGTCAGAGAACATCAAGGATGCGCTGGTGAATTTTCCTCCACCGTCAGACCTGGACCAATTGATGTAGGTCACCATTAAAATTGACTGACGTCTTAGAGAGAGGGCTAGAGAGAGAGCCAGGGCTCCCACGTCTCTCAGGTCCTTTTTGAACCCTAACTCACCGGTTCCCCGTGGGGAAAATACACTTTCACCCTCTCAGGAGGAACCCATGCAGCTAGGGAGAACCCGCCTATCCCAGGATGAAAAGCAGCGTAGGCGTTCCATGGGGTTATGTCTTTACTGTGGGAACTCGGGACATTGCCCTAACAAGGGGAAACCGGCGGAAAACTCCCACACCTAGATCAGGAGGAGAGTGCTGATCTAGGTGAGTTAGTTTGCTGCTCTCACCTGAATAAGATGCTAGTCCCTGTAGACCTTTCCTGGGGCTCCTCCAAGCAGACAGTTTCCGCCTTTATTGACAGTGGAGCTGTGGGTAACTTTCTGGATAGGAGCATGATCTCTATTTTGGGAATCCCTCTGGTACCCCTTGGGAGATCACTGCAGGTTCTGGCCATTAATGGGAAGGCCATTCAGGGGGGTCTGGTCAACAATAAGACCCCTCCTCTTAAACTAATGGTTGGCTCCTCCCACTCTGAGTTTTTTGTTTTTGATTGCCCAGAAACTCCAGTGGTTTTGGGATACCCCTGGTTGCAACTCCACAACGCCATCCTTGACTGGCAGGCTGGGGAATTGATTAAGTGGAGTAACCACTGTAAGAGCCATTGTTTCTCTACAGCCCTCAGAAGTTTCCAGATGCTGCCCCAGGGGTTACCTCAGCAGTACGCGGATTGGGCTGATGTTTTCTCGGAACAATCGGCAGATATTCTTCCCCCACATCGGGCCTACGACTGCCCCATTGACTTGCTCCCTGGGACTATTCCCCCTAGAGGGAAGGTCTACAATCTTACCAGGCCTGAGGAGCAAGCAATGAGGGAGTACATCGCCGAGAATTTGAGTAAGGGGTTTATCCGCCCCTCTACTTCACCTGCAGGGGCCGGATTCTTTTTTGTAGAGAAAAAGGATGGCGGCCTGAGACCTTGCATAGACTACAGGGCCTTGAATAAGATCACGATTAAAAACAGGTATCCCTTACCGTTGATTGGGGATTTGTTTAATCAAATTGTAGGTGCACAAATCTTTTCCAAGTTGGATTTAAAAGGGGCTTACAATTTGATTCGTATCCGGCAGGGGGATGAGTGGAAAACGGCCTTTACGAGTATCTGGTCATGCCCTTTGGCCTTTGTAATGCACCAGCTGTCTTCCAAGACTTTGTGAATGATGTATTGTGAGATTATTTGGGTAGATTCGTAGTCGTCTACTTAGATGATATTCTCATTTTTTCTGATTCTTTGTTGAAACATAGATGTAAAGTTGGTATTTCAAAAACTAAGAGAGAACAATTTATATGCTAAAATTTCTAAGTGCATGTTCGAGGTCACCTCTGTCCCCTTCTTGGGGTATGTAATTTCTAACCAGGGTTTGGAGATGGATACGGTGAAGGTTTCGGCGGTACAGAATTAGGTTCAACCCAAGACTTTGAAAGAATTACGTTTTTTTGGATTTGCGAATTTTTACCGACGTTTTATCAAGGGCTTTTCCCATGTTGTAGCCCCTCTTACAAACCTTACCCGTAAGGGCGCTTTTACTGTAAACTGGTCCCCGTCCGTCTGCGAGGCCTTCCTGACGTTAAAACGGGCCTTTACTTCGGCGCCTGTATTAGTACATCCTGATGTTAGTAAGCCTTTCATCATTGAAGTTGATGCTTCTGAATTGGGCATAGGGGCAGTTTTGTCGCAGTACTCCGGTCATCCTGAGCGTCTACACCCTTGTGCTTACTTTTCGCGGAAATTTAGCACTGCGGAGCAAAACTACGATGTAGGAAACCGAGAATTATTGGCAGTGAAACTGGCCTTTGACGAATGGCGTCACTGGTTGGAGGGTTCATTGCATCCAATCACGGTCTATACTGATCACAAAAACCTTGAGTACATCAGTTCAGCTAAGAGACTGAACTCTCGTCAGGCACGTTGGGCATTGTTCTTCTCGCGGTTTAATTTCATAATTACATTTAAGCCAGGAGTTAAGAATACTGAGGCAGATGCCCTATCCCGCATGTTCGGGGAATGCAAAGACAGGGGTGATATGGGTGAACCAATTTTGCCTTTGGGCAGTGTGGTGGGGGCATTGCTTCCTGATCTTTCTAATACCCTGGCGCCATTTCAGAATGAATCTCCTGTAGATGTACCTTCGGTTTGTTCCTGATGTAATCCGCGAATTTCATGATGCAAAAACTGCTGGTCATCTGGGAAATCGTAAGACGTTTATTTTTGCCCGACGCCATGTATGGTGGCCTACTATGCGGTGCGATATATCTACCTTTATCGATGCATGTACTGTTTGCGCGCAAAGTAAAGGGGTACACAAGGCCCCTAGTGGGTGTTTGGTTCCATTAGAGATCCCTAAAGAACCATGGACTCATATCTCTATGGACTTCATAGTTGATTTGCCACCATCACATGGGTACACTGTGATTTGGGTGGTCGTTGACCGTTTTAGTAAGATGGCACATTTTATTCCTTTGCCCAAACTACCGTCGGCTCCTGAGCTTTCGCGATTATTTATCTCACATATTTTTCGTATCCATGGCATACCTTCTAATATAATTGATTGGGGTGTACAATTTACTTCGCGTTTTTGGAAGAATTTCTGTTCACGGTTGGGGATTCGGATATCTTTGTCATCGGCGTACCACCCCCAGACCAATGGGCAGACTGAAAGAACCAATCAAAGTCTGGAACAATACTTAAGGTGTTACATTTCTGACGCTCAAGAGCAATGGTCAGAATTCATTGATTTTGCAGAATTCGCATACAATAATGCGCCAAGTGAAAGTACTAGCTGTCCCCATTCTTCTGCAACTTGGGGAAACATCCCAGAGGTTCTTCCCTCTCGGGGTCGCCTTCCGATTTACCGGCATTGGAAGAGTGGCTCCAAAAGCGGAAAGACATTTGGGCCCGCGTCCAGGAGACTTTGAAAACTACTGTTCTTAGATATAAAAAATTCGCCGACCGCCGCAGATCTCAGGAACCCGCTCTTCAGGTTGGGGACCTTGTTTGGGTTTCCACTAAGAACATTGCTCTCCGGCAACCTTCCAGTAAGTTGGGTCCCAAGTTTATCGGGCCTTTTCCCATTATTTGGAAGTTGAATAATGTAACCTTTAAGGTCCAACTTCCTCAAACTATGAGAATACCAAACTCCTTTCATGTGTCGCTGCTAAAACCAGCAAAGAATGTTCAACTTTCATCCCCATCACTAATCCTAGTTGATAACGAACCAGAATATGAGGTGAACAAGATTTTGGACTCGCGTAACATCCGTAACTCGTTACAATATTTGGTTGACTGGGTTGGTTACGGTCCTGAGGCAAGGTGCTGGGTTGCTGCGAAAGACGTGCACGCTAGGATTCTTGTTGAAAGATTCCATCGTGACAATCCAGGGAAACCTGGTAAGGGTCCGGAGGCCCCTCGTGGGGGGGGGGTAGTGTCAGTAACCGCTTACCTGGACCCCGTTCCAGCGCCGTCTCCAGGCGGCCGGCCGCAGCTGTCACTGTGCTAGCGGCTGCGCCGGCGGCGGCTCAGGCGGCATCGAGCCCGGCCACTCTCCTCCCTCCTCCCCACGTCACAGCCTCTCGTGCTCGTGCGCGCGCGTGAGCACGTGACTGTTATATCCTCCAGCGGCGCTGTACACAGCGCGGCCGCCGGAGGCTGTGATAGGGCCAATGAGCCCAGGGTTCTGGTATGGGCCAATGAGCCCAGGGTCCAGATGTGGGCCAATGAACCCAGGTGCTGGGGTTTTGGGCCATGGCCCAGGGTAGGTTTGAGCTTTACATGTGTTTAGCCAATGAGCTGTTTAATCCTAGTGAGCACCAATCACACACCCATTTCCCCCCATCTCCCATCATATCTGTTCCTATAAAGGTTTCACCCCGTCAGTTACTCAGTGCCTGTGATAGCGCCTTGTACCTTGTTTGTCTTGAGCTAATTTCCGTGATCCTTGTTGCCGACCTCTGCCTGAACCGACCATCCTTGTCTGAACCCTGTTGCCGACCTCTGCCTGAATTGACCAATCTCTTGTCTGAACCCTGTTGCTGACCTCTGCCTGAATTGACCAATCTCTTGTCTGAACCCTGTTGCCGACCTCTGCCTGAATTGACCAATCTCTCGTCTGAACCCCGTTGCCGACCCCTGCCTGAATCGACTACTCTCTGCCTGATCTCTGTTGCCGACCTCTGCTTTGTACCCTGACCTCGAGCTGCCTCATCCCTCTGTACTGCTGTGATCTCTGACTTCCCGGTGTCGACCTCTGGCCTGTCTCCGAACTTCCGATAAACTCGCTCTTAGCTATTGGTTCTTCAGACCCCCAACTAGTAAGCCCTCATCCTTTGAGCCATTGAAGTCCTGGGGGCAACCGATCCCGGGCAGGCGTATACTGCGTCCCGGCAAGCGGGGGCTCCTACAGGTGAAGCTGGCTGCGGAGATTGGGGGTTGAGGGCTTACCTGGAGGGCTGGAGTTACCCCGAGCGTGACAGCGGAGGATAACCCAAGTGTAAGTCTATATCTGGAGCAGGACGTACGGTATACTTATAATACCAATTCTACAGGTGAGTATTTCACAGAATTGTATTTTTTTTACCCCACGAGCTGTGCTAAGCCTGATTTTGGCATTAAAATAATTAAACAACTCCTTGCGTGTCCAGAAACCCTGAAGTGTTGGCGACAGTCACATGATAGATCTGTGTCTGTGACTCGGTTTTCACCCTCCAGCGACTCCTCACAGGCTGAAGTGAGGAGACCTACATCCTGCCTGGCCCAACCTCTCCCCTGTGCAGCTCGGCTTTACTGCCAGCCAGAGGAGGGCTGAGGGCAGTCAGACAAGGCATTAAAGTGGACCAACACCCAGGATTTTCACTATCCTGGGTGTTGGTCCACTTCCGTGGGGCTGTGTGAAACCCCCCAGAAAGCCCCTAAAATCTTACCTTATCGGCGCATCCCTCTTACAGGGCGCGCGCCCGCGCCGGCCATTCACAAACGGCCGGCGCGGGTGCGCGCCCTGCTAGAGGGCGCGGCGGCTTATCCGTCGCTTGTCCGGCGCTGATAAGGTACGTTTTTAGGGGCTTTCTGGGGGGTTTCACACAGCGGGGCATCCCGATTTCGGATGCCCCGCGGGGAGGTAGCTGATCGGGGGTGGGTGTTGGTCCACTTTAAAGAGGAGCATTGGAGGCCCTGGTGTCTAAAAGGCTCTAAAAGGCATTCTGCTAATTGGCCTGAGGGAGCCCTACCTGGCCCCTCCACAGTTCCATACTGCAATGTCAAATGTATGAACACTTTAGTGGGCAATGCGATGGCTGCTGTCGCCCAGTGGCTGTATGGGAAGGTAGTTGGTCATTTTTGTCATCTTGTAAGGGCGCTCTGCTTATGTAATCTCTACTGTGGTATCTGGCTAATTTATGTAATAGGAGAGCTCATAAAAATTTTCTGCAAACCTTTTTTAGATGTTCCTATGCATTCCTCGATTGCTTGTCTGTGTTTATGTGCCTGCCAGAGGCCAGGATACACAACAGGATTTTCCCCCAATAGACTATAAAGGGCTTCAGATTCAGACTGAACACAGTCAAAATGAATAGGGATGGGTTTGACACATCTCTACATATAACTGGCATTTTACTTCATGGGTTGATTGCTCACTTCTGCTGCTTTGTCTCATCTGCCCCGTAGACCAGCATACTTCTTCTATGAGCAGTGACCACTTAATCGCCCACATGGCCATTGTCTTGAAGATGAGAGGACACTGACATTATAGCACTGTATTATAGCCAGGGCAGGTTGGGTGTGCCAACTGTGTCCCAGAAGGTCCTTTAGGTGCGCCATACAGAAGGGATAAGTGCTCAGTGTATCTAAAATTGTGTGTGTGTGTGGGGGGGCGCTTGCCAAATGTTTACATCGCTGTGGGAGCCAGAGCAAATGTAAATTTTGGAATTTTGCCACAAGCTGGGGGTCTCACATCGGCGCATCCTAATTTGGTGATGTCCCAAGGAAAGGCCAGCAGGTGACCCGGCAGTCTTTTAGCCAGCTGACCAGGGCCGGATTAAGTGTGGTGGAGGCCCCTGGGCTTAAGGACTGGTGGAGGCCCCCATAACGTAAAAAGATCAGCCTGGATGCTTACCACTGTTTTCGGTTTGTGCATGCCCTGCATCCCATTACTCATCATGGCACGGATGAGTGTTGGAGGCTGTGGCATGCTTGTTATACAATGAAGTTTAAGTTTTTGTTTGGTATAGGTAATCCCAAACTGTAAGACCTCAGAGTTTGACCACGCCAATAAATTCTAATTAGTACATAATTGTTAAAATATGCAAAAATCTTTATTTATTTATCTATATATATATATATATATATATATATATACGAAGGAGAGAAGCACACATTTGTTGTCTCCTCATTGATTGTGGTGTGATTACACCTAGTTAAAATGCTTTTAAGGTATACATAATTGTCTGAAACGCTATGACATTACTCACTATCATTGGTTCATACAGTACAATACGGGGGTAAATACATGATTCGTAAAAGATATTGGACGTAGTTTGAATAGTTACAATGACATTACTTTCATTACATCCTGCCCCTTGAAACATCAGCACATAGAGTATATACACCTCCTAATAGTTACTGATCTTCTTTTCTTTTAGTCCCTGTCCAGGCAAAAATGGCAAACTACAGGTACACACCGACAGCCCCACACAGCTGATTCACCAGATGCCTGAGAACCAGCACCAGATACTCTGTTATTCCATTAGGTTTCTTGCTGTCCATATGACCAGTGGCCAGGTACATCACTATTCGACTGCTGCATGATGAACTCAAATGGCTGCTGCTGGTCATGTGGATGGCAGCTGCAGGACTGAACGCAGAAGGGCCTGGTTTCAGGCTATTGAGACCCGACTGTGGTGCAATGATGCACGGCAGGGCATCCCATTTGCTGTTGAAGCGAAGGGACCTCCAAATAATTTTGACCGGGGGTCCTATGTAAACATATTCTACCCCTGATCTGAATGTACTGTGCATTACTGACGAGGTATAAGTGGCTGCTGGGTTATGGAAAGAGAGAGGGGGAAGGATTTGTTTTGTACTTACATTTTCAGCAGCAGACCTCTGCACACATCAGGAGAAAGGGGCACGGCTTACACCTCCGACACACACACAGTTCAGAACTTGGGAGGATAGGCTGTCCAATAGTTAAAGCGGACCTTCACTCTGATTAAGAGTCTATCTTATATGTTTCCCACCCCCTGTACATACAGATTGCTCACATTAAAAATCATCCTACCTGCATCTACTGCATGTTATGAGCCTTTAAACATCCAAGATGGCGGCTTATGGAAGCCGCCATCTTATCAGGCAGCCTGAAAACAGGAAGTGCCTCCTGACTGTGCTGCTCTGCATTCTGGGACTGCTGACCTTTACCTGACCCCAGCTCTGCTCTGTCTGAGCAAAGCACAGCTATAACCCGCCCCCCTGTACCTTATCCCACTCTCCTCTCCTCAGTAAGTGTAATGCTTCTGAGTCAAGATGGCGGCGCCCGTATCCTAAATTCCTGAACAGAGTTGCAGCCCAGTGGGGGAAAGAATAATAAGTTAGTGACTAAAAACGTAAAATATATTAATTTTAGATGCTGGGGAACCGTTTTTTAAGAGTTTGGGATTTTCATTAAATCACGCTGAAGGTCCGGTTTAACCATTGCAGCCAGGGCCGGCGCCAGCACAGGGCAAAGCTGGGCAATTGCCAGGGCCCCTGGCATCTTCAGGGGCCCACTCAGGTTCACACTTGGCCATGGTATTTTATAGTGGACCCGAACCACTGAATGCCGGGTGCTGTGTGCAGACCCACTCATGGCTGGCCTCAGCAACAGGGGGTGATCAGCAACAATGTAGAAGGTGGCATGGAATGGAGGAGGGCTATTGATGGAAGCTCAGATGGTGGCGAGTACCAGGTGACAGCTGATAAGGACTGGAGGGTGATCAGCAGCAGTAGATGAACCCTTTGTGTCAGCGGAGCTGAAAGGGGCCCACGAAGACTCTCTCGCCCAAGGGCCCCCACAAACCTGGAGCCAGCCCTGATCGCAGCACTGGCTGATGGGAGATATGTCGCTTTCTCTGATAGCTGATGCCCTGCAAGCATTCCTGCTTAGAAGGATTGGGCATTAGAAGAGATGTGCTGCTAGAGAGGGGAGGACATGGCTGTGCTGGATGCATGGGGGCTTTCAAGCAAGATGTCAAGTTGATGAGGGGGCAAGTGCTTCATTCACACACAGGACTGCCTGCTTCTCTCCCGATTTCGGTCCGAGAAATGCAGAGGAACATGCATTCTATTATATAAGTAACTTCCCAGCTCCCAACACACAGCAGTCACATGACCACAGCAGTAAGAGGAGAGGATGAAGTTGCACACTGCCTTTAAGCCATTGTGCCCTCTCCCCCCTCAACACACACACAATATGTCTTTGGAGCATTTGTAAGAAAGCATTGATGCGGTTTTCTTTTTTTACTATAGCAGTAACGTCTGTGCCTCCCCCCCCCCCCCTGCAGGTGGTCACCCTAGGCACAGGCCTAGGTTTGCCTAATGGTAAATACAGCCCTGGGGGGGGGGGGCTCGGGAGGAACAGATGGCTCCAACATATCAGTGGCTGACCCCTGTGAAGGTATATTCCTCCAGGCTGCTGCATCACGGCTCTGTGACTGACACACACACGCTCTGCTCCTCATACAGAGCACCTTTTCTGCCCCAATCATAGCCTGACAGTGTACACAAGCTGCGGGAACCACAAGCACAAAACGCTCTGGCTGCTAGTTTGTGACAGCAATCAGGAACAACAATGCTGACCTTAACCCATGTGCTTCTGTAGGTCCGGCCCTAGTACAGTGCTCACCGGGAGCGGGGACTCAGACTCAGTCTATCTCTCAGCCCCTCACCAGCTGCAGTGTTCCTGAATTAGGTACCCAGTTAGATTTCCAAGCTGATAGCGTGGGATCGTTCAGACTGAGGGGAGTGGTTCTGAGCCCCAAGGATCAGGAACCCGCTGCCCACAGGGTACCTGATCGTTGGGCCTTGCATGGTGGCCCTGCTGTGTCCTCACACTAAGCCCCGTTCCCTCTTACCCTTGGGTCATCACCCACTCTGGCTGCAGTCTGCCTTCCCTATGGCTGCTGGTGGTGGGCCTGAGCTAGGTGGCCGGGCTCCCATGTGTCGGTGTGTGTTTTGTGTTTACTATTACATCCCATGACACCCTGAGAAGCAGCCATGCTGGTCAGAGCTCATTCAGAGCTCGGTAACAGCTTTTGGGGGGAGGGCCCCACTGCCCATGCTGCCTGCCTAGTAGCAGATTCAGGAAGATGGCGGGCTGGCCACGTCCGGGGGGGGGGGGGGGGGGGGGGTGCAGGGCTTTGGCCGCACTGGCTTATAGTGGAGGACGAGAAAAGGGAGCGAGGTGACCGCATTTGCGAGGTCTGTGGCCCTCCTCACTAACAGCATGATGCAGCATCCTCTTGTGCGGTGCAGGAGCTCCCTGCTGCATTCCAGGATCGTCAATTGCCAGCTCCTGCACTGCCTTCCTGTACCTGGGCTGAGTATCAGTTCCAGCGCAGCTGCCGGCCCACGGTTTTCCCGGGTCAGGAAGGGCTCCCTCTGTGGGGCAAAACCTTTTGACTTGTACTGATTCCCTTCAGAATCTGCCATTTGTTCATGTTGGTGCAGGGTGGGGTCCGGAAGCTGCTGCTTCCTTGACCGGTGGGTTGATTTCAGCCGCAGGGAGGTTGCTTTTCCGGTAGTGCAGGCAAGTCTGACCAGTAGTCGACAGGCAGAAGGGTGTGGGGACCAGTGCTCCAGCTGTATTGTTTAGCATTTTACCATGTCGGAGGCATTAGAGGCACCGGGGTTTCGTATTTTAACGGAGAGTGGTGCCGCGTGTCCTAGGTGCCTATCCTTCGTGCCTTCGTTAGCAGGGGCATCCCGAGTCTGTCTCTGCCCCCCAGGCAGGAAGACTCCAAGGGAGTCCTTGGAGGATTCTAGCTCCTACGTCAAGGACCTATTTAGGGGTTCAGAATCTGGTTTCGGCTGGTCGGAAAGGGAGGTATCACCCGGCATTAGCAGAGAGGAACCGGAAGCCGCATGTGCCAGGAAACCCTCCGGAGCACCCGACAGATCAGATTGAGGAGCTTATTCAGGCACCTCTCTACTCCTCAGCCGCAGCGGCAGCTGCAGGGGGGGGGGGAACCAAGCGCCAGAAGGTCAGGCAGATTTTTCCCAGGCCTGTGGATAAGCCTCCGTCTCTTCCTAATGTCCTGGATGCCAAGTACCCCTTTCTGGATGAGGCGGTCCTCTGCACTTCATTATTGAGTTCTTCAGATACATTGTGTTGGTTATGGTCTACTTGGTGTGTCTGATGGCTATGGATGACTTGGTGTGTCTGGCTTGCCTTGCTGGTCACCTTCCAACGCATGGTCTAGCTGAAACTGTGGCCAGCCGAAATTGCTTCTAAGAAGACGCTTACTGCCTTCCCCTTTGGGTGAGGGAACAGATATTCGATGCCTGGATCCAGGAGCTTGTTTCTTGCAGATAAAATATCGAGTTCTGGACCAGGCCTTCACACAGGTATTCTTAGTATACAGTACGTCCTGCTCCAAATCTAATACTTACAGTTGGGATATACTCCGCCAGATGGTGCTGGACTGCAGAGACATCGAAAATGGGCTCCTCCCGGCCCCACAAATCCCCAGAATTTCTCTGCAGTCTGGCTGCGAAGGACGAGAAATAGGCTCTCTACTCGCAGGTGAGCGGGGTTATTAACCTGCGGCCCTGTAGGACTATTCCCACCCGTTCCACTAGTAATATGCCTCCCAGCCTTGGCTGCGCTGGTCGGGTGAAGGTAGGCAGCACCGCTGTTGGTGCTTAGGAGCGCTGCTCCACCGCAATCCCCCCACCAAAGGGTAGGCGGTTCAGGCTTATGGTGAACCTCTATGGGATGCCCCTGCCTATCCGTGGGCCCTATTTAGGTGGCCGCCGTCCTCCCTCATCCTCCTTGTTGTCTTCGGGGTAAAAGAGGGGGGGGTGTATAGATATGTATGTTATGCAGTCTGTGCTTTCACTTTTCACGTCTATTTTTTCTTGTGTCAGCCGTCGCGCTGATTTGTCTTTATTGCTTTTAAATTTACCGCCACCGCGCGCTGACTTGGTTCCGCGCTTGGCGGCGGCATTACCTCAGGCGCTGGTGTGCCATCATTGGCTGTTGGCCTTTCTGGCTTTGCGCTCTTCGGGGGGGGGGTGGGGCCCGTCTTTGGCACGTTCCGCGTCATCGTTATTACTGGCCCGCCCCTCGAGGTATACTGACGCCCTCTTTTCTGACTTGGTTGGCCTATGCGCGATGGACTCCTACCTACCGCGGTCCGTAAGTGCCCTCGCGGGCGGCTTTATCTGTTTCAGTTTTGTTACGATGTACTTAAGGTCTTGTCTGCTTATGTCTTTCAGGCGGGACGAACCCTTCTTGGCTTCTCCCGGCCTTGTTTTTAGTATATTACTTGTAGGCCTTGTAAAAATTATACTCCCACGTCCCTAACGGGTTATTGGGGCATCCAGGGTTGCTATATAGCGTTATTCCCTATCGGGGTATAGCGCCGCTATAATCACCATATGGAGGCATCCCAGGATAATGTTACCGGGGTCCCTTTGGGACAAGACCGGCTGTGTGTAGTGTGTGGGCAGCCTCATGCTGACGCTGACAAGGCACGGGTCTGTGTACCTGGCTGCACCTCGTTTCACTTCACCTACTCCCCCAAGCTTAAATCTCACTTCTGCTGAGTTTCATACTAGTGGGGATTCTCAGCCTGATGTGTCTTCTAGCCTGGCTGCTGTTGAACAGATTATTGCGAAGTCTTAAGACGTAAGGCTCCTGCTAAGAAGCGGAACGCCTGATGTTACTGTTTTCCCTGAGAATTTACTGAGAATTTTTGGAATCTGTGTGGCTATACCCCGTCTGATGAAGGGGAGCTCTTTTTCTGATTCAGGCTCATCTGATGAGAGACCAAGTTGTCATGACGATTCTGGCTCTGACCCCTGGGCCCCGGATGACACTGACAGATTATTGACCCCGATTTTTGAGGTTCTGTCTATCTCTCTCCCTGTTGAGGCTCCCAGGCAAAGAAGGGAGCTTTTCCATACAGCAAGATCACGTTTGGAATTTCCAGATCAGGCACATTTCCATAACCTTGTGCTCAAGGAATGGGAGCGGCTCAGTAAACTTCCCGGGGTTTCAAAGAGTTGGGATAGGAAGTATCCCTTTCCTGCTGAGGTGGTTATATGTTGGTCATGCCCCCCCGAGGTGGATGCATCCTAGGGCTATCTAACACCTCTGTCATGCATTCCCCTGATTCTACTACCCTGCAGGATGCTGAAGACCGGTGTATTGATCAGCTGGCATCCCACGCCTTTGCATGTGCGGGGACGACGCTGCGCCCGGTCTGTGCCTCTGCCATTACTGCTGTGGCCACTAGAACCCTTATCAGAAATATGCTCGATAGTGCCCCTGATGATTTGCCTTGTGAGGTGTTTAATGCACTCTCCAGTTGTGATGTTTTTGTAAATTTTGTCCTATCAGCATTGGATGACACCATCAGAATGTGTGCCAGAACTTCTGCCCTCGTGGTGGCTATACGCCGCTCGGTTTGGCTGCGCCAGTGGGCTGCTGACAACGCAGCCAAGAAGGCCCTCACTGGTTTTCCCTTTAAAGGACTGCGTCTGTTTGGAGACCGCCTGGACCTTTTTGCTAAGGGAGGCAGGTTACCCCAGCGCAGGCGGCAACCTCGGCCCTTTCGGGGTCAGGGTTCCTTCTCCTCCCCTTACCGCGGTGCAAGACAGGGAAGGGGGGTTTCTTTCCCTGGGGCCCGGGGAGATTTCTGGGGTAGAGGCAGAGGACATGGACGTCCTGGCTCCTCCTGGGGCCCCAAAGCTAAATCCTCTCCCAAGCCCCCTCAGGCATGATGGGGCACCCTCACCCATCCGGGTGGGGGGACGGCTGCAGCACTTCGCTCACGTCTGGAGGCTTCATGTCTCAGACCGGTGGATTCAGGAGGTAGTGTCCCCCGGTTACAAGCTGGAGTTTGCTGCCGATCCCCCTCCAAGATTCATCAGATCCCGGATTCCTCAGGAGCTAGTGCAAGCAGTGCAAGGCCTCCTGGAGCTGGGGGTCATCTGCCAGGTCCCTTTAAGAGAAAAAGGCAAGGGCTTTTATTCCAACCTATTCACAGTACCCAAAAGGATGGTTCTGTCAGGCCCATCCTGGACTTAAAGATTCTCATCAAGTTTGTCTGGGGCAGGCGCTTTCGCATGGAGACTCTGCGCTCTGCCATCAGTTCCCTGCGCCAAGGGGATTTCATGACTTCTGTGGACATCAAAGATGCTTAACTTCATATTCCTGTGTTCCCAGGTCATCAAAGGTTCCTCAGGTTCGCTCTGATGGATCAACACTACCAATTTGTGGCCTTGCCCTTCGGCCTCACTTCAGCTCCCAGGGTGTTCACCAAGGTGCTGGCTGGCGTGATGTCTCTGCTCAGATGTCAGGGCGTCCGCGTGCTTGGATGACATCCTCATCACTTCCCAGTCTCTACATCAGGCAGAGTTGGATACTCAGCTGGTGGTGTCCACTCTGGAGTCATTTGGATGGGTGATCAACCACCCCAAGTCCTCACTGTCCCCTTCCTTGGTAACTCCATTCCTAGGAATGAATCTGGATACAGTTCAGGCAAGGATCTTCCTTCCTCAGCAGAAGGTGGACAGTCTGATTGCACAGGCCCAGTCCCTCCTAGCTTGTCTCCATCCCTCCATCAGGCAGGGGATGCAGCTGGTGGGCCTGATGGTGGTGTGCTTCGAAGCGGTCCCTTATGCTCAGTTCCACTTGAGGCCTCTGCAACTTCACCTATTGTCTGTATGGGACAAGGACCCAGCGTCCCTGGACAGGGTGTGTGTGCTCTCCCCCCTGGTCAGGAGGTCCCTCTTGTGGCGGATGGACTCAAGGAACCTGTTGGGGGGCAGATCCTTTCTTGCCCCTTCCTGGGAGACGGTCACCACGGATGCCAATCTGTCAGGTTGGGGGGTTTCTGGAAGTCCTCAGGAGGCCCACACACCTATCAATGTCTTGGAGCTGCGAGCAATCAGGTTAGTTCTGGCTCGCTTGACTACTCATCTTCAGGGCCTGCCTGTTCAGGTGCGCTCGGACAACCAGACGGCAGTTGCCTACATCAATCATCAGGGAGGGACCAGGAGCAAGGGGGCCCCTCGCGGAAGCGTCTCTGATCCTGACTTGGGCGGAGGCCAATGTCACCTGCATTTCAGCTGTGTACATCCCGGGGGTGGGAAATCACCTGGCGGACTCTCTGAGCAGCAGGGGGACCTCTCGCCAGGTAGAATGGTCCCTATGCAGCAGGGTGTTTCAATCTCTGTGTCACCGTTGGGGCCAACCAGATGTGGATCTGTTTGCGTCCCGCCACAATCACAAGCTTTTGTCTCTCTGTCCAGGGATCCTCTGGCCCTGACCTCGGATGCGCTTGCAATGTCATGGAAGGACTTTCAGTTCCTGTATGTCTTCCCCCCAATTCCCCTGCTGGGCAGGGTTCTGCGCAAGATTGCTCTGGAAGGGGTGCCAGCAATTCTGGTGGCCCCCAGGTGGCGAAGAAGAGTGTGGTTCGCAGACGTGGTGCAGCTGGCAGTAGATCAATATGCTCTGCCCTTGGTGCCAGATCTGATCACTCAGGGCTCACTAGGCCATCCCAATTTACAAACTCTGGCTTTGACAGCTTGGCTGCTGAAACCTCCATCTTGATGGAGAAGGGGCTGTCTTCCTCAGTTGTGGATACTTTGATTAAAGCTAGGAAGAAGTCTTCCTCTTCCATTTATTACAGGGTTTGGCGTGTCTACATTGACTGGTGTGAGTCTAGGTCTCTTCCCTGTGGTATGTTCTCTATTCCCAGGACTCTGGAGTTCCTGCAGCATGGGTTGGAGATGGGGCTCCAACTCAGTACTCTGAATGGTCAGGTTTCTGCACTGGCTATTTTTTTCCAGAAGTCCTTTGCTCAGCACCCTCTGATCAGGACTTTTTTCCAGGGGGTCACTCATGTGCGTCCCCCACGTAAACCTATGGTGCCTGTTTGGGATTTGAACTTGGTTCTGTCAGCCTTGCAGGGTGCTCCCTTTGAACCTGTGCAGGATGCTGCCTTGGCCATTCTTACGCTCAAGGTTGTGTTTCTGGTGGCTATCACTTCTGTCAGGCGTGTGTCTGAGTTGGCGGCGCTGTCCATTCAACCCCCCTACTATGAGAGGCACCAGGACAAGGTGGTGTTTCGTTTCAAACCTGATTTTCTGCCTAAGGTAGTGTCTGCCTTTCATTTGAATCAGGATATTGTTCTTCCTTCTTTGTGCCCTAATCATAGCAATGCTAAGGAGAGTTTTGCACTCTTTGGATGTGGTTAGGTGTCTGAAGTACTATCTGGTGGCTACTGCACCTTTCAGGAAAACTGATGCTCTTTTTGTGGTCCCTTCTGGTCCTAGGAAGGGTTTGGCTCCTGCCAAGTCGACTATCAGCAAGTGGATTCGTCAGGCTGTGATTCAGGCCTACTCTGCTAAGGGGAAGAATCCTCCCTTCCGCCTTACTGCTCATTCCACTCGTGCTATTGGTGCCTCTTGGGCTTTTCAGCACCAGGCTTCTGTTGGACAAGTTTGCAAGGCCGCTACTTGGTCTTCTGTTCATACCTTTTCAAAGTTTTACAAGGTTGATGTTAGGGCCTCAGCTGATGCTGCTTTTTGCCACAAGGTTCTGCAGGCGGCAGTGGTTGAAACTGCCTGCTGCTGATTTTTCTTGGGGATCCCACCCTACTTTATGGACACTGCTATTGGATGTCCCAACTGTAAGTATTAGATTTGGAGCAGGACGTACTGTATACTCATAATACCAATTCTACAGGTGAGTAATCACAGAATTTTATTTTTTGGTGTCCAAGCCTTCCTGCGTCAAGGAAAGGGCGATGGCTCATGGCCGTGCGATAGAGATCTTGCTGGACTGAGGAGTTGTGATACTGTGGCTTCTACTCAATACTGTTTTTTATCCCCAAGAAGTCCATTTGGATCTCCGAAGTCTCCGAAGTTATGTTTGGGTGCGGAGGGTCTTAATGGAATCTCTAAGGTCGGTCGTGAAGTCGCTGAACTATGTTACTAATTGTGGCACTGCAGTTTGGACTGTCCACTGTCCCGTGAGTGTTCACAAAGGTCTTGGCGGTGGTTATGGCACTCCTGAGGATGAGCCCCATTTCTGGCAGAGGCACTACAGGCGGTCCTGTCCACGCTGAAACTTTTCGGGTGGGTCATCAACTACCCCAAATCCCAGGTGGTTGCCTCCATGGTGGCAAGCCTTCTTCTGGTGCAGTGGTGCACGGCTCGTCAGGAGGCGATGAGGTCACTGCTGACAGCCTAACATTCCACGATCAGGCAGGACATGTATCTCCCTGGCTGATGGTGTCTACCATCGAGGCAGTTCAGTTCCACTCCAACCCCCTACAAATGCTTCTCCTTTCAGAATGGTGCAGGACCGTGCAGACGTTGGACTGCCGCTTCATCTTGATGGGCAATGCCCAGCAATTCCTGAGTTTGTGGCTGGACCAGCAGTCGCTGGCAGTGGGTCGGTCTTTCCTGCCAATCCGGCGGGCGGAACTTCGCGTTCCGTGCAACTTGGCAGTTTACATTCCTGGGGTGGCTGATTATTTGAGCAGGAAGATGGTGGACTAGGGGGAATGGTCCCTTCACCAGGACATGTTTCAATTCCTCTGCGACTGGTGGGGAGTGCCTGAAGTGGTTTCCTTTGCATATCGGCACAATCAGAAGATCCAGACATTCGTGTCCAGGGTGTGAGTCCCTCTGGTCGTGGCGGTTGCCACTCTGGCCATTCCCTGTTGAGGGTACAACCTGCTCTACTCAGTGGAGCTCCCGTGGTGACTTCCCAACTACCCAGATCTACTGCAACAGGGTCCTCTGTGGCACCCCAATTCTCCAGCGCTGGCTTTAGTGGCTTGGCTGTTGAAACCAGCATATTGGAAGAGAGGGGTTTGTCCACCGCAGTAATTCAGGCATTGTTTCGAGCACCAAAACTATATAGGAGGTTCCCAACACCCCAAATTTTTGAGTTGCTCCAGCAAGACCTGGATATGGGCCTACAGCCCAGCATCCTTAAAGGCCAAGTCTCGGCCTTGTCCATTATTTTCCAATGGACGTTTGCGGAGCGTAGGTTAGTCCGCACATTCATGCAGGGTGCTGCACATGTTTGGCGATCCATAGTCCCACCCTGGAATCTTAATATGGTCCTGTCGGCTCTTCAGGCGGCCCTCTTTGAATCCATGGTGGAGGCTTCCCTGACGACTGTTGTAGGTGGCCTTTCTCATGGTGATCACCTTCATATGGCGGGTTTCGGAGCTGGCAGTGCTTTCACTGTACCACCAAAAAGATCACCCTTTTTGGTGGTACATGAAGCCATAGTGGTGTTTCATGTTAAGCAGTAATTTTTGGCCAAGGTGTGCATCTTAATCTAGAGATAGTGCTCCCCCATTTGCCTTAAGGAGTGGCTCCTGCATTCCCTCAATGTGGTCAGGGAATTAACGTATTACTTAGCCTCTACTTGAGAGGTATGTAAGACGAATGCTTTGTTTCTGACCCCGGAAGGGCCAAGGAGGGGCTTTCCAACACCAGGCTTCGGTGGAACAGGTCTGCAAGGTGGCGACCTGGTCTTCTCTCCACACCTTCACCAACTTTTACAGACTTGATGTAAGACATCTGCCGATGCCGCTCTGGAGGCGTAAGGTGTTGCAGATGGTGAAACCCTCTTCGGGGGTCTAAGCTTGAGGGGTCAGTGCCATTGATCTTGATTATGTTGACGCAGGCGGTTGTTGGCTGGTCCGGCACGCTCCCACCCTTAATGAGGATACTGCTTTGGGATGTCACACACATTGCTAGTAGTGGTGTCAAGAAATGAGAAAAAGTAAATTTGTGTACTTGCCAAATTTCTTTTCTCATCTGCTTCAATTCCGGGGCACCACAGGCGCCCTACTCTTGTGTTATGACGCTTGTGTTGGTGGTGGTTGATGCCTTCTACATGTTTTAGTTTTGTTGAACTGTTTCTAGTTGCACGCATTTTAAGCAGGTTAGCGTTTCTCCCATCCCGGGGCTGTGGCTGCACTGCATTTTAATATACTACTAGTGGTGCCCCGGAATGGAAGCAGATGGGAAAAAAGAAATTTACCTGTGAGTACACAAATTTCTTTTTTTTTTATTTTGCACTCTTTTCCGTTCATGTGAAACTGGTGTTAAAGTGGACCAAAACCATGGGCTTCCCGAATCAGGATACCCCCCACCGGTCGGACAATATGCATACTTTGCCAGCATTCCCACTGCACAGGCTACAATCAGCTTCTTTGCCCGTGCATATTAATGTGCGGCTAAAGAAGCCACTCGTGATCATCACACGGCACCCCCTGTATCCAACTATGTGCGCGGCCATCTCTTATAGTGACCTTGCAGCAAACCATGCGTAAATGTTTGGATAGAACATTCAGAATTATGATTCTATTATTATTCATCATTATTATTATTATTGCTATTATTAGAATTGTGGTTAACATTCAGACATAATTAAACCTGAAAGGTTTCAAAAGCTACATTTAAATCTATTGAGTTAGTCAATATATTTTGTTAGTTTCCACTTTCATAGACCTTTCCAAGCTGACCTCAAATCAGACCTTGTACTCTGGCATGAGGCTTCTCTCTTACCTGACATCTGCTTCCCTGCAGCTCCGCGCTTAGCTGCGGCACCATTATGAACCAGTATAGACGTGGCCTCTGCACGGAGCACTCCCATTTAGATCAGTGGGCGCCTCCATATACAAAAGTTTCTCATACTGATGCTGCCATTGAGGGGGGAGTGGCACTGGAGCTGGTGTAAGGTAAGAGTGGGGTCTCATGCATGGGCACAGTCTGATTAGAGATCTGCTGGGAAAATTGTACGAAAGTGGGCTTTCTCTTCACTTTCCAGATTTTCCACAGTGGATAACACTGTGCAACAACAGTCCTTGCATTGTCTTTGCATTGTCTTGGTCTACTGTAGTCCTGGGTGCCAAAGTTGGGGCATTTTTCCACCAATCCCCGCCCGCAGCATGTCTGCAGGAAACGCAAAGCAGACCATGCTGAGGCAATGTATAGCCCAACTTTTCTTTTCTTTTTTTTTGCTTTGTTCCGATTCCTACACTCTATCCTCCTGCCCGTCACTAGAAGTAATAAACGCATTAAGTTAAGTGTGTTTTGTGCCTGCTACACAAATTAATACCTACAAAAACTGTGTAGCAGCCTGCTCTATGCAGGTACGACAGCGGAAGCTCAAAGCCGCACTACGTGCAATGGCCATACCTTGAGGGACTTGAAGATCAGTAAGCCAGGTCGTGGCTTGTGGTGGCCGTGGAGAGTGAAAGTCAGCTTGGACAAGTGAAGATCTGAGGTTCCTTGCTCTTTTATACGCAGTCATAGGTAATTCTTTACTCAGTTCAAGAAGTTTGTCATCAGTACCCCAGATATGCCAATGTTTTAAAACAATGCGTTGTGCCTGCATGGAGAGGTCAGAATAAGTCAGAACAAGTGGTACACGAGTATTCATTGTTTTGGGCTTAAATTTTCTCAGATCAGTTCTATCCATACAACGGGCCTTATTCTGAGGATCCCTAAGAGAGGAGAAATCATAACCCCTTTCAAAAAAGTACTTGGTGTCCACCACCCACCTCTCATGCACTAGAGACTTACATTAATCTGGTACATAGGGATATTAAACGGCTACACAGTTCTAACACAAAAAGATCCGTACGCTCTCTGAGCAACAAGCCGTACGCTCTCTGAGCCAGAACCACTTGATCACTATAAAACCTGCTGACAAAGGAGGGGCCATAGTAGTAATGAATACAGCAGATTATCGGGAGGAGTTGCTCAGCCAACTTAGAGACACAAATGTGTACACTCTTATCAATTATGACCCTAGACAGGAGATCAAGAAAATCATTGATGATACTATTAGCCAGGCTGTTGAAACCTCCACTATTGATAACAAAACTGCCAAGTTTTTGACTACAGATTTCCCACTTAGGCCCCTCTTTTATTGCCTGCTGAAAGTGCATAAAAGACTTAACAAACCTTTTATGACCAATAAAGACCAATAGTGGCGGGCTCTGAGTCCATCTTTCAAAATCCAGTGATCTTCATTGATCAATTGCTCCAGCCCATTGTTATGGCCACTCCATCCTATATTCAGGATACTACTGATTTCCTGAATCATATCTCCAAATTTGGCACACTCACTAACAACTGCATACTTGCCACCATGGATGTGACAAGTCTTTATACATCCATACCACACAATGATGGCATTAAAGTCATTTGTAAAGCCCTTAAAGATACTCACATGGCCTCTGACTTACAGAATCTGGTTATCAGACTCCTGACTACTATTCTTACAAAAAACTACTTTTCATTTGACAATAATTTCTATTTTCAAAAACAAGGAACAGCAATGAGATCTAACATGGCCCCTAGCTACGCTAATCTATTTATGGCAAATTTTGAATCAAACTTTGTCTACACTACTGAGTCATACAAATCCCACATTCTCACGTGGCTACGGTTCATTGACTATATATTCCTGATATGGCAAGGTTCTCCATCAGATTCACACTTGTTCCATCACTACTTAAACCAATGCTCCCCTACCATCTCTTTTTCATTAGAATTTAGTACTTCTTAGATGTACAAATAACTAACAATCTTGGTACTCTCATTACAGACATTTATAAAAAATCTACGGATAGGAATACCTTTCTACATGCTAAGAGTCACCATCCACCCTCACTTATTAGAGCACTACCCTTTTCCCAGTTTGTTCGCATCCGTCGGATAACAGCTACCGATGATTTGTATGATCTGAGGACTGGAGATCTGATTAAAAACCTTTTAGAAAGGGGTTATGATCTCTCCTCTCTTAGGGATGCTCAGAATAAGGCCCGTTGTATGGATAGAACTGATCTGAGAAAATTTAAGCCCAAAACAATGAATACTCATGTACCACTTGTTCTGACTTATTCTAACCTCTCCATGCAGTCACAACGCATTGTTTTAAAACATTGGCATATCTTGGGTACTGATGACAAACTTCTTGAACTGAGTAAAGAATTACCTATGACTGCGTATAAAAGAGCAAGGAACCTCAGATCTTCACTTGTCCAAGCTGACTTTCACTCTCTACGGCCACCGCAAGCCACGACCTGGCTTACTGATCTTCAAGTCCCTCAAGGTATGTACCCGTGTGGCCATTGCGCGCAGTGCGGCTTTACTTATAAAACCTCCACCTTTACTCATCCCAGTTCTGGCAAACGCTATAAGATCCGTGACTTTGCCAACTGTGGTACCAAAAACGCCATCTATCTACCTAAGTGCCCCTGCGGCATGGGCTACGTGGGTAAGACCAAGAGGGAAATAAGACAGAGGGTGAGTGAACATCGCTCTAATATTAGGAACGGTAAAATAGAATCTCCATTGGCAAGGCATTATCTTGAAGCCGGCCACCATATTAGCCAACTACGGTTTATCGTTATTGAAGTTGTCAAACCACCCAAAAGGGGAGGGAGCATTGAGAGGAAATTGCTACAGCGCGAGCTGTTTTGGATCCATCAGCTTAACACCTTACATCCAGGTGGACTGAACGAAGAGATGGATTTCTCTGTCTTCTATTAATTACTCACTTGATATGTTGTCGATCCTGTATCTAGTGTACTTAGGGACATTCCTGTACATAGCCCCCCCCTCTATTTTGAAAATTGAGCGATAATGTTTTACACCCTGTGGCATATTTACTCTTGTATGTATGCCCAGGTGTCTGTTTTTAATCCACATCACTATATGTTTTTTATTAATCTTCTTTTTTTCCTTTTATAGTGCTCTGCGCCTCCAGCAGCTCTCCAGCGTTGAACACATTTAAATGCTCCGCCCCAGCATGACTCCTTCTACTGAGGACGCCGCCTCTGCATCAATTTGGCCTTGGCGACGTCACTTCCGCTCGCACATGTCGCCTTCTCATGGCACCACCATTTTGTTGGTTTGCCGTTGCGCACAAACAGGATGCGGCGTCTTAGTCAGCCCCGCGCGCCACTTCCGGCCGACGCTGTCAGGATTGACAGCGAGGCTTGGGTGGCCGGGACTGATCTGACGACCGCCGATGACGTCATCGGTAGGCGCCATTACGAGCGCCGCCGATTGGCGCCATTTGTCCGTCTAAATGCTGGAGGCTGCATCACTATATAAGCTTATTCTTTGGAATTAACAGACACCGCTCTCTTGATAAAGGCCATACCGGCCAAAACGTCGAGGTTTTCTTTTGTCCACACGGTATTCCAGCTTGTTTGCCTTGCTTTGTATTGTAAGTTATTTTGCTGTTTATTACTTTGTACTGCATTATCTGCCCACTAGCTGCATAGACTTAGTCTTTTTCTTGTGATACTCACCAGATATATTTCAGTACTGAATTTCCAGCTGTATCTGCCTTTCAAGCAGCCTAGTGATATGTATGCTGGTTACCATACCTTTTAACCCTTGTACTGCGGTCCACATTTTTGTATATAGCGTCTGATATTGTTGTATATGTAAATATCTCTGTTCACCAATGCATTTTCACCAGCATTAAAAACTTTTTGAATGCAAGTACTCTCTTTGGGTGTTTGATTTTCCACTTGATTATTGTATGATTATTGATGTCAGTGTTCTTGAACCACAGCCAATGACTCCTACTTGCCATCTTGACGTGGGTACAGAACTGCATCACATTGCAGCATGAATGGAATATTTAAATCCAGATAACCCATGACTGGTGGTTGAACTAAATGGCCAACTAGCTCTTCCACTACTGCTTGGTGATAAGAAGTCCAGTTAAACCGGACCTTCACCATGATTTATTGAAAAGCCCAAACCCTTAACCCTTTAAGTGCCAGCCTACTTGCAGCTTTTGTCACCCTCAGTTGCCAGACCGTGTTTCACTATTTTGCACTACACATGTTCAACTGTGATTTTTGAAAGGATTTCCAGGGATTTCCCAGGAAAATTAGATATATTTTTTTTCAACAGAGTCTGGGCTTCAACATGAAATGTCTTGTTTGGCCTTTTTTTGTGTATTCTCAATACTTTCTGATGAAATATGTGCAGAAAAATAAATTAAAAAAATTATATTTTTTGCAATTTGTAGTGTTTTTTTTAAATAAAAAATTTAAGTATGTCAATAAAATATTATTGCGTGCAAAACCCCAATTTCTCCCGGTCACAGCGGTACCACATATGTATTGGTAGACACCCTTTCCTACCCAGGAGACTCCCCCAAACTGAAACCAAGCATTAAGAGGATAAGAGGATATTTTCAGATAAAATACAACTGCGCTATGCGCACCTTGCAGTTTTTCCAGAAAAACAACCCTTTACTTTTGAAATACCCCCACAAACTATATATTCTCTGGAAGTACACGCCTCAAGCTTTCTAGGCGTTCCAAGCTTGTTTATGTGGGCTTAGTTTTCTGGAAGTAATCCCTCAATGTATTCTTTGGTTGCACAAAGTGTCCCTAAAAAAGAATAAAAAGGAAGAATCAAGCCACATTTTCCTAAAAAAAAAACTATAAGCAAAGAAGAAAAAACAAGTAAAATTTTAAAAAGCAACATGCCCCGAACAGAACGATACCCAACATGCATAGGTACTGTCAAGGGAAGATTTGGCAAACACCACAAAGTAAAGCGTGCGCATAACAGTAATTTTACTTGAAAATTTCAGCTCTGCAGACAAAGAGCGCACCTTGCAATTTTTCAACCAAAACAACCCTTTACATTTGGAATCCCCGATAAACCATATATTCCCTGAAAGTACACATGTTAAGCTTTCTAAGAGTACCCAGCTTGTTGTAGTAGGCTTACCTTTCTGGAAGTAATCCCTCGAAGAATTCTTAGGTTGCACAGGGTTTCCCTAAAAAAATGAATAAAAAAAACTAATAAAAAACATGTTTTCCTAAAATATAAATATGCAAACAAGAAAAAACAAGCTTAATCTGAAAGAGCAAGGTCCTCCGAGCAGAACAATACCCAACATGCATAGGTACTATTAACCCTTTTAATTGCCAGCCTACTTGAAGTTTTGTCACCCTCTGTTGACAGGTCATTTTTCCCCATTCTGCGCCATGTTTAACCGTGATTTTTGCCAGAATTTCCTGGAAAATTATAGATATATATTTTGCAGCAGAGTTTAGGCTTTAACATGAAATGTTTTTTTTTCTACTGTTTTTTTAATATTTTTGTGTAAAAAAAAAATAAAATAATTTTTTTTTAGACAATGGTCTCCTTTATTTTAAATAAAATATTTACTTTATTAGAGAAAACCATATTGCATGTGAAAACCCAATTTCTCCCGATTACAACGGTACCACATATGTATCGGTAGCCCCCCATTCTTGCCCAGGAGACGGAAACTGAAAATAGCACTTTATAACATTTACAAATAAAATACTACTACTATCCACACTATAAACATAAGGGGTTAATTAAAAAAAAAAAATTACATATGGCCCCTCCTCCTGGAGGGGGGGGGGGCATTTATTCTTAGTATACAGTATGTCCTGCTCCAGATATAGTACTTACACTTGGGTTATCCTCTGCCAGATGGCGCTGCACTGCAGAGACATGCAAAACAGGCTCCTCCCAGCCCCTGAAATACCCGGGGACCTCCCACAAATCCCCAGATTTCTCTGCAGTGCTGACTGCGAAGACATGAAGTATCACTCTCTCGCAGGTGAGCGGGGCTATTAAAGCCTGCGGCCCCGTTGGACTATTCCCATACTGTCCTCTTTGTGATGTGCCTCCCAGCCTGGGCTGCGCTGGTCGGGTGAAAGTAGGCAGCACCATGCGTGCTTATGGAGCGCTGCTCCTCCGCAGTCCCCCACCAAAGGGTAGGCGGTATAGGCTGATGGTGAGCCTCTATGGGATGCCCCTCCCGCATTATTGCCCCATGCCCCGTGTAGCGGTGGGCCCTGTACAAAGGGCCGCCATCCTCCCTCGTTCCCCCCGTAGCTCGGGGGGAAAAAAAGGGGGGGTGTGTGTTTGGTGTCAGTGTATTGTGATTACATGCACATGGCCTTTGTACTGTCTTTTGGACTTGTATATATGGTGTTAGCCGCCGCGCTGTCTTTGTAATTTTACTTGTATAACTGCTGGCGTTACCTCAGACGCCTTTGTGTCCTCATTGGCTGCTGGTGGGGCTTCGCGCTCATCAGGGGGCTGGGCCTGGCCTGGCGCGCTCTGGCCCGCCCTTCGAGGTACTCAGCGCCATTTTGTCTGTTCGCGCCGCGTGTGACGTTCTTGCTTGCCGTGGTCCGTAAGTGCCCTCGCGGGCGGCTTTATACTCTTTGTAGTGTTTCGGTTCTGACACCATTTTCTTCTCATTGTGTCTTTCAGACTGGTGAATCCATTGGCTTCTCCCGGCCCGGTGTACTTGATAGTCGGGCCTTGTAAAATTCTCCCACTAATCCCTAGTGGGTCTTTGGGGCATCCAGGGTTGCTTATAGCGTCAATCCCTACTGGCATATTGTGCCTTAAAAAATCACCATATGGAGGCATCTCAGGATAATGTGACCGGGGTCCCCTTGGGACAAGACCGGCTGTGCATGGCGTGTGGACAACCCCATGCTGACGCTGACAGGGCACGGGTCTGCGTACCCTGTGCTGAGCAAGCGCTGCCCTTGCATTCTGGCCTGCCAGTGGCTGCACCTCGTTTCACTTCACCTACTTCCCCAAGCTTAAATCTCACTCCTGCTGAGTCGCATATAAGTGGGGATTCTCAGCCTGACTTGTCTGCTGGACTGCCTACGGCTGAACAGATTATTGCGAGGTCTTTAGAGCGCAAGGGCCCTGGTATGAAGCGGCACTTGACGCCTCATGTTACTGTTTTCCCTATGGGAACTGAGGGGTTTACGACTCTGTGTGGCTATACCCCTTCTGATGAAGGAGAGCTCTTCTCTGACTCAGGCTCATCTGATGAGGCTGAGGAGTCATGATGATTCTGGCCCTGAATATTGGGCCCAGGTTGACACTGACAATTTGTTGATCCAGATTTTTGAGACTCTGTCTATCTCTCTCCCTGGTGAGGCTTCGAAGCAAAGAGGAGCGTTTCCATACAGCAACAGCACGTTTGGAATTTCTAGAGCAGGCACATTTCCATACCCTTGTGCTCAAGGAGTGGGAGTGCCCCAGTAAACTTCCCGGGGTCCCAGGGGACTGGGATAGGAAGTACCCTTTTCCCCCTGAGGTGGTTAAATGTTGGTCATCCCCCCCCCCGAGGTGGATGCCCCGATCACAGGGCTTCCTAACCCCCCCTTTATTACAGCCCCAGCTTTTGCCACCCTTCAGGATGCTGAGGACCGGCGCATTGACCTGCTGGCCTCCCACGCCTTTGCATGTGCAGGGACAGCGCTGCGCCCCAGTCTGTGCCTCTGCCTTTACTGCCGTGGCTGCTAGAACCCTCATCAGAAAAATGCTTGATCGTCCCCCTGATGACCTCCCCTGGGATGTGTTTAATGCACTCTCCAAGTTGTGATGTGTTTGTAAAATTTATCCTTTTAGCATTTGATGACACCATTAGAATGTGTGCAAGAACTTCTGTCTGTCAGAAGGCTCTTACCGGGCTTCCTTTTAAAGGGCTACACCTGTTTGGGGCCTGTCTAGACCTGTTTCGTAAGAAGGGTAAGTTACCCCAACGCAGGCGGCTGTCTCGGCCCCTTCGGGGCCAGGGCACCCCTTCTACCCCCTACCATAGTGTTAAACGAGAACCAGGGGTGTTCTTAGCGGGGGCTCGCACAGATTCCTGCCCCAGGAGCAGCAGACTACGCCCTGGCTCCTCCGGGGGGGCTAAGCCCAAATCTTCCACCAAGTCCCCTCAAGCATGATGGGGCGCCCTCGCCCGTCTGGGTGAGGGGACGGCTGCGGCACCTTGCTCTTGTCAGGAGGCATCACGCCTCATACTAGTGGATTCAGGAGGTAGTGTCCTCCGGATACAAGATTGCTGCGCGGCCTCCCCCAAGATTATCAGGTCCCGGGTACTCCTGGTCCCTGCCTCTGTTCAGGTGCTGGGTGCTGGTGCAGGCCAGGCAAGGCCTGTGGGGTCTGGGGGTCACTTGCAGATTGCCTTTAACAGGCAGAGGCAGCTACACCAACCTTTCCACAGTTCCCCAAAAGGATGGGTCAGTCTGGCCTATTCTGGATTCACAGATTTTTCGGCAATTCGTCAATTACAGGCAGTTTCTGCATGGAAACTCTGAGATGTGCCAGCAGCTCCTGGTGCCCCGGGGGCTTCTTGCCGTCTGTGGAGATCAAAGATGCTTATTTTCACATCCCTGTGTCTTCTGGACACCGAGGTTCTTCAGGTTCGCGTTGGAAGTCCAACACTGCTAATTTGTGGCCTTGTTATCTGGCCTCTCTTCAGCTCCCAGAGTGCTCACCAAGGTGCTGACGGGGGTGATGTCTCCGGTGAGACCAAGGGGCGTCCGCACGATGACCTACCTGGACATCCTTATCACTTCCCAGTCTCTACGTCAGGCTAAGTTGGACACTCGGCTGGTGGTGTCCATTGGGAGTCATTTGGATGGGTGATCAAACACCCCAAGTCCTCATTGTCCCCTTCATTGGTAACTCCATTCCTAGGAATGAATCTGGATATGGTTCAGGTGAAAATCTTCCTTCCTCAGCAATAAAGTGGACAATCTGGTTGCATGGGCTCAGTCCTTCATAGCTGTCCCCGTCCCTCCACCAGGCAGGGGATGCAGCTGGTGGGCCCGTTGGTGGCTTGCTCCGAAGCAGTCCCTTATGCTCAGTCCCCCTTGGGCCCTTCTGCAACTTCTCCTATTGTTAGTACAGGACAAGGATCCAGCATCCCTGGAGCAGGGTCTGTGTGCCTTCCCCCCTGGTAAGGAGGTCCCTCTTGGAGTGGATGAACTCAAGGAACCTGTCTGGGGGCAGTTCCCTTCTTGCCCCTTCCTGGAGACGGTCACCATGGATGCCAATCTATCAGGTTGAGGGGGGGGTTCTTCTGAAACTCCCTGCGGTTCCAGGGGAGGTGGGGCCCTTAGGAGGTCCATACACCTATCAATGTTTGAAACCGTGAGCGTTCAGGTTAGTTCGCTTGACTACTCCTCTTCAGGGCCTGCCTGTTCGGGGGCGCTCGGTCTGTCTGACGGCAGTGGCCTACATTAATCATCAGGGAGGGACCCGGAGCAGGAGGGTCCTCCAGGAAGTGTCTCTGATCCTGATCTGGGTGGAGGACAATGTTCCCTGCATATCAGTGGTATTCGCTCCGGTGGGGGTCCCTCTGCGACAGGGTGTGCTAATCCCTGTGTCACTATGGGGTCCAACCAGTTGTGGATTTGTTTGTGTCCCGTCACTATCACAAGCTCTCGGCCCTTGTTTCCCTGTCCCAGGATCCTCTGGCCGTGGTCATGATGCCTTAGTAACGTCATGGCAGGACATTCTGTTCTGTATGTCTCTTCTCCATTTCCCCTGCTAGGCAGGGCCTGGCGCAAGATTGCTCTGGAAGGGGGGCCAGTGATTCTGGAGGCCCCCGGGTGGCCAAGAAGAGTGTGGTACAGAGGGCAGTAGATCAGTTCGTTCTGCCAGGAGTTCCAGCTCTGCTCACTCAGGGCCCCTTACGTCACCCCAATCTACAGACTCTGGCTTTGACGGCCTGACTGCTGAAACATCCATCTTGATGAAGACAGGCTTATCTGTCTCGGAGATTGAGACTATGGGAAGACTAGGAGCAAGCTTCTTCTTCTTCCATCTATTATAGGGTGTGGCGTACCCATATTGATTGGTGTGAGTCTAGGTCTCTTCCATGTCGGGTGTTCTCTGTTCCCAGGGTTCTAGAGTTATTACAGCATGGGTTGGAGTTGGGTCTCCAACTCAGTACTCTGAAGGGTCAGGTTCTGCCCTGTCCGTCTTCCTTTAGAAGTCTTTTGCTCAGTTTTCCTTGGTTAAGACTTTCTTTCAGGGGGTTACTCATGTGCGTCCCCCACGTAATCCTATGGTCCCTGTTTGGGATTTGATCTTGGTTCTGTCTGCCTTGCAGGGTGTTCCCTTTGGACCTTTTCAGGATGCTGTCTGGCTGTTCTTACCCTCAAGGTTGTCCTTCTGGTGGCTGTTACTTCGGTCAGACGTGTGTCTGAGCTGGCAGCTGTCTATCTAGCCCCCATTCTTTGAGATACACCAGGATAAGGCGGTGTTCCGCTTTAAGCCGGACTTTCTGCCTAAGGTGGTGTCTTATGTTTATTGCTTCCAGATATTGTTCTTCCTTCTGTGCCTTATTCCTAGCAACGCCGAGGAAAGGGTTCTGCATTCCTTGGACAGGTGTTGGAAGTTTTTCCTTGGTAGTCACTGGTAGTAGAGAACTGATGCTCCTTTGGGCCTGCGGCCACTCCATCCTGCATGCGTTCGATCTCGTCTGATCTCGGGGGTCTAGGCGGCGTTGGGCCTGGTCATTACTTGGATGGGATGGTTCCTTCTGGTCCTAGGAAAGGTTTTTTGGCTTCTGGCAAGTCTACTGTTAGCGAATGGATTCGTCAGGCTGTTACTCAGGCCTATTCCACTAAGGGGAAGAATCTTCCCTTTCGCCTTACTTCTTATTCTACTCGTGCTATTGGTGCCTCTTGGGCTTTTCAGCACCAGGTTTCTGTTGACCAAGTTTGCTAGGCCGCTACCTGGTCTTCTGTTCATACCTTTTCAAAGTTTTACAAGGTTGATCTTAGGGCCTCAGCTCTTGCTGTCTTGGCCGCAAGGTTTGCAGGTGGCAGTGGTTTAAGCTGTCTGCTGTTGCCTTTTTTGTTGGGGATCCCACCCTACTATATGGACACTGCTATTGGATGTCCCAAGTGTAAGTACTATATCTGGAGCAGGACGTACTGTATACTAAGAATAATACAATTCTGTGAAATACTCACCTGTAGAATTAATATTATTTGTATACAGTACATCCTGCTCCACCCCACCCTGGTTTTTGCATTATTCTGGATCCCCTGTATGGTGATTCTTATCATTGTTATAGTTACCAGTTTTTTTGGTGGTTTAAATGCTCCCGGCTTCTTGTTCACTGCTTTTCAATGCTGGGGATTTGTGGGAGGTCCCCGGGTATTTGAGGGGCCGGGAGGAGCCTGTTTTGCATGTCTCTGCAGTGCAGCGCCATCTGGCGGAGGATAACCCAAGTGTAAGTACTATATCTAGAGCAGGACGTACTGTATACAAATAATATCAATTCTACAGGTGAGTATTTCACAGAATTGTATTTTTGGGGAATTTTAAGTGTTAAAAACCCTTAAAACTCCCCCAAAAAAGGTATGGGGTCCCCCTTACCCATAATAACCAGCCCTGGACCAGCTATGGGGGCTTGTAGAACAGGGTGCAAGGGGGCCAGCTTTGGTGGCCCCCTCACCCTGCAGACTACAAGAACACATAGCCATGGCTCGGGCTCTTCTGCCTCCCCCTGGGCTTTGGAGAGGCAGGTAATTGGGGTGCTGGGGGTTAACGGCAAGTCACCCGCTAGCCGCAGGTGACTTGCCAGCCCCCAGCCTTGTGAACTGGTATAGGGATCTCATGGATGCACCCAAGGTTCCCCGTGCGCTCGCATTTTCGCAATAGAAATAGTAGGGCCAGTAAGCGTGCGAATATGCGGCGCATTTGTGCACCATATGAGCCAATGGATTTGTGCGCACGTGCGATAATGCGCACGCATGCACATTGCAGACGCGCGAAAATGCGCTCGCTTTTGCACATGCGCAGGGGCCTTTAAATACTGGCGAGCCCTGAGCTTCATTGCCAGTTGGTCATTTCTCCTGCTTGTTCCTGAGTTCCAGTCATCCATTCCTGTGTACCGACCCAGCTTGATCCTGACTACTCTCCTGTTCTCCTGACGACCTCGGCCTGTTTACGACTCCGATCCTGATCTGCCTGCCCACGACCTTGGCTTGTTCTACGTTCCAGTCCAGCTCTGGTCTGTCTTCTACCCAGAACTTGGTAATACCCACTCCTAGGTTGCCTCCCTGCAGCCCAGTCTATCCTCACCATTAGAGGCTCTAGTGAAAACCAGGTTGGTCCTTAGATTCCAGGCTTCCCGGTCGAGAAGTGAGCCGGTGCTTAGTCTCCGCAATCAGGGTTCACACCCGGTAGCCTGACACAGGGATGGACCTCTTTAACTGCCAGTGCTTTCTCCATCTTCCTCAGGGCTTGCACAACTGTGGCTACTGAATCCACCAAGGGAGTAAGGTTAGTTGTCTTGTGGATCACTTCCGCAATTACATTGCTCTCCTGCCACCTGCTGGTCGCTGGGCACCAGAAAGGGTACTAACAGTTAATGGGGATTGCTGTTCTTGGCATGGAGTTGAAATGTCACTTCTACCCATCCCAGAAAGGGTACCTCCTTCTGGTTCACAGCTTTGCCGCGGAATGCTCCAGGCTCATCCACTGTCTTGCTTGGGGTAAGTGTTTTCTCCTCCAGTCTGCATTTAGGATACTAGCTTGAGCTCATGTGTCCCAAGGGGTTTAATTTGCACTGAAGGAGGTGGTCTGTGTTGGAATACTCGGTGTGTCCCTCTGAATCATTCTGTTCCTGTGTTCCTCAATGCTATCCTCACCTCAGGCAACTCACCCCTAAGGTCACTCACCACTGCCTCCCAGTTGGTCAGAGTTATTGTCTTCTTAAGCTGTGTTTTCAAAGTAACGGGTGCAGGACCAGGTGAAGGGTTGACTTCTCTGCTGCACCCCCGCTGTTCCAGCTTTGGGCAGGTTCACTTTGGCCATTTTGCTTGAAGCCTTCACATAGCAGGGCGTCCCACAACAGGCTCCCCCGAGGCAGGCATATTTTTGATTCCAGTCTCCTGGCATCTTGGTCAATGGCAATGTCTCGAAGAATACACTTTTGATTACTGAGGGGCTCTGAAGTCTGTGCCTAGACCTCTGGCTGCACACAATGGTAGGGATCTTTAGCCCACACGAGCATACCTGCTGACTCTTGTGATGCTCATGTGCAATGCTGGATTAAGTGTGGTGGAGGCCCCAGATACAGTATTTTTTTTTTAGTCCAGCCAGATATCTGATTGGTGGTTGTCTGGCACCCGCCCACTTACTGGAACATCAGGTTGAGTCCCTTGTGCCACCCTTATGGGGGTGCGTGCTGCTCGGGAACTCCTGCTTTGCCATTCTGGGTGGGAGGTAGTGTAGTCACCCGGCTGGTCCAGCAGGATACAGTTCCCTGCATTGAGCTGCCAGTGGCTGTGCTTGGTGGCTTATGTGCAGTGACAGCTCTGCATGCACCCATCACTGTAGCGATCTTGGCGCCAGCTTTGCTCTAGACTCTCCGTCCTGCCCTGTGGTGGCTTTGGCTGCAGGTTTGCAAAAACAAAAAATGGCTTGCCCAGGCGCACCCCCACAAGCCTCTTGGGCCAGACCATAACCTAAAAGTTGGTGGAGGCCCCCTTTGTAGGGAAAGTGGTGGAGGCCCCGGGGCTCGCGCCCCTTGCATCCCTCTCATAATCCGGCCCTGCTAATGTGTGACTTGTGTGAGAACATTCAGACTCTGGCAGTACACGTGTGTGACTCTCAAATATAGTGGGCACAGGTGTGTAAAGGAATGTTGGCCCGGTTAGCAAGTTTATGTAAAGTGTGATGCCAGTGCAGACTGTTATTCTGTATGATTGGTTGCACTGTGGTCAACTTCAACAGAGGGGTTTGAGCAATCAAAACTATGTTTTGTTACATTGGGGTGTACAGTGTGCCGGGGTATAATGTCAGTATGACTCTCGTCACAGAACAGTGTGCTAAGGTTAGACTAGAAATTATCTAGGTGCCCATGCTCCAGTTTGTTTGTGTGAAGAGAGCTCACAGTATTTATCTCAGTGTCATCTCCTATGAACCAACCTAGGTTTAGCTTTTGTGCAAGAGAGTTGGGAGGGACATTTTTTAGATTTCTCACCGTGTGGACACGAATAATGGCTCACCCAAGTGTAAACAAAATCTGAGCTTGGGGATGAATGCAAGGATGAGCTTGCCTTTCAAGTGTTTGTGATTGAAAACTGCCTTTTGGGACCTGTTAGGGATCTGGTTGCATTCAATTAATGTGGGAAGAGGTAAAGACATTTAACCTAGTGGCTTTTCTCCCCAACATATTAACGGTTTCCCTTAAAATTCTTTTCAGGGAGTATAGAATTCTAGAACCCTTAATGCCAATAGATCTGTTACATTTAGCATCAAGGACAATGTACGGTTTTGCTGCCTTTTCTTTGTTACTCTTGGGGTAAACTGTGACCTGAGAATTTGGAGCAGGATCTGCCATAGATAGCCTCTCCGCACACCTAAGTGAATGAACTGGGGTTGTATATCCCTCCTCCCCACCTACTGCCTGGTCTAACCGTGCAAGGGTCCATGTGTCTGGCTCTTAGTGTAGGCATGAGTTTTCCTTGCTTTTGCACTCTCAACAGATAATGCTAATTTAGCTAGATGTGGTTGCACAACACCTATAGCAAGCAATGTGGGCTCTACAGTCCTTAAAACAGAAAAAAACCTGGTATTTTGACTCCGTTCTGTGCCCTTGGGGCAGCCCAGTTGTGTGAAACACCTGCCCAGTAAAACCCACATCTCCACAGTCCAACGCCACATGCGCGGGCTCTAGTTCAATCAAAGCCCTTTGCCATGTTTACATCCTTTGGCAAAGGGCTCTCATTGATTTCAATGGGGGGAGAGGGCGCACATCTGAATGGCTTGGGCGGGAGTGAGCGCACAGCCTGATTATGCAGGTTATGCGCCTGCTCTCGCTCCCCATTGCAAACAATCAGATTGGACAAGAGGCCGCACATGCGCTGTTGGGCTGGGGAAAGGTGAATGATTACACAGCCACACAATTCAGGATGCCCCAGAGGAAGGCCAGCAGCCGGCCCTGGAATTGCCTGGTTTTGTTCCGCTTTAAAGGGAAACTCCCTTTTTTCTGGGTTTTGGTGCTCTGCCTTATTGTTCTTCTCTTTTGGAATGTAAAATGAACATTGGTATTAGGATTGTGCCCCCAGAACTGTGAATTACTTATCAGCATGTTGTTTCCAAGTTTCTTATATTTCTGTGGCTCTGTGTTGCTTAAGTGGGAGTGGCTTTCCTGGCCTTGAGTAAAGCCATAGTATAGTATAATACAGTTTAGCTTTTGACTACAAATCCCAGAATTCTTCAATTGCATGAAGAGGTTGCATTAGAGTAGGGAATATACCTGCTAGATGCACCAAACAAATCAGTTGGTGTAAATTGCAAACAGATGGATGGATAGATGGATGGATAAAATAAGATAATAAATGATAAGCACCGCACCTTGAGGTGACTGGGAAGTTTTTAAAGTGCCATTGAACATGGAATTACCCTTTAATTACCCTTTAATGTTTTCATCATTTTGCGCTATATATGTTTAACTGTGATTTTTTACAGTAATTTTGTAAAATATATATATATATATATATATATATATTGTTTTTTGGCCAGAGTTTGGGCTTTAACATTAAATGACTGGTTTGGAATGTTTCAGTGCTTTCATAATATTTCTGTGTGAAAAAAGCCACTGGATACCAAATTGAGTCCCTAGGTTAAATGTCTTTATTTCTACCAGCATTAATTGAATGCAACAAAGTGTTGGCATGCTTTTTTTAAAATAAAACATGTTTTTCAAGAAAATCATATTACGCGTAAAAGCCCTATTTTTCCGAATTACAACATTACAGTTACAATGAAATTTTCAAATGAAATACAATTACTATGTGTTCTAGCAAGGTTTAACCTCCCTGTTCAGCAAAAGCACCTGCAACCCCTGGCCTTTGGGGATGCAGGTAATAGGGTGGGGGTTATGGCAATCCCTGTCTGAGTACCGTATGGGCAGTGCTGTGCCAGGACCTCAGATGAAAGAGATTTAGAGATACTGATTGCTGAAAGCTGCAAGATGAGTGGACAGCGTGGCTGCATAGCTCAAAGCATCACCACTAGGAAGAGGGAGGTTGTGATGCCACTGTATAGAGCCCTGGTGAGGCCACAGCTAGAATACTGTGTGCCGTTCTGGAGACCTTACCTGCAAAAATACATTTTTCAAATAATGGATCTAAAGTCCAACTTTAAACTTATCAGGAGAGGCTTAAATAACTTAATTTGTACAGCCTAGAGGAAAGAAGGAAGGGATCCTCTGGCCAGCTATCACCTCATCTGACAGCTGAACCGCCGGGAGCAGAGATGGGGCTGCAAATGGTCAGGGATACTCGCGAAGATGGTGGTGCCCGTCGGGAGAGCAGGAGGGGAGGGCCTTTCGGGCTCTGTCCTGAAGCCAAAAGAGCCAGGTGGGTGATCGGGGGCCCCCCTGGTGAAGAGGAGACTCGACGGGAGTGATCGGGCACGGGGGTAAGTAAATGTCTTATTATTTTTTTTTTTTTTCACATGTAATGCCGGTGGCTACTGAAGCAGGGGGGGCCATTCTGGCCACTCTCCTGGTCCTGGGTGGGGGATCGAAGCCCCCCCGGTTGGAGAGGAGATCCGGCTGGTTCAACAATAGAGTGGTTAGGTGAGTATTTTTTTTTTGTTGCTCTGGTTGCAGGGGGAAATGGCAGGTACATTAAATTTACGTAGCTGGCAGTTAAAGACAGGTGAGGCAGCTACGTGAATTTTATGTAGCTGTGTTAGAAGGGTTAATGACTCATTAAGGTTATCTTTTTAGTGGCAATAACCTCAGTAAGGCGAGTTTCTGAATTAGCAGTTTTATCGGTTTGTTCTCCTTATTCCATCTTCCATTTCCATCTTCCATCTTCCATTTAAACAGGATTTTCTTCTTGGTTTCCCCTTTTCTTCTTACTAAGAGGTGGTTTTGCCTTCCTTATGTCCTGTTCCAGTATCTGATAAAAAAAAAGGGTTCTTCACTCACTGGATGTAGTGAGAGCATTGAAGTTTTATATCACTGCTACTCAAGCTTTCCATTCGGTCGGACTCCTTATTTGCCATACCTGAGGGACCGTAGAAAGGGCTTTCATGAGCCAAGTCTATCATCAGCCAATGGATTAGACAAGCAGTGGTAAGAGCCTATGTCTCCAAAGGGAAGGATCCTGCCTTTAGGATTACTGCTCATTCTAGACGAGTTAATAAAGCTTCTTGGGCTTTTCAGCATCAAGCTTCAGTAGAACAAGTATGCAAGGCCGCTACTTGGTCTTCAGTTAATTTACCAAAGTTTATTAGATAGATGTTAGAGCCTTGGTGGAGGCCGCCTTTGGTAGGAAGGTATTACAGACAGTAGTAAACTAGGATGTTTTTGGAATGTCTTATTCCTGATTGAAAGGAATAAGCTTTTGAGGATCACACCCTGAAGTAAGGGTACTGCTTTTGGAGGTCCCAATTGTTAATGAGTTCTTCTGATGGCCTGAAGTAAAATGGAAGAGAAAATATAATTCTGTGAGTACTCACCTGTAGAAATAATTTCTTTCATTATTACTTCAGGACATCAGACTCCCCCTGTCTGCTAGGTTTCTACATCCATGCCTTGGATGCCTAGTCTTAGTAAAGTTGTAAATATGTAAATAGGTGATCAGCATAAAAAAAAAATTAAATGGAGAGAGGAGTCTTGTATTTTGTCACCCCCCTTTGTCTCCAACAAGATATTTAGGAATGCCTCCCGGGCGTCTGGTTCTACTACTTTACAAGTAAACTGGATATATATAGCCCAGGAGAAGGAGCCACACCTTTGTCTTGCAGTCCACGCCCTTCGGTCAAGAGGTTAACTCAATAGTTACTGAATTCCTCTGATGTCCTGATGTAATAATTTTTAAAAAAGAAGTGTTTAAGTGGAGAAACAGATTAACCAATGCAAAGAGAAGGGTTAAAAAGGGTTCATTGCATGTAATAACATTTCCAGCTATGGCTACTAGACCACTGGAAGGTATGTATAATAATATTCTAATTTATAATTTCTTAGTAATATATATATATATATATATATATATATATTTACTATTTTAAGCCTTTTTTTAGATTGAATACTGTTGCCCGCTTGTAGTGACAGCTGCGGCCAGCTCTCTGTTGGTTGATAGAGCTGACCGTGCTAAAAACCACTCCCTGACCATGACGTGGTAGCCTGTGATTGGTCCATGCCTTTTCCTTGCATCCCCGTCCCCTTCTGCTGACGCACGGAGGAAGGTTGAAAGGAGGAAGTATTTCCATTTAACCGGATTCACACCGCCATACCGCCAGTCTCGTCAAAGTTGCATACGGCAATGAAACGCGTTGGAAGCACCTCCTGGCACTTTATTGGACTCCATCGATTGGACATCCCTTCTGGATTCTTTCCTTTTGGAACTCCACAAAGTACTTTGAAATGACGGGACGTGTCCTTCATTTTAATTGTTCTTGTAAGTGCAATTTCATCTGATTTAAGTCTAACTGCTTTATACAGAATTACGCTAGATGCATCTTTTTTGCTTTTTATGCATGCCAAATGGACTTATCATCTTTATTGGCATTTATATTGGCCTGTCATTGAAAGATATTTAATTTAGAGAACTAAGGAGACCTAGTGACAGTTTGTGCTATTTGGGCCTTTCCCACTCTAGTGTCTGGTAAGAACCTTTGAGATCAGTGAAGGCCACATTGGTGTTTCTGGATAGAGACACCTGTGCTTTGGGATCACAGCGGTTAAATCAAGCTATCTTCACCAGTTGGGTTCTCTGTGCATGTTCTGAACTGGACTTGTGGAATAGGGGGCTCAGCACGTGGAGCACCCCACCTAAGAATCTTTGGACTTTGATTTGAGACTTTACCTGCAGTATTAAATTAATTTCCTAACAAGCGCAGTATTATTATATCCTTACTTTTGTTATTACTAGGTTCCGGAGCGTATTACATGGCGTATTACTTTCTGCTCAGTATCACTTTGCCATATATTTCAATGGAGTTTATTCTGGTTGTGTTTAAATAGCGTGTCGGCAAACAAACACACATATATATATATATATATATATATATATATATATTATTGTTTTTTTAAATATATATATATATATATATATATATATATATATATATATATATATTTTTTTTTTTTTTTATGCAGAATTGTATGTGCAAGTTTGGCACTAAAGTGTCATTGTCACAGTGATAAAACAATGTCATTCCATATGTTTTTGCTTAGTTACTGGTGTATATGTGTTCAGAAACAGACTTTGATCACACAGCAGCTGGCGCTCAGCTTTAGAGCAGCGTTGTCCTTTTGTTAGATGTGGTGTAGTCTTAGGGGCTTTGACCTTAGGACACCACCTAGCGTTTTCCATTTGCTCGGCAGTGAATCAGGGAGAGCGCTTCTACAGCGCCCACCACACATCACATTCATCAATGCCGGCCAGGATACTACAGCGACCACTATGCTAGGTTACAGCTCCTGACACCAGCTTACAGCATCTACTAGCAGTTGCTCTAAGCGCCGCTATACAGACGCTCACATGGCAATACCGTTCTGAACACGGCTAATGAAGCATGTTCACAACCGGATAACCCATCAAGCCTCCACATGTTAAAAATGTTTGATAGTCTTAGATCTCCTGGTAGCAGTTATGGAAGCAGTTTCTTATGTTCCGTTCTAGACCAGATCACTGCAGCTTAAACGTAAATTTTCCTCTTTAATGGTTTACCATAGATATTGGATATCCTTTATGAGATGGTATACCACTTGGCTACTGAGCTTTCTGTTCTTAATATTCTCAATTTCCTACAATGTGGCTTGGATAAAGGTTTCTCTGTCAGTACCCTTGCAAAGCAAGTCTCTGATTTTATTATTCTTTTTTAAAGACCAATAGGAAAAACTATTCTGAATGGAAATCTATTTCTGGGTCCACTGCTCACTGATGCTCTTGGCTTATTTTGCATGGTTTTACACAAACATCAGGCTTTTGCCCTGCATAATCCAAGCCCTGCGGCACTTTTTGCGGTTGGCTCTCTCAGAAGTGCCGCTGTGACGAGGTGCAGGTGGCTGGCCACATCCCCGGAACGCTTTCCATTTAGAAAGGCTGGGTGCAGTAGATGCCGGGGGATGTGGCCGCTGATGGAAATTGTGTTTGCGAGACCCGCCGGGATCAGATAAGATAACTGGCTCCCCGGGGGATTTCATACAGAGTGGGATCTGGTGCAGAATGCCTCGAGGCAGGCTAGGCCAGGCCTGGAATCTTTTAGGTACCAGGGCCGGCCGTGAGGGTTTTGACCATCTTGAAGACTTTTCTTCAGGTTGCACGCCGCCCCTCACTTTTGCAAACCTACTGAGCCTTGGAACTTGTACTTGGTCTTGTCAGCTCGTCAACACACTGCTTTCAAGTTGCTGGATTCTATTTGCTTTTGAATCTCAAAACGTGGCTTTTTAACTTCCATTAGAAACCTGTCTGATTTGGCGGTTCTTTACATCAAGTCTTCATTCTTAATTTTCCATGTAGAAATTTCCTCTTGGTTTTTTATCTAAGGCTTTTTATCTCAATTCTATTTACCCTCTTTCTAACCATATCCTTCCCAGAAATTACAACACTAACTAGTCGTGGTTCAAGCCCTAAAGTTCTACATTCATAGAACCAAGGATATTTCCGTTAATGGTCCTAAAAGAGGGCAAATGGCCTCCTTCAAAATCCATCAGTAAATGGATAAGAATGGCCATTGTTGAGTCCTATGCCTATGCCAAAGGCAAGCAGCAACCTTTTGAAGGTCCATGCCCATTCCACCTGTTGATTTTTTGGGGCCTTCGTTATCAAGCCTCTGTGAAGCAGGTTTGCAGAGCAGCTACTTGGTTCTCGGTCCATACCTTTACAAAATTATACAAAATTGGCAGCTTGGTGGTGGCTGATTAGTAAAGTATTATGTAAATGTAAAAAAAGTAAAACTCACCTCTCCGCTGACACAGCTCTGCTGAGCTGCCGGCTCCGTGAATCAGGTGGGCGTGGCCTGCACCGCATCGGCGCAGGCCACGCCCACCTGATTCATGGAGCCAGCCAGTAAGAAGCAGCGGCAGGCTCTGTCCCTGTCCCCGCCGCTGTGATTGCTGTCTTTTACAGACAGCGATGGCAGCGGCGGGGCCAGAGACAGCGCCCACCGCTCCTCCATCAGTATGGGTATATACTTTTTTTATATTACTGCTTAACAGGAACATAAATGTATTTGTTTACAAATTGTAAAAAAAAAGCTTTATGTTCTATCTAAATAGCCTGATTACTTTTATAATGGTGAGAAAAACTCAGATGTCACCATTTTTCTAACGCAGACACTAAACTTGTTCAAAAAAAGCTTTGTTTTAATTCTCAACTAGACCCTTTGAAAATGTGTTTTTCATTGTATTAAAAAATCTCTGTTCACATGCAGCCCTATTAAATAGCTATGTTTTGTACCATTCTTGTTTCTTTAAGTGGATTTCTTAATTAGCGGAGCATAAATATATATATTTTTTTCTGCAGGCATGAACATACATACTGAAAGAAAGGAGTCACCCTTACACAAAAAACAGAACAAGGAGCATCTCACGTTATCACAGCTGCCTGGCTTGTAGGTAACACTATATTATTATTATTTATTTATATAGCGCCATCATCTTCCGTAGCGCTTTACAAGGCATGATTACACATTACAAAATTAGATGCCACAAGGTTTAAACCAAGTGTTGTGAGCACAGGAGACAATAGGAGGGCCCTGCCCTTGCGAGCTTACAGTCTAAAGGATAGGGGTGGAGACAAAAGGGGTGGGGTCACAAGTGGTAGAGCTTGAGGTGGACTGCATGTGCCATTTGAAGGTTATGGGAATTGCTTAAGCCAGGCCATATGCTTGTCTGAAGAAGTGAGTTTTGAGTGCACTTTTAAAGGCTTGGAGTGATGGAGAGTGATGGAGAGTGGCGGATCGAGCGGGGAAGTGCATTCTAGAGAAGTGGGGAGGCACGGGAGAAGTCTTGAAGGCGGGAGTGCGAGGAAGTAACCAAGGAAGAGGACAGGAGAATGTCAGAGGCAGAGCAGAGGTTGCACTTGGGTTGGTAACGCTGGATCAGAGAGGAAATGTAGGAGGGGGCCTGGTTAGAGAGAGCTTTGTAGGTTAGCATTAGAAGTTTGAACTGAACTCTATGGGAGACAGGTAACCAGTGGAGGGATTGACAGAGGGGGGGCAGCACTGGAGAAGTGAGAGGAGAAGTAGATGAGGCGAGCAGCAGAGTTTAGAACAGATTGGAGGGGAGCCAGTCTGTTGGCAAACCACAGAGGAGGGTGTTGCAGTTGTCCATTCGAGAGATGACCAGTGCATGCACTAGCATTTTAGTGGTGTCAGGTGAGAGGAAGGGACGTATGTGGGAGATATTTTTGAGTTGGAGACGACCGGAGGGGGCTAGGGAGTGAATGTGAGGTGTGAATGAGAGGAGTCCAGAATGGTGCCCAGGCACTGAGCTTGATGTGTTGCAGTTATTGTAAGATTATATTCATTATCTTTGTTAGTAAATATGTAATAATGTATTACTGCATTTAGAATTTTCAGTAGTTCCTTCCTTCTCCAGTTATGTAAGATGAAGGGCTTTAAAGTGGACCAACACCCAGGATTTTGACTATCCTGGGTCTTGGTCCACTTCGGTGGGGCACCCCCGATCGGGGTGCCCCGCTGTGTGAAACCCCCCCAAACACCCGGAAAACTCACCTCTCCCCGCTCCCACGTGGCCGTGCCGTCCAAACAGTGCGGACGGACAAGCGGTCTGACAGCAGCGGACAAGCGGCTCCTCCGCCGCCGCCTCCCGCGCGTCACTCTTGACGTGCGTGCACCCGCGCCAGCCATTCACAGACGGCCGGCGCGGGCGCGCGCACGTCTAGAGGGGATTTGGGGTGTTTGGGGGGGTTTCACCCCGCGGGACATCCCGATCTCAGATGTCCCGCGGGGAGGGAGGTGATCGGCCCGGGAATCCTATAGATTCCCGGGCCGATCACGCGAGGGTGATGGTCCACTTTAAGTAGAAATGCTGGGTGGAATTTGTTAATCTGTGAGGACTCCTAAAGTAGCTAACATATATTCATAGTGATGGGAAATAATCTGTACTAGCAATGGCTGGCATGCAGAGACATATGAGATCATACAATGTGCTGTAAGATGCTACCGGACTCAGGAACACTTGAGGGATTTTATCACCACAACCTAAACTATTTATAGCTTATTTGTGGCATCTCAAGTGCACACACACATGCCATAGTTTGGCATACATTTTCTATGCATGAAGTGTCAGCTCTGCTGGTGGGCCCCAGACACCCCTGCCTGACACTGGAATAACCAACATTATAGCCCATAAGGTACTGTTTTTTCATAAACTGTTTTGACAATATTGTGTTTTTTGTTTTTGTCTTGAACTGTCATTGTGTACTGTGTTTGTCCTGCAGTAGTCTTTCCTATTACCAAAACCTAGCATTTCCCTCAAGTAGAAGAACTAAAATCTGAGTTAAAAGGCCTCGAGAGAAAAGGAAGAAATAGCTGCCGTAGCAAAAGTAGGCATCCTAGAGCAGGCGGTGAGAAACAAATTCATTGCTCCACAATAATGATACCCAGTAGTGATCTCTAGTCATTTTTCACAATTACAGTAGATGTTTACTGCAGAACAAAAGCCTTTTTTGTAACCCCTGTATAAGTACCTCATGCGATGCTGTCAGCATGCGCAGCTGCAAGGGCGGCCGCCGGAGAACGCAGCTTCGTGGGAGCTGATAGTAAAGGTGAGTTCACTCCCAACCCTGTGGGTTTCACACAGCAGGGCATTTCAATATTGGATGCCCCATGTAGGGCTGTTTCTAGGGGAGGGAGGTTGCACCTGGGCACCAAGGCCTTGGGGGGGGCACCTTTATACCAGCCATCCTGTTTTCTGCAGATGGGTCAGCGCCATTGTTAGCGGTGATGGCCATAAAACAGGCCCTTCACTGGGCTCAATCATAGGGAGGGGGCACTGTCTGCTGCTAGGATAGGGGAACTGCATGGTACATGGATGGAAGAGGAAGGGGCAGGGTTTTGTTCACACTGAGAGCTATTTTGCCTAGAAACTCTTGTGGCCCCAGGGACAGTTTAGCGTCTGGCCCTCAAATCTTTTACATTCCCCAGGCTGGCCACACTTTAAAGTGCTCAAACTGAAATCTAATGGAACAACTTGCCATACATAAAACACATTACTGATTTTAAATGAGTTGTATTGTAAAAATTATATATTATTTATGTGTATAGCACCAACAACATATTCCACAGTGATTTACAATCAGAGGGTTCTTGTACAAACAGATTAAAGTGATTGGCAAGTAAAAAAAAAAAATCAGTTGCCTACCTTTCATTGAGTGGCTCCAGTGTTGCCCTTCCTCTCCTGTCTGCCTCATTCTGGTTTCATTCTCTGCCAGTGTGGTCCACCATTCAACCTTTGGGGGACCACTCTGCCCAGACATCCTTATATTCTCAGTGGCTCCCTCTCTCTGCAGCTATGAAACCCCTCCCTCCTATGATATTCTGCATCATCTCTCACCCTCTTATCTGATCACACTATGTGCTCGCAATAATAATTAGAGGCACAATGCAATTATTTTTTTTTTTTTTACTGTGATATAGAGCTGTCTTGGGCACATGCGTTAGAGACTGCCCATTCTAAATATGTAAAGTACACTGTGTGCTTACACCACATCGCTGTTGCCACAACCACTGTTTCTCCTCAATGTTTCTCTGAAGCTCCAATGCTCTAATACCTTTACAAATAACTTAGGAACTACAGGGTCTTTTTGAAAACGTATTGAACTTTGGGACATAACGTGTAGCCTTAGACAATGGGACAACATTTGGGTTTGCCTTTAGTATAACTTTAATAAATTACAAAAAGGCCCTATAGGACTATTCCCACCCGTTCCATTATTAATGTGCTTCCCAGCCTTGGCTGTGCTGGTCCGGGTGATGGTAGGCAGCACCGCTGTGAGGTGCTTAGGAGTGCTGCTCCACCGCAATCCCCCACCAATGGTATAGTACTAGAGCCGCACCAACCCCCACAATCCAATACAGTTACTGTTGTGCCTAGGCAGGCTATATATTATCCACTAAAAAAGATTGTGGGATCCCACACATCCCACACTATGCAACCTGCTCTAAGTTATGGCACCACCACATTTATTTATGATACAAATATATAAATTTTATTTGTTATTTGTCCAATACAAAATGTTAAAAACACTTAAAAACAATGTACATACGGGGGCGCTATGGTTAGAGGGTGTATTACTACAAATTATACATACACCATGAATCGTGGTTATTAATTACATAACATGTGCTATTATATTTACATTATATATACATATAAACAATTAAACCTAAGTGTTGTATATATCAGTTAACATTCAATTACATAAAACAGTGAAAATTAATCCTAAGGACACTCCAAGGAGGAAACAAGTGACCCAATAATCAAAAAAATATAAATGTGCTATATACATCACCATGGGAACACCCAATAGCCGTACGCTGTACCCCGCACCAGCCAACGCGTTTCTTAATCTGGGCAGAAAGGTGTGTGACTGTCCCCCATGTCCGCTTAAATCCCCCTCGCAATTGAATCAATAGGAGGCAGCTGGTGAGCCGACGCTTCCGATCCCGGAAGTACGTCAGCAGGCTGCACCGAAACCGAGGGCTGGAACGCACTGACGTGCTCCGGCCGGAAGCACGCCAGCGGCCCGCCCACCATCTCGTATCCCAATCATGTTACTGAGCAAAGACGCTCAGTGACAGGCGCGCACTACTGGCCGATAACATTACCAGTATGCTGCCCGGTGGTCACCATATGAGGAGCGAAAAGGGGAGGTAAGTTTGAACATGGGAGGACAGTCATCACCCAATCAATAAAGACCCTTTCTTGGACAAAAATACCATTACATAGAAACTAGATAAATGCCAAAATACACAAGTACTCTCTTAATATCTACACAGCGGAGACTGACTATTACACAATATTTACAAACGGAGACTGCCTGTCACATGATTTTTACACAACGGGAACTATCTATCACACATGAATAATTGTTTTAGTTGCATACCATATTGGGAGGCACCAGATCAGGGCTGATACTCGCACCCGGGCTCAGGTGTATCATGCCATATAACTAAATGGAGTTGTTTTATAATGGCCCATGCTCTTACACAATCAACCGAAGTAGAAATGAGCAGGGTCCCTTATATTGTTTATGAGGGTTGGACAATATAAAAAAGGCCCTCTTATGCCCCTAAATAACCCCAGCCTTCTGCCTCATATTGACAAACAAAAACCTCCCTACTAAACCATTTTTGACATGGGCGTGCATTGGCACACCCCACCATGATGATATATGGATAAACTCAAGTAGGAAAAAGGAAAAGGGAAGAAGGGAAGGGGGGGAAAGAAGGGGAAACAAAAATAGGGATACAGGGAAGGAGGGGGGGGAAGGGGAAACAGAGAGGGAGGGGGGACGGGAGGGAAAAAGGGAAGAAGGCAGTGGGGAACAGAACAGCTGGAACCAGGAAACATGCACAAGTAAATATCGGGCAGAGCTAAGAAACAAGCGTCAAGTTCTTCGTTGAATGTCCTGGACCTTCACTGGTCCAACTCCCTCACCAAGTTCTCCAAGATATGGGTACATGCGCTTGTGCTGATGTTATCAACGAGGAAAATATTCTATAAACTGAAAAAAGAACGTGAAAACCCACATACCAACCCAACATCGTGCCGCAACAATATATGTGAATGTGTGTGTAATAAATAAAACATTAAATCCACTCATTAATATAATCCAATGTGATTGATACAACAGTGCCCAACTCCTAATAACCTTCAACTAAGGGGTGCAACCACCCATAAACTTAATCCTCACCTAAAAATGGTGTAAAGGCTATATCCTCGTTTAGCCCCCATGGGGCCTGCGCATCCAGGTTGAAAATCCAGCGGAGCTCCCGTTGCTGGAGCCGACGCTTGAGATTACCTCCCCTCTGTCCCATATTCACCTTTTCCAGTCCAATCACCTTTAGATTGTCAAGTTTACTCTCATGAACCTGTAAAAAGTGGAGTGCCACCGGGGGGATCATCTTCCCCAATTCCATGTTCCTGGCGGCCAACCTGATGTTAGAGATATGCGCTTGTATGCGGGCCTTCAAAGAATTCTTGGTTTCACCCACATATACCTTTGGGCAACCACATATCAGCGCATATATCACCCCCACCGATTTACAGTTGATGAATTGTCTAATTTTATGTAGGTGACCTGTGCGTAAATTCCTGATATGTTTATCCCTTTGCATAAGGGGGCAAATAGAGCATGAACCACACCGATAGCTCCCACTCTCCAACCCCTTTTCATCCAGCCAAGTTATTATTATTATTATTATTATTTATTTATATAGCGCCATCATCTTCCGTATCGCTTTACAAAGTAGTAATTACAGACAGGGTAGAAACATACGATACATATACTATTTCAAATGCAGTTTTACAGAGTTGACAATGGATATTCTGAGTACAAGATACAGTAGGGGAGAGAGCCCTGCCCTTGCGAGCTTACAGTCTAAAGGAAGAGGGGTGAAGACGAGGGGGAAGGATCACAAACAGTCAGTATTGAGCTTTGTGGCATGTGCTCTTTAGAAGATTGGTTAGGCCAGATTATATGCTTGTCTGAATAAGTGTGTTTTAAGGGCGCCTTTGAAGGTTTTGAGGGTTGTGGCGTGGCGGATTGGGTGTGGGAGGGCATTCCAGAAGATTGAAGTTGCACGTGAGAAGTCCTGGAGGCGGGCGTGAGAGGAGGTGACCAGGTTCCAGATCTCTTAAAGTGGCTACTACATACTTTATCCCTAATATTAGGGGCTCTTCGTGCCGTCAAGCGGGGACCTAATCCCACCCATCTGGTTAATATGGGATCCGTTCTTAAGATCTTCCAATTCCGCCTCAGTATTTTTGTGAGTGTGTCCCAATCATTATTTAGACTATTAATAAACCTTACCTCTGTTTGTTCCTGGTGTCTCCTTTTAGGAGTGAGGAGCCTCTCACGTGGGGTATCCCTAGCTCGTTTTAGGGCTTTTTTGACCACCCGTCTAAGGTACCCCCTCCTGTAGAACCGGGTGGACAATTCTCTGGCCTGTAATTGGAATTCTTCGTCCCTCGAACAATTTCTTCGCACGCGTAAAAATTGTCCCATCGGAATGCCACACTTGAGACTAGGGGTATGAAAGCTGTTAAAATGTAGAAGCGCATTTACCGCTGTTTCCTTGCGGTACAGACTTGTTTCCACCGTACCGTCATTCATTAATGTAATAGCCAAATCCAAAAACATGACCTGTGTTTTAGAGATATTCGCTGTCAAAAAAATGTTAAGGTCATTTGTATTCAAAATGTTCAGAAATTCTATGAACTTTTCTTCTGGGGCCTGCCACAATATCAATATATCGTCGATGTATCGAAAATATCCCACCACATGCTGATGATAGTCACCCAACTCCTCCTGAAAGACGATTTCCCTCTCCCACCACCCCAGAAACAGGTTGGCCACAGAGGGGGCACAGCGGACCCCCATGGCCACACCCTGAATCTGGCGGTAGTAGGTCGAGTCAAACAGGAAGAAGTTGTGTTCCAAAATAAATCTACTTTCCATCTATCACCCCCTCCACCAATGCTTCTGAGATTAATTCATGATATTCCGATTTATAGCTATTGAGGGGATTGGCTACAAGTCTTACATAATTCTCATTATTTTGTAATTGACGTAGGGCCTCAGTGCGGTAATACTCACATGTCATGATGACAATATTCCCGCCTTTATCGGCCTCCTTGATGATGATGTCAGTACGTGTTTGTAGGTTCTTGAGTGCCTCCATCTCCCCTTTTGTCATATTATGGGGCCCATCACTCACATGTAATCCCCGAATCTCCTCACTGACCGTTTTAAAAAAAGTAAGGACCGCCGGACTCAAGGACCATTGTGGCATAAATTTAGAAGGTTTCCTGAAGGATGGCACTCTATTCTCTTGTGGGGTTTGCTCATCCAGAAGGCTCATCAAATCATTTAAGGCATCTACTTCCTCACATGTAAAGTCAGAGTCTGCCTCACCTCCAGGGGCAGGCTGAAAATGTTTTCTAAGAAGTAATTGTCTGCAAAGCATGTCTAAGTCTTAATAACCACGAACATATCCATTTTATTGCTGGGTGAAAAAGACAGTCCCCTAGCTAGTACTGACCTTTCATCCTGTGTGAGGGGTATATCAGTAAGGTTAATGATTGTAAGTTCTTGTGTATCATCCTGCTGTCCACTCCCCACACAGGCTGATGGTACTACATTCATTAAGGGCTGGGTTCCACCAATGGTAGGCGGTATAGGCATATGGTGAGCCTCTATGGGATGCCCCTCCCGCACTATTGCCCCTTGCCCCTGTCTATCGGTGGGCCCTACGTTAAGTGGCCGCTGCTCTCCCTTGTAGCTCCCGGGGGGGGGGGGGTGTATGCGTTGGTGCTTCACTTGGATGGTGTACTTGTTGCCTTTTGTTCAGTCTCCGCACTGACTTGGTTGCACTGGTTGTGGTTTGAATATGCCGCTTCCACTGCGTTACGCGGTTGGCGGCGGCATTACCTCAGGCGCTAATGCACTTTCATTGGCTGCTTGTCGTGTGCTGCTTCGCGCTCTTCAGGGGGCGGGACCTGCGGATGCCGCGTTCCGCGTCACTGTCTCTGCTGCCCCGCCACTCGAGGTATACTCGGCGCCATTTTTCTCTGGATTCTGTCTGCTGCGTGGCTGGCATCTACCTAACGCGGTCCGTGAGTGAACTCGCGGGAGGTCATTATACATCTCGATTATGGGGTTCTCTTTGCTTATGTTATAATAAGGTACAGAGCAATTGAATAGATAACACCTTAAGTGAAAATACAAATACCCTAAAAGAAAAGATAAATTAATTTAACATTTACGTGATGTATCACAATTGACAATTAAAGAAAGCGTGAATCTAGATCATTAATCCAAACTAATGAATTAATGCATTATAAAGTGTCCCAAAGTCCATGCACCAACAGATAAGTGCTAAAAATAATGAATATGATGAAGGAAAATCCAAAGAAAGTGCGCTTCACTGGGCTTCCCACGTTTGTGTGCCCCACAAAGGTGATCAATCTTCACACCGTGGTCACTCCTTACACTTATATGTGCTTACCAGAGATATGAATCAACAAATCCTTAAAATCAAATCTTAAGCCATTGACTCCATAATAATTCCAGATATTCAAACGATCAGCTCCTTTTCATGACTGCGATCCATAAAACTCAGTGGTTATGTGAAAAAGAACAAAGAAAAATAGTGCAACCCCGCTGGATATATTTAATTATTTAATAAATCAAAATGCACTCACGAAATATCAGAAGCATGTACACATTGAGTAAGTTCAAAGATGGTTCCTGCTCCCTGTTCCACTATGGCCAGTAGTAGATGTGGGTATGAACTCAAAACAATTGGACACACTCCCCCTTTAAGAGAAGAAAGAAAACTTTGCCGCTGCCCCATCTAACGCATTTCACTGCCCATGCAGCTTTATCAAAGGCTGGGAGCGGTAAGGCGGCTTTAAAATACAACTTGTACAACATAAGATAAAACAGACTTCAGCCCAAGAGGAATAGAAATCCTACCTTTAACACTGGTGCGTTTGTCCGCCACGTGTGTGTAGGCGTCTGCAGTACGCCACAATGCCGGCTCTGAGCAGACGCCGGAAACAAATGCGGAAGCCGGGTATGGTAACCACACCCCTCTTGCACGTCACAGTACGGTATGAAAGCCGGCCCAACAGCCCGTCATTACAGGCCCGTCATTACAGGCCCGCCCTCACTGCAGGACGGGACATCACGCCCCCTACGGACGTCACAAGTCCATCAGAGAGAACAAAATAATAGCTGGCCAGTGCGAGTCCGCTCCGCTATAAGGGGGAACGCCACCTACCAATTCACGCCACTTCAGCTGTCAACAAAAAGACAGCAACCAGCTACTATTCCCTCTATACGGGGGAGTCCCACTGGCAACTCAAATATTGGCAACAATTTCTATTTACACAGGGCGCAATGTATTCAGCCAACACCGGCTTCCTCCAAAGGAGGGGGTCACCCTCAAATATGACAACAGCGCCTCCACTATGCCTATTGGGAGTTCCAGGGTCATAATAGCCCCAGCCCATTAATGCAGATATTCATCCCGTCTTTAGACGGACCCAAAATGGAAAAAACCTAATGCGGATCTTAACGGTAATAACTACAAATTATTAAAAATCTTAAGGGCTGAATAAAATTGTAAAAAGGATGATTAAATTACTATGGGTCCAGAGAAAAGGAACCTCCTTTTGCAAACTGTCATGAAAAATAAAAACAAATGTCCACATCACAAATGATAAACCTAATAATCTATAGAATGTTATATGCATATAAATAAATAATTCTATATGAAATAAGAATAACTTTATAATCAAAATAAGATGAATAAAATGGTAAATAAAACAGGTTCTCTAAGAGTTATCTAAAAAACAGTTTAAGTCGAACTCCACATTAAAGCCCCTAGGGGATAATGTGTCTAGTTCAAAAATCCACTTACTCTCCCGCTGGGATATTTCCCTAGTGAGATTGGAACCTCTCCAATTTTTCTCTACATGATCGATACCCATAAAAGACATGAGACAAGGGTCACTTTGATGCACACTTTGAAAGTGGGGAGACAGATTGTGGGCCAGAAAACCCCGTTTGATGTTATATACATGTTCTCTAATACGTGTTTTTAAGTCTCTGGTGGTCCGGCCCACATAATAAAGTTGGCAGGGACACCAAATCAAATAAACCACATATGGTGTGGCACGTAATAAGAGTAGAGACCTCATACGTCTTTCCCATGTTACCTAGTTGGAAAGTTTTTTTTGGCTTCTCAACTGACCTACACATCTTACAGCCCATACAAGAGCCGCATTTGTAGAAACCTCTCATGGAGTTCCCAATTAGTGAAACCCTCTTTGGTGGATCCACATAACTCTTTGCTTATGTCTTTCAGGCGGGTCGAACTCCATTGGTTTCTCCCGGCCCTACCCCTCTTTTTAGTTATTTTTTTTTTTAGAAATTTTTATTTTGCTTTTGAAAATAAACTGACAAGACATTACAATACACTACAATGTCATACAATACAATTCAATTGGACAACTTATCCACACAGACACACATTCGCACACCATTCATACCCGAGGCCCGGGAAGGGAAAGAGATCACTGGCAGTATTAACAGACCTGCTCGACAGCCGCCCGTATGTATAGACACTCCTAGGGAGGAGGCACCACCACGTAGCCCCGCAAACCATAATTCCCAAGGTAAGGGGGGACAACTCCCTCCCGCCCGACCATCTGTAGGCCCATCTTCACTTCCCATCCTGGGTTGGCAAAGGTTCTTACGGAGTATCACTCACACCCCTCAAGTATCATCTGCCACAGTCTCCGAGCACTGCAACCAAGCCCCCAGACCCTATCGAACTTTTGGGGAGTCCCACGAGCAGCATAGGTTAGTTTATACATGGCCAGTTTCTGGTTTATTAGCTTCTTCCAGGCCAACAGGGATGGAACCGACAGGTGCTTCCAATTCAGCAAAATACACTTCCTAGCATAAAATAATAAAAATCTCAGTAGTACCCTCACTGAACTTAGTTCTGTGATTGGTTCCGTCACCCCTAGGAGGCACAATGCCATCGAGCCCCTTACATGGAACCCCACTACTTTTCCTACCACCTTCATTACTGAAGACAAGTAGCGATCCAGTACCACACAAGACCATACCGCATGCTCCCACGTGGCACTACCATTCCCACATCGCGGGCACAGATCACTATCCAGCAGTCCCATCCTGTGCATCCGTACCGGTGTGACGTAGGCTTGATGGATCCATTTGGTCTGTATAAACCTATCTCTGGCCTCCACCACTGATGTGTGAATATTGTCCCATACTTCTTCCCAGTCCTCTCTATCCAGACCGTGATCCAGCCCCTGCCACTTCGCTATCACCGCCTCCCGGGGGGAAATCGAGGTGCCCTGTAACGCCCTATAAATAGTCGAGGTGGGTTTCTCTAGACTACTCTGCCTGACCACGCACTCCATTAGTGCTTCTGCGATCACTGGGCCCTCGCCAGGGAATTGGGTCCTCAGTGCATGCCTAAGTTGTAGGTACCGAAAAAAATCTTTTGGGGACAACTGGAACCTTCCACACACCTGCTCAAATGACATAAGGATCCCAGAACAGTAGAACTGGCTCAGCAAGTGGGCCCCGCGCCTCTCCCAGAAACTCGTATCCTGCATAGTCAACAGTTCTGATAGCTTATGATTGTTCCACAAAGGGGTAAATGGTGAAAAGCACTTAACCCCGCTCGTCCCTTCCTCTAGTCCGATGACCCTGTCCCAGACCTGACACACCACCCTCATACACTGGGTCATTCTTCATGCCTCTATATACCAAGCTGGACACCCTATCTCCAGAACCCATCAGGGCCACCTCCAGCGATGTCACCGGATTGTCCCTGGGGGGGCATACCCACCAGTGCGCATACACCAGCTGCGCTGCGTAAAAGTACAGAAGCATGTTCGGGACCGCCAGCCCTCCCTCCGACACCTGGGCTTTCATGATTTCTCTATTTAACCTTGGTGATGACTGGCCCCATATGAAGCTGAATATGGTCATATCCAACTCCCTGAAATGCGACCGTGGCAGCAGCACTGGGGAGGCCTGCTACAGGTACAGTAATTTTAGTAGAAAAATCATTTTAAAAATATTGATTCTGCCTATGACCGATAAGGGCAGCTTCGCCCAGAGCCGTACCTTCTTCTTTAACTGCGCCACCACAGGAGAAATATTTAAATCAGTGAACTTACTAGGGTGTCAGCTGATCACTATCCCCAGATATTTAAATCGGTTGACCACTTTCAAACGTGACCTGGGCGAAAGAACTAAGCTATCCACCCCATCCACCGGCATTAGGCTGGATTTATCCCAGTTGATTTTAAGTCCTGAGAATTTCCCGAATTCTGCCATGGCGTCAAGCAGGGCACCCAGGCAATCGAGACCGTCCGCTAGGTATACCAGTGTGTCGTCAGTATACAGGGATATTTTTTCCCCAATCCCACCCACCCTCCACCCTGCAATAAGGGCTGACTGCCTGATCATTATCGCCAGGGGTTCGACAGCCAGGGCGAACAGCAGTGGCGAGAGTGGACAACCCTGTCTAGTGTACCTACTCAGAGGGAACGGGTCAGAGTAGACACCATTAGCTCGCACCCTGGCAATCGGCCCCCGGTACAACAACTTCACATATTTAATAAAGGCGTCCGGAAGCCCGAATCTAGCCAAGACCTCCCACAAATAGGGCCACTCAACTGAGTCAAAGGCCTTCTCATTATCCAATGAGACGACCACCCTGCTACCCCAGTTCTCATGAGTAACTTGAAGATTGGAAAACGGTCTACGAAGGTTTATATGCGTGGTACACCCCGGCATGAAACCAGATTGATCCGGTCCAATTAATTGGAGAATAACCTTGTTCAATCTGGTTGCCAGTATTTTCGCCAAAACCTTTGCATCCTGATTCAACAATGATATGGGCCTGTACGATGCACACGAGTCCGGCGGTTTGCCCTCCTTATGTATCAGCACTATGTGTGCCTCCGAGAAGGAGCCCGGGAGGCCACCCACGTCCCTCGCCCCCTTCAATACCTCCTGCAACTTCGGAGCAATAATCTCACTAAATTGCTTAAACCTTTCGGCTGGCAGCCCATCCGGCCCAGGAGCCTTCCTATTAGGAATAGAGCCAATTGCACGCCTGACCTCCTCCAGAGTGATGGGGCCACCCAGGAACTCACTATCCTCGGGGGATAAAACTGGGAAGTCAATATGGGAAGATATCCAGCTAACTCCCCAGCAGTATAGTTCACCCTGGATGAATACAATTCCACATAGTACGAACGGAACTGACCTACTATATCTTCTCCGGGTTGTTACCGATCCATTCCCTACAGAAATAGCGGCAATAGTATGAGGCACTTGTTCCGCTCTGGTCAGATACGCCAGGGCTTTTCTCATTTTTGCCCCCTTTATCAAAGACGTTGCTCTGTTTGACTAGTAGGGATTTTTTGGCGGCGTCAGTCAGAAGAAGATTATATTCTCTCTTTAGGGTCCGTAAAGTTGAGTAAACCTCCTGATCCCCTGTAGCCGCATATTCCACCTCCACCATGGCCATTTTGTTCTCAAGGTCGGCTATTTCCTCTCGAACCTATCCGCTTTGATGGCACTGATGGCACTACCCCTGGTTACCGCCTTGAAGGCATCCCAAGCTATCTTTCTACTTGTTTCACCCAGGTTACATTCCCAGTAAGAATCCATTGCTCCCCTCATACTCTCCCTGACCCCTGCACGATCCAGCCAAAGGGGGCTAAGGGCCCAGCCCACTAAGCTCCTTCCCACATTGGACAGCCTAATTGTCAGAAATAGAGGAGAGTGATCAGAAACACCCCCGGGGAGGTAGTCGCAGGTCCCGACTCTAGGGAGGAGCTGCGGTGAAACCATTGCCAGGTCAATTCTAGAGAAAGTCCTGTGCGTAGCTGAGTGGCAGGAATACAACCTGACCCCAGGGTTCCTCCACCTCCACACCTCCACCAAACCCAGTGTTTCCACCCATGTTGCCAGTCTGGTCCTGGGGCCCCCTCCTCCCCCCCATCTTATCCAGGGTCCTATCCATCACCAGATTAAAGTCCCCGATCAATAGCAGTGGGTCAGGCAACAGGCAACAGCTGCATGTCCGCTGGCGGAGGAATATACAGGCCCACCATAATTACATCTACATCAAACATTTTGGCGTGTAGCAGTACAAAACAACTATCTGGGTCCACATACTTAGAGTACAGCGTAAATGGAGTTGTTTTAGAGACTAATACAGAGACCCCCCTGGAATAGGATGAGAACAAGGAGTGATAGGAGTGCGAGATCCATGGGCGCCTCAGTGCCAAAGCTCGTTGGCCCACCAGGTGGGTTTCTTGCAGCACAACCACCTGGGGTTTGTATCTCTTAATGTATTGAAAAACTATTGTCCCCTTGACCTTATCGTTAAGCCCGCGGACATTCCAGGAAAGAATACTACACTCCATCAGCCCTGTTAGTATAGTAAGGAGGGTACATCCCCCCCCCCCTCCCCTGGGCCTCATTACACCAGAAAACCATCCACACAGACAAAGGACAAATAAAACAAATAAACAGTATATACAACATAGCATTACCCCAACCCCCCACACCCAACCGGCTCTACCATCCCAAACTTTGGTGAGCTTCGCATACCCCCCCCCCAACCAACAAAACCTTTAATGCAACTAGTTGCCTACGGGAAAGCGAGGCCCACTCAACAGGGCCCAAGTAACAGGATGTCTCCTTCCCAATTACCGGCTGGCGTACCACCCGCCATGGGCTCCCAGGGTATTAAAGGGGGGGACTGAGGACTAAGGGAGGCCACAGGACAACAGGGGGGGAAATGTGCAGGAAAGTGGGAAAACTTAAGGGTAAAGGGTAGGGGGACCATGGGATCCCAGGGCTACGGCCAGCAACACCCTCCAGCACCGGATAAGTTCTCTACCCGGGCGGTAGCGGTATAACTTCAAACAAACTATAAACAAACTAGTAACCAAGAACCCTAATGGGGTCAACCGGACCCGCCAGTGTGCCGGTGAGGGCCAGCGGAGTCCTTATCCAAAACGACCGGTGATGCGAGTCTCAGCAGAGGACCATTCGGACAAAACCAGCAAATGAATACAGCCAGCATCAACTCTGGCTCATCAGGGCCCAGGGAGGGACTCCAGCCAATTATTAGGCTCCTCGGCCGACACGAAAAATTTTGTTGATTCCCCATCCTGGACTCTCAGTCGCGCCGGAAACAACATGGCGTACTTAATCTTTTTCCACCTGAGTCTTTCTCGAACGCTGTTAAAGGTACGCCTCTGCCTCTGGACCTCCGATGTAACGTCCGGGAAAATGACAAGCGGGTATTGTTGTATGTCACCGACCCCTTCAGCCTGGCTGCGGACAGGATGGCGTCTCGATCCCTGTAGTGAAGCACTTTGAAGATAAGTGGACGTGGAGGAGCCCCTGGCGGGAGAGGTTTCATGGGGATCCTGTTTGCCCTCTCCACGGTGAAGAATTTGGTCAGGTTCGCTGGTGCCAAAACTTCCTGGATGAGAGTCTCTATAAACTGCTCTGGGGAGGACCCCTCTGATTTCTCCGGAAGGCCCAGTATTCTAACATTGTTCCTCCGGTTTCTGTTTTCAGAGTCCTCGGCCCTCTCAATCAGCGTGGCCACCTGTCTCCTTAGGGTAGCCACCTCCCCCGCTTGGGCAGACATTCTATCCTCCACCTCTCCAACTCTTCTCTCCACCTCTCCCGTTCAATCACGGATCTTATCTAAGTCGTGGCGGACATAGTTAAATTGCTCTTGCAAGCTGTCGAACTTGGTGGTTAGGATATTCTGGCACGAGGTGATGGCCGCCATGATGGGCACTGTATCAGGATTGGAGGGCTCCTGCCCTGCCCTGCATGGGACCTCCATCGTTTGGGTGCTGCAGGTGGCGAAGGTAGACTTGCGTTTTTTATTGCCGCCCATAGGTGGCCCCGGCGGGATGGTAATGGGGCTGTCGCTTCTCAGCAGATTGCTCTGCGCTAGATGTCCCAGCAGGCGTAACTGACAACTGGTGTTAAGGATGATGCAAGCGGGTCGAGTGGAGGGGGAAGCAGATTGCGCAGCGGAAGAAGCCCCAGCAGGCTGAACTGATAACTAGTAATGAGGGTGACACAGGTGGGTGGGATCCACTAGAGGAGGATTGCAGCCAACAAATATCAATGCTGACTGGTAACTCACTAGCCGGTGTCCTGATGCCTAAATGGACCACTTGCTGATGGCATATAGCCTCTCTCCCCTCACTACTGTGGCTTGATTGCGGCCCCTCCACTCCTCACACATATGCACTTGCCCCGGCCCGAGGATGGCCTACACACAGGGCTCTACTAAGTCCCGCCCCTCGGCAGGGCAGGATGGCGCCAGAGCCTACCTTCGACCCTTTACCCAGCTGGGTCTCTTCTCCCCGCAGGGACACTCGCCTGTCACTCTGCACCACAGGACGGCGCCTCCCGCACTTCCTCGTGCGGCCCTGGCAACACTCGCGTCTCCGCACTCGGCTTGTCAGGTCTTGCTGGCTCCTCCACACACCCTCGCAGGCAGCACGAGCAGATGGGCGCAGATTACCGGCTCCGGACTCCGCCAGCCGGTCCAGCAGTACACCAGGGGTCCGGCCCGCCACTCGCCGCCCGGGAATCTTCTAAGGATGAGGTGGGTCAGGATTTATTGCCAGACCCCCGCTAGCGTGCGACTGCTCAAGCCGTCATCTTAGCCACGCCCCCTCTTTTTAGTTATTAAACTTTGTGAGGCCTAGTGTGCTAATTACTCCCACTTCCCTAGCGGGCTATTGGGGCATCCCGGGTTGCTTTTACAGCGTGAATCCCTATCGGCCTATTGTGCCGCTATAATCGCCATATGGAGGCGTCTCAGGATAATGTGCTCGGGTTTCCTTCGGGACAAGCCCGGCTGTGTGTAGCTTGTGGGGTGTCCCCTACTAGTGCTGACAATGTGCGGGTCTGTATAACTTGTGCCCAGCAGGTGCTTGCGCTGCAGCCTGGTTTACCAGTGGCTGGGCCTGCACCACGTATGGCTTCACCAACTCCCCCAAGCTTGAATTTGACTCCCATTGAGTTGCATACAAGTGGGGATTCTCAGCCTGATGTGTCTTCTAGACTGGCTAGTGTTGAGAAGTTGCTTGCTAATACCATGGCGCGTAAGGCCTCTGCTAAGAAGCTGCACTTGACGCCTGATGTCACTCTTCCCTATGGAGGCTGAAGAGTTCTTTGAACTGTCTGGTTATACCCCCTTGGAAGAAGGGGAGTTGTTCTCTGACTCGGAGTCATCTAATGAGAGGCCCAGGGGTCATGATGATTCTGGCTCTGTCCCCTGGGCCCCAGATGATACTGATAGGCTGTTGGCTCAGATTTTTGAGGTACTGTCTATCTCTCCCCCGGTTGCGGCCCCTAGGCAGCAGGGGTAATTGTTTCATACTGCTAAGCCACGTTTAGAGTTTCCTGAGCAAGCCCATTTTAATAATCTTGTGCTCAAGGAATGGGAGCATCCTAGCAGGCTTCCCGGAGTCCCTAAGAGTTGGGATAAGAGGTATCCCTTTCCTGCTGATGTGGTGAAGCGTTGGTCATCCCCTCCAGAGGTGGATGCCCCGGTCCTAGGGTTATCCAACACCTCTGTCATTCATTCCCCTGACTCTTCTACGCTGCAGGATAGTGAGGACCGGCGTATTGATCAGCTGGCGTCCCATGCCTTTGCCTGTGTGGGGACGGCGCTGCGCCCGGTTTGTGCCTCTGCCATTACAGCTGTGGCTATTAGGACCCTGCTTAGAAGTGTCCTAGATGGTGCTTCTGATGATGTGTCTAGTGAAGAGTTTAATGCACTCTCTTGTTGTGAGGTTTTTGTGACTTATGTCCTCTCTGCCTTGGATGATACCATTGGATGTGTGGCAGAGCCTCTGCCCTAGTGGTGCCTATACGCCGCTTGGTTTGGCTGCACCAGTGGGCAGCTGACACCGCTGCCAAGTAGGCTCTAACTGGTTTTCCCTCTAAAGCACTACGCCTGTTTGGGGCCCGCCTGGACCTGTTTGCTAAGGGAGGCAGGTTACCCCAGCGCAGGAGGCAGTCTCTGCCTTTTTGGGGCCAAGGCTCCTTTTCTTCCCCCTACCGTGGATCCAGACAGGGGAGGGGGGTCTCCTTTACTGGGGCCCAAGGAAATTTCTGGGGTAGGGGCAGAGGACGCGGACGCCCTGGCTCATTCTGGGGCTCCAAGCCTAAGTCTTCTCCCCAGCCCCCTCAGACATGAAGGGGCGCCCTCACCCATCTGGGTGGGGGGACGGCTTCAGCATTTTGCTCACGTCTGGAGGCTTCATGTCTCAGACCGGTGGATTCAGGAGGTAGTGTCCTCCGGTTACAAGATAGAAGCTGCCTGGCCATCCCCAGATTCATCAGATCCCGGATGTCTCAGGACTCCATGTCAGCTCAGGCTCTAATTCTGGCGGTGCAAAGCCTTCTGGAGCTGGGGGTCATCTGTCAGGTCCCCTTACAAGAAAGGGGCAAGGGGTTCTATTCCAACCTTTTCACCGTGCCCAAAAGAGATGGGTCAGTCAGGCCCATCCTGGACTTAAAGATCCTCAACAAATTTGTCAGGTGCAGGTGCTTTCCCATGGAAACTTTGCGCTCAGCTATCAGTTCTCTGCTATCAGTTCTCTGCGTCCAGGGGATTTCATGACCTCTGTGGACATCAAGGATGATTAACTTCATATTCCTGTTTTTCCAGGTCATCAAAGATTCCTCAGGTTCGCTCTGGAGGATCTGCACTACCAATCTGTGGCATTGCCCTTCAGTCTCACTTCAGCTCCCAGAGTGTTCACCAAGGTGCTGGCAGGGGTGATGGCTCGGCTCAGGGCATTCGCATGCTGCCATATTTGGATGACATTCTCATCACTTCTCAGTCCCTCCATCAGGCAGAGCTGGATACTCAGCGAGTAGTGTCCACTCTGGAGTCATTTGGCTGGGTGATCAACCATCCCAAGTCTTCCCTGTCTCCCTCCTTGGTGATGCCCTTCCTGGGAATGAATCTGGATACAGTTCAGGCAAGGATTTTTCTTCCTTAACAGAAGGTGGACGGTCTGCTGGTGCAGGTTCAGTCCCTGCTCTCAGTTGCCCTCTTCCCTCCATCAGGCAGGGAATGCAGCTGGTGGGCCTGATGGTGTCATGCTTCGAGGCGGTTCCTTATGCCCAGTTCCACATGAGGCCTCTGCAACTCCGCCTCTTGTCAGTATGGGACAAGGATCATGCGTCTCTGGACCAGGTCCTTGTTCTGTCCCCCCTAGCCAGGCGATCCCTCTCGTGGTGGCTGGACTCCAGGAACCTGTTGGCGGGCAGATCTTTTCTGGCCCCCTGCTGGGAGACGGTCACCACGGATGCCAGTCTGACAGGTTGGGGGGGCTCCTGGAAGTCCCTACAGTTCCAAGGGCGGTGGGGCCCTCAGGAGGCCCACACACCTATCAACATTCTGGAACTGAGGGCGATCAGGTTGGTTCTGGCTCACTTGACCCAACACCGGCCTGTTCAGGTACGCTCGGACAACCAGACGGCGGTTGCCTACATCAATCATCAGGGAGGGACCCGGAGCAAGAGGGCCCTCTCTGATCCTGTCCTGGGCGGAGGACAATGTTCCCTGCATATCAGCTGTGTACATTCCAGGGGTGGAGAATCTGCAGGTAGACTCTCTGAGCAGGGGGACCTCTCGCCTGGGAGACTGGTACCTCTGCGACAGAGTGTTTCACTCTCTATGTCACTGTTGGGGCCAACCAGATGTGGATCTGTTTGCGTCCCGTCACAATCACAAGCTCCCAGGTTCCAGACCTGCTCACTCAGGGTCATTTACGCCATCCCAATTTACAAACTCTGGCTTTGACCGCCTGGCTGCTAAAACCACCATCTTGATGGAGAAGGGGCTGTGTGCCTCTGTTGGTGATACCATGATTAAGGCTAGGAAGAAGTCTTCTTCTTATATTTACTATAGGGTTTGGCGTGCCTACATTAACTGGTGTTAATCTAGGTCTCTTCCCTGTCGCATGTTCTCTATTCCCAGGATCCTGGAGTTCTTACAGCATGGGTTGGAGCTGGGGCTTCAACTCAGTACTCTGAAGGGTCATGTCTCTGCCCTGGCTGTTTTCTTCCAGAGGTCCTTTGCCCAGCATTCTCTGATCAGGACCTTTTTCCAGGGGGCTACTCATGTGCGTCCCCCATGTAAGCCTATGTTGCCTGTTTGGGATGTGAACTTTGTCTTGTCTGCCTTGCAGGGTTCTCCCTTTGAACCTGTGCAGGAAGCTGCCCTGGCCATTCTTACTCTCAAGGTTGTCTTTTTGGTGGCTATCACTTCTGTTAGGTGTGTTTCTGAGTTGGCGGCGCTTTCCATCCAGCCCCACTACTTTGAGAGACACCAGGACAAGGTGATGTTTCGCTTCAAGCTAGATTTTCTGCCTAAGGTCGTGTCTGCTTTTCATCTGAATCAGGACATTGTTCTTCCTTCCTTGTGCCCTAATCCTAGTAACGCTAAGGAGAGGGTTTTGCATTCCTTGGATGTGGTTAGGTGTCTGAAGTGGCTATCTGGTGGCTACTGCACCTTTCAGATAAACTAATGCTCTTTTTGTGGTCCCTTCTGGTCCTAAGAAGGGTTTGGCTCCTGCTAAATCTACTATCAGCAAATGGATCTGTCAGGCTATGATTCAGGCCTACTCTAAGGGGAAGAATCCCTCATTCCACTCGTGCTATTGATGCCTCTTGGGCTTTTCAGCACCAGGCTTCTGTTGAACAAGTTTGCAAGGCCACTACTTGGTCTTCTGTTCATTCTTTTTCAAAGTTTTACAAGGTTGATGTTAGGGCTTTAGCTGATGCTGCTTTTGGCCGCAAGGTTCTGCAGGCGGCAGTGGTCTGACCTGTCTGTTGTTACCTTTGGGGATCCCACCCTACTTTATGGACACTGCTATTGGATGTCCCAAGAGTAAAGAATCTTATCTGGAGCAGGACGTACTGTATACTAAGAATAATACAATTCTGTGATTACTCTTCTGTAGAATTGTTATTATGAGTATACAGTACGTCCTGCTCCACCCCACCCTTGGTTTGCATTATCCTTGGATCCCCTGTATGGTGATTGTTATCATTGTTTTATAGTTAGTAGTTGGTTCTGTTATCATTCTCCCGGCTTCTCGTTAACTGCTTTTCAATGCTGGGGATTTGTGGGAGGTCCCGGGTATTTGAGGGGCCGGGAGGAGCCAATTTCGCGGTCTCTGCAGTCCAGCTCCATCTGGCGGAGTAATACCCAAGAGTAAAGAATCTTATCTGGAGCAACAGTCAGGAGGCTCTTCCTGTTTGCAGGCTGCCTGATAAGATGGCGGCATCCATAAGCCGCCATCTTGGATGTTTAAAGGCTCATAACATGCAGTAGATGCAGGTAGGATGATTTTTAATGTGGACAATCTGTATGTACAGGGTGTGGGAAACATATAAGATAGACTCTTATTCAGAGTGAAGGTCCGCTTTAAAGACTTTTGTATAGAGTCTGTTCAAGAACAATATGTCCATCCATCCATGTTTGGTGGCAATTTATAAAAGGCTACACTTCTGCTTTTGTCAAGGCTCAAATCTTACAGCACTAGATGAACTCTGATGCGGTTGACAAAAACAGCAGCATAGTCAACGTTAGTCAGCTGTGTTATGCGAGAGCATGCGGACCTTTCGCTTCCACCCAGCGAAGCGGCACGGGCGGCCGCGTGCGCAGGTGTCCCTCCTGCTGTCCCCCACTCCATATTACGTGTATTGGACTTGCTTGCCGGGCACACGGTTTTTCATATCTCTTTTTTCCTTGCTTGATATTGTGTCTTATAAATATAATTTTTGCAGTCTTAGGTGTCCCTGACCAGTGGGTAACGTGTTTTAATGTTGCTGTTTTTGCACGTCTTTGTATTGTCAATATTCAGTATTTACTCAAACACTGTTTTATGCACATATACATTTTATATATTTATATCTTTGATGTGTTTGGTTCTGTGAAGCACATTTATTACATTTTGCACTGTCACTTTATTTAGGCTTGACATTGTAGATAGGTTATTCATACATTTTATAGTAGGTTTAGTGCCGGCACTAAAACTTGGTTATATTTTAAGTTCTTACACAATTTAAATTAAGGAGTTTTCCCAGGTATTGATGGCTTCTTTATTGTTAGCACTGGATGTATTGGGGGATGTGCAGTGTTTTTAATGTGTGTGTTTTTTTAAGTAATAATTGTTGTCTTTGTGATTTAAATAAAATGTTGGATTATTTTGCTACATAATTGTGGTTGAATTTTTTGGTGCTCCTGCCATTAAGGTGTAGAGGGATTGCATCCCCTTAGCTTTTTGTGTCTTGGTTTATGTGGTTTTCAGGTACAGTGTAGCACAGTTTATTTATTTAATTCTGCGGTGCACCCCCTCTTTTACTGACCTTGCGCTAGAAGGCAAGACCTCCGGCATTTTTTTGTTTTTTTGTCTGCTGTAAAAGATATGACACTTTTTTAATTCCAATCCTTTTCCTTATTTAGCGCAGAGAATGGTATGTATAAGTGGAGTCTGAGATCTGCCTAATCATTGGGGAGGTTTGAAGTTTTATTTCAGAATATGCATATAATTCTATTAAATACAAACATTCATTCTTAAATCCCGCCTCCTTTCCCTCCAACACCACCCTGTACCCTTCCACTACCCAACCTAGCTGACCCCCCTTTCCCATTATTCCCTGGTAATTATTTGTCATGAAGTTTTTTTACCCAGTTAATTTTCTCCTAGCTGTATTTATTTCCATTCAATGATGGTGCCATGTTAGCAATATGCTGCTGGGCATAGCCCAGTCACTCTGTTGCGGCATCCCTGGGGTTGCACAGGAGGGGCTTGAATTTGGGAGACTGGATCCTGTCTTTTATGTCTTTGGCCAATGTGTTTCTTATGGCTTTGGCGTCTATACTTAGTCATTGATGCCAATGAGCTGTTGCTGTGCTAACATATGAACCCTGATTGGTCCACCTTGCCTGTAATAGCATTTAGTTTTATTTAGAGGAGAGGGACCAAAGTTCAGATAGAGAGGCAGTGGGAAGGATAGCAGGATATTCAGTTGTGCTCTCATGACATTATTGTAACTATTTTTATATTAGCTATTATTATAATATGATTTGGGTGAGATATGTGAGATTGTTAAGAAGTATTTTATTTCATATGCTAATTTGAATGAATTCAGAAAACCAATCAAATAAACAGAATGAGAGACTTTTTAGGAATACAGGACTGAAGAATCCATCCACTTTTAATCCGGTTCAAGATACTGGGTGCCATTTGGAGAGTTTTAAGAAATTAGTATTAAAAGATCTAGAGGAGATTAATATGTCTGAAAAAAAAAAAAAATATGAAAAATAATTATTGGGATAACAAAATTTATAGAGGAATAAGGTCACTAAAGAGGTAAAAAACACTACCCTCCTATATAAAGGATAGCCAGCACATTTTAAACATCCTTAAAACTATTGAAGTGACAGAATCAACTTTATTAGTGACGATTGATGTAGTGTCTCTGTACACAAATATACCCCATGAAAGGGGACTGCAAGCGATTAGATACTTTTTACAAAAATCTTCTGAACTTTTAATGGTGCAGATAGAATTTCTCCTTGATTGTTTTCATTATGCTTTAACTCACAATTATTTTTGGTTTTGTGAAGAATATCTTCTGCAAATAAGGGGAGTGGCTATGGGAGCGAAATTCGCTCCCAGTCTGGCCAACCTTTTCATGGGAATGTGGGAGGAGTCATTTGTTTATCAATCACAACCAAAAGGATTAAAATACTGGGGTCATTATATCGATTACTGCCTTATTTTGTGGGAAGGGGACATGAAGACCTTTTGAGGAATTTTGAATGAGTGGGGTATAACTTTTACAAGGGAGGTAAGCTCGTCTGTAATACATTTCCTTGACTTGCAGATTGAAAAGAAAGAAAAGGATCTGATTACAAGAACATTCTTGTGTGCCAAAATCGAGCTGCAACCACCCCAAGTGGTTGAAAAACATACCTAGGGGACAGATCCATAGAAAATGTTGAAAAAGAAAAAAAAGTACAGGGCACTTTAGGTACAGTAGAGGGCTTTTTTAAATGTAGGAAGTGTATGGGGTGCAGAACGTGCATTGAAAATGATAAGACAATAAATGGTTTCAGATGTAGTACAATAAAAGATAATATTAGTATAAAAAGGTTCTTTGCTGTTGCAAGTAGTAATGTTGTATATGTGCTTGAATGTCCCTGTAATAAGCAGTATGTGGGTCGTACTACTAGACCCTTTAAAGTGCGTCTCAGGAAGCACATATACAATATCAAGAGGGGATTCACAATGCATAGTATCATTTTAGAGAAGCCCATGAGAGTGATCCAAGAAGATTAAAATTTTATGTGGTAGATCAAGTTAAAAGAAGTTTTAAGGGTGGTAATATCACAAGAGAATTATCAAGATTAGAGTTAAAGTGGATTTTTCAGTTAAAAACTATGGACCCCCATGGGTTAAATATAGAATTTGATTTAAATTGTTTCATTGGGGATTTTTAGCATTTTTGTTTAGTATTTTTGTCTAATATTAATTGTCATTTTTTAGTATTTTTATCTTTAATAATAAGATTGTATTCATAGATGCTGTCTATATTAGAGACTGATGAGTTGATTAATTAAATGCTGAATATGTCTTTGCGCTTGTAAAAGGGAAGGCTGCGTGTCCCCTTTGTCTCCTCTGTATGTGATCATGCAGAGCTGATACTGAAAGCGTTAAAAATTGTTGGGTGGTATTTAATGAGAGGAGAGGAGGCTCTGGGCAGCCCAATGAGGAAGTCCTAGTGATGAAACGCGTCTGGGCGGAGCCTACCTATCACGTGATTTGGATCTAACACGGAAGTCACCGCGCCTGCGGCCGAGGTGTGCGGACGCCGTGTTTGCTTTGAGGCGGGAGCGCAAGTGCCGGTCCTTTTGTCTGGTGAGACTGCGGTGGATACGCAGCCTTCTTTTAAACATATACTGATTTTATAATGTTATTTGGTACGCGGCGGGCGCAGAAATACTGGCCGGGATTTTGAGACAATATTACGCTATTGGAGCTTTCTGTGTTTTTTTTTTTTACATGTTTTTAAAAAAAACGCCATTAAAATCGGAAGCTTTCTTGATTATACGTTTGGAATATCTGTGTTTATATGAGACTAAGGTGGAGAGGACTCATAAGGTGATGGGCTCACACAACTAAGATTTATTTAAGCACACGATGAAGAAGAATGTATTTATTTATTTGGGTCCCGCTGAGTATTTGAGTGCCTTATAAAGTGTAACATCCATTCACTTGTTTCACAGTTAAGGCAGAACTTTATTCTTGTGATCATTTTTGGTGCCTGTGTATGGGCTTAGATTGGAAAGTTTTTTTTTAACCTAGTTTGTCTCTTTCCTGCCTCTTGACAATCTAGAGGAGCTATGCATCTCAGGTACGTCCTGTTGCAGAGTGTGAGTGAAAGTGTATCATAGAGCAACTGAATGCACAGGAAATGCAAGACATCAGTAAGATGCATAGAGAAACTACAGTTAAAGGAGCACTATCACGAAAATTTGCATTAAAAAAGATAAATAATTAAATAGCCACACAATGGCCTTGATTCACAAAGCGTTGAAAAAAACTCTAATGGTAGTAAAAAATTCAATTCACGAGAAAAAAGCATGAGACTGTCACTGTTAGGAAGACACTGAAAGTCAATGGAACATTTTACTACAGGTAAAAGGGGGTAAAAAGTTCAATACACTTTTTCAGGAGTAAAAAATGCCATTGACTTTAATTGTCTTCCTAACTAGTGAATCACAAACATTGGAATTCTCAGGCTTTTTTCTCATAAATGAATTTTTTACTACCATGAGAGTTTTTTCAACTCTTAGTGAATCAAGGCCAATGGCTTCTAACGTCTGTATAAATAATGTGGCAATAGAAAAAGGAAAAAATGTATGCCCTACTTTTAAGTTGTATAATGACAATGGCTCAGTCCATTTGCTGAATGGGGGGATCAGCTGGGTTTTATAGTGAAAATCCTGGGTTGTGTTTTACTTAAAACACACAAAGCTGAAATGAAGAATACATGTAAAAATGTGTTGTAAGAATATGAAAGAGAAAATGGGAAACCGAAAGATACTGCAGCAAGTAACCTGAGCTAACATGAAAGAAAAACTGTCAAAATAATACACGTTTAGAGCAAGAAAAACAGGATGTATACACAAAAATCCAATTCTGATTTAAACTAAACAAAAAAATAAAATTATAGGGAGTAGGAATTGAACTCATGACCCTCTGCTTCACAGGTCAGCACACTATCAATTGATCTAAATTGCTTGCTGAATCCTAATCACTGTTTCAGCTTTATAGCCTTCAAAAGCTGAGGCAATATTGCAGTATCCCTATCCGAATAGCCAACTGCCTCGCTATGTTCTCGCTATTCTCAACATTAATCAACACAATCCCCTCCTGATGCTGGACACTGGCTTGCACTGAATGGCGAGGACATAGGAAGGCTATTATCAGCATAAATTAACACAGCCAGTGGACTAAAACTCTGCCCCCTTCCTCTATGCTTTCCCGCCCTCCTCTGCCTTCTCTGCCCTCTCTCTACTTCACTATGTAGTGCCGCACATCTCCACATACAGCGCAGGGAACACGTTCTCCCCCGCTGAGCAGTTGGATTGTTCCCAGGTGACGCTCCCCAACACCCAGCCGATATTTACAGCAGCTGCCACTCTAGAGCTGCACAACATATACATACTTATCCATACTTGTACTGCTTACTCCACCACTTACCTACTTTCAAAGTACCATTTCATTCTAAGTTCCCATAAAATCGTGATAGTGCTCCTTTAATCATTGTTTAGCTCCATCTAGTGTCCTAAAACTGAAGTAAATCTAGCAAAAGTCACTCCAGCAATAGACTAAGCTGGAAATCTGTTGTATCTCCAACACCCCTTCTCAACAGCTGAGGCTTAGTCTGTGAAACCCATCTTCTTTGTAAGCCTCGAGTGTCTTTCAGTAGTCAGGGGCTTGGTAAGGATATCTGCTGTCATATCCTTAGTAGGGCAATAAAGCACATCCTACTCTGGTGTGGCTAAATTGTGTCCCGCATCATTGGGGCATTCAAGGCTTCCATGCCCACATCCCTTGCATTTATTTTTACTTCCATCTGCAAGGTAAATAGTCTCTTTGTTGTTCAGATCAAGTTTTGTCATGTGACTAGTTGCTCCTGGGTCAACGCACCAGCCTTGAAATGTATGGTTGCCTGTCACTTTAAATGTGACATTCCAGTTCCCTTCACATGTATCCGAGATTGTTGCTTTGACATCCTTTTTAGTATAAGAGTGACGCTATCTAATTTGCTCTGCTTTCCATATAGTACAGTCTCTCCTTGTGTCCCTGTTTGTTGCACCTAAATCACATGCTGGTTTCCTACTTGTGTATCTATGTGTCTGTAGCTTTAAGAGTGGTTAGTAACATAGTAACATAGTATGTAAGGCTGAATAAAGACTTTAGTCCATCCAGTTCAGCCTGTTTAACTCCTTCCAGTGGTCTAGTAGCCATAGCTGGAAATGTTATTACATGCCAGGAAGGCATCAAGGCCACGTTTGAACGTTTTTACTGTATCCATTATTACTACCTCCTCTGGCAGCAAGTTCCATAGTCTCACTGCTCTTACAGAGAAGAATCCCCTCCTATGTCGGTGGAGAAAGCACCCTTCCTCTAACCTTACTGGATGCCCTCGGGTTATGGTTACACTCCGGGGTATAAATAGATTGTGGGACAGATCTTTGTATTGACCCCGAATATATTTATACATAGTTAGATCACCCCTCAATCGTCTTTTTTCCAGACTAAATAAACCCTAAATCTTTCAGGGTACTCTAGCCCCTGCACTCCTTTTATTAACTTTGTTGCCCTTCTTCGAACGTGCTCCAGTTCTGATATGTCCTTCTTAAGCACAGGTGCCCAGAACTGTACACAGTATTCCATATGGGGTCTGACCAGTGACTTGTACCGGGGTAAAATTATGCTCTGGTCATGAGCACCAATGCCCCTCCTGATGCACCTCATGATCCTATTTGCTTTGGCAGCAGCTGCCTGGCATTGATTACTACAGTTGAGCATATTGTCAAATAAAACCCCTAGGTCCTTTTCCATTGTTGTTTTACCAAGTGTTTCTTTATTTAGTGTGTAATCATGACACAGATTTCTCCTTCCCATGTGCATACCCTTACATTTATCTGTGTTATCTTCATTTGCCATTTAACTATCCATGCTTCCAGTTTATCTAAATCTGTTGGTAGCTGCCTGCTGTCCTCTTTTGTTTTAATTACTTTACTCAGCTTAGTATCATCTGCAAAGATTGGGACTTTACTGTTTAATCCATACCCAATGTCATTTATATATATATTGAAGAGAATTGGTCCCAGAACTGACCCTTGTGGTACTCCACTAGTAACAGTGACCCAATCTGAGTGTGTACCATTGATAACCACCCTCTGCTTCCTATCATTAAGCCAATTTCCCACCCATCTGCATACGTTTTCCCCCAGTCCAAGCATTCTCATCTTTTGTACCAGCCTTTTATGTGGCACAGTATCAAATGCTTTAGAAATATCAAGATATATGATATCCAATGACTCCCCCTGATCCAATCTTGAATTTACCTCCTCATAAAAGCTGATTAGGTTTGTCTGGCAGGAGCGATTCCTCATAAATCCATGCTGATATGGAGTAATAAAGTCATTTTCCCCAAGGTGCTCCAGGATAGTCTCCCTTAAGAAACCTTCAAACAGCTTGCCCACCACAGATGTTAAGCTTACCGGTCTGTAGTTCCCAGGTTCCCCCCCTAGATCTCGTTTTGAATATTGGCACCACATTTGCCAAGCGCCAATCCCTCGGAACAGACCCTGTAGTTATGGAATCCACAAATATTAGAAATAACGGCTTGTCTATTACTGTACATAACTCCCTTAAAACAGGACAATGTATGTCATCTGGTCCCGGTGATTTATCGATTTTTATCTGCTTGAGACAGTGCTGGACTTCTTCCTTGGTTAGACCAGTGACATTTAATGGAGGGTTTCAGTTATTCCCCTGCATTTCACTCGGCATGTCAAATTCTTTTGTGAATATAGAAGCAAAGAAGTTGTTAAGCAAATTTGCTTTCTCCTCATTTCCCTCTATAGGGGTCCCCCTCCTTGCTTTTCAGGGGCCCCACACCCTCAGGTTTGTACCTTTTACGGTTTATGTAGCTAAAGAATAATTTGGGGTTAGTTTTACTCTGTCTCGCGACCAGTCTTTCAGTCTCCAGCTTAGCTGCCCTTATCTGTTGTTTACATTGTTTATTTTCTTCTTTGTAGTTTTTTAACGCGTCCACTGTCCCTTCCTGCTTTAAACGGTTAAATGCCTTTTTTTTTGTTGTTTATTGCCCCCTTAACCTTCTTATTTATCCACATCGGTTTACATGTGTGTCTAATAGTTTTATTCCTGTAAGGTATATATCTGTCACAATGAAAATTAAGTATTCCTTTGAAAGTATCCCATTTAGCATCCATGCTTTTGTTTTTAAGGACATTTTCCCAGTCTATGCAGTGTAGGGCATCTCTAAGTTGGTCAAACTTTGCCTTTTTGAAGTCCCGCGTTTTTGTGGCTCCTTGATAAGGCACGCTAGTGACTGCTAATTGGAAATTAATGATATTATGATCACTGCTTCCAAGGTGTCCCCCAACCTGTACCTTTATTACTTTGTCTGGTACATTGGTTAGTATTAGGTCCAATATGGCTTTCCCCCTTGTTGGAGCTTGTACTTGTTGGGAAAGGTAGCCATCTTTTGTTTTAGATTAAAAAAACTATTACTTTTATGCGAAACACATGTTTCAGCATCCCAGTCTATATCTGGGTAGTTAAAGTCCCCCATAATCACTACCTCATTCAGTTTAGCGGCTATATCTATTTGCCTTAGCATCATATTTTCTATGGATTCGGATATATCTGGAGGTTTATAGCAAACCCCCATCAGTATTTTATTTTTGTTTCTCCCTCTATGTATTTCTACCCATACAGACTCCACATGGTCATTCCCCTCACATATATTCTGGTGTCGGTATCTGTGGAGTCAAACGCAAGTTCCTTTCTTCACTAATACTCACCTATGAGCCTGGTCTTTACAAATGCTAGCATCAGATCTGTATCCAGCACACTAATCCGTGCAGTATATGTATGGGGCAAGCTGCACAAGAAAACTTCATGTCGTCTAAGCCTTCGTCTAAGGCCAGCGGCTCCGAGCTTGCTGCCGGCCGCACCCCCCGCCATTCACAAATGCCTGGCACGGGCATGTGCCCTGATAGAGGGATAGTGGGGATGCGGCCACGGCTTGCACATACGCCATTGGACCAGGAAACAAGGTAAGTGTATGGGGTGACCTGTTGGGTTTCACACAACAGGGCATTCTGATATTGGATGCCCTTGTGTGAGGGAATCCCGGGCCGATCACCATGGGTTTTGGTCCACTTTAAGCAACTTGTTGGTCATTCTCCCACTTTATATATAAGAACAGTCTTACTTGTATACAGGAGATGTTTCTGTGGCAGCTAATTTATGTCGATCTCTGCATCGGCCGAGCTGTTTCCCATTCTTAGCTTTGCTCTGCCTGGGAAGCATCTTGTCACTGGGCTTTATCCATTCACTGTGCCCATACCTTGTTGCTGAGTGTGAGTGCTGTGTGCAGCGGAGTCGTAATCCATTCAGACGTTGGTGGTATAATAGGAACTGGCTTTACTGGAGCATGAATGCCATAAGCAGGGGGCGGACTGACCATAGGGAGACCCGGAACAATGTCCAGTGGGCTGCTCTGCTTTGGGGCCAGTTGGGCTGCTGCTTTTAACCCCCATATTCAGTCCCTGCCCCCATAGTCTCCCTCTCAGCCCCCTTTACCCAGTCCCACTGTACTAACAAGCCAAGGAACTCCAACCTCCAATTCTATAGCCCCAGCATCATGGTTGGGGGAGGGGGACCTCAGCAGGGATGGCTTGGGACGGCCAGAGCCTGGTAAAATCGAGGGCTGATATTTGGCCCCAGTCTGCCACTGGCAGTAAGAGAATGTCACCTTACATGGTGCATAACACAGACAGGAAAAAAAGAGCAACTGAATGCACAGGAAATATAACACATCAGTAAGATGCATAGAGAAACTACAGTTAAACATGGGTCATGGTGCCATCTAGTGCCATAACGTGTCATAACTATAAACTGCAGTAAATCTAGCTAAAGTCACTCCAGTAATAGATTAAGTTGGAAGTCTGTTGTATCCCCAATATGTCCGTGGTCACTAGTGGCACCAATTTGCTTCTGGATAGAATCGTGGTTTCAGGAACACTTATGTACTGCCTCTGTAACCATCCACCATTATCTTTTATATGGTGCTTTCTTGACCTATTCCTTACTGCTTTGAATGAATGCACGCCAGACATTAGTTATGTCAGTTTTTTTGGGTGGGGGGGGGGCATTTTTATGACCATTGCATACTTGCGCAGACATAGGAGGTTGTCCTCCACATTTAACCCGTCCATACAGTGAGATAAACACAGCAGTGAGTGCACACATGCCTGAAGCAGTCGGCTGCCCTAGCAAAGGTATCCAGTCATGTCCCAGAAGCAATTCAAACCCGCCACCCTCATATAAAAAGAACATATAAATACACTGTATGGTGGGAGGAGAGGTAATTTATACACCCCCACATCAAGAAATCTCCAGCCAGACTTGTTATTTTTATTTTAATGGCAAGAAGAGGTAATCGGTGGTCACAGGTTCTGTGTGTAATTGCTTATGATTCAGGGAGTGTTTTTAGGTGTGAAAAGTGTGCGCGAAAGTCTATTTTACATGTGCCATTTTGCTCCAGCTAAAAGCAGGAGTGAAATGCAGACTTCTGTAACTGACATTAAACCGGACCTTCACCATGATTTATTGAAAAGCCCAAACCCTTATAAAATGATTCCCCAGCATCTAAAATGAATACTTTTTAAGTTTTTAATCACGTATTATTCTTTCCCCCACTGGGCTGCAACTCTGTTTGGGACTTTAGGATATGGGTGCTGCCAGCTTGACTTGGGATAAAGTACAGGGGGGTGGGTTATAGCAGTGCTTTGCTCAGACAGAGCAGAGCTGGGGTCAGGAAAAGGTCAGCAATCCCAGAATGCAGAGCAGCAAAGTCAGAAGGCACTTCCTGTTTGCAGGCTGCCTGATGGCCATGAGCCACCATCTTGGATGTTTAAAGGCTCATAACATGCAGTAGGTGCAGGTAGGATGATTTTAAATGTGATCTGTATGTACAGGGTGTGGGAAACATAAAAGATAGACTCTTATTCAGAGTTTTAATCAAACCCATCACAGCAATGACCCACATGTTTTCTGACAGTTCTGACTGACAGTCAACATTTATTTTACCTTTTTTTTCATATATTTTTTAAAGAAGAAAAATTCCCTCCCCCCCCCAAAAGCGAAACAGCCAGGGCATATAACCCAGGACACAGAGGCTGTGCTGTCCCTCCCCTGACCCTGCTGGTTATCACCACTGCAGTTTTGGTATGGGTTCAGCGCTCTTCCACCCCTGGAAGATGCCAGTGCTCATACTGATGGGCACCAGGCTCTTCCACACCACCGATGTCCTAAATAGGTGCGGGTAATAGGGTGGGTTACCGGAACGCCAGACTCCCTTACCGAAAATCATAAGGCCTTATAAGCGGTAGGGCCAGGGGAGGACAGCGCGGCCTGAGCCCTGGTTTACCAGCCCTTATGCCTGGTGCCCCGGGCTGGTTGGAATGTGGGGGTGGGGCAGAACATGTGTTTTTTTTTTAATGACTTTAAAAAATTAGTAAAAAAGAAGTAAAATACATTTCGGATGTCAGTTTTATTTTATCGATGAAAACTCGCATTCAGTGATTCATAAAACTGTGCGAGTTGTAAAGTGGCACAGGAAGAGAGAATTTACAAATGCACAAACGTACACATGCAGCACAAATCTCAACACATGTCCCTGAATCATGCAATGTGTAAATTCTGACATGCTTTGTTCACGGGAATAGGAAAATTGGCACATGATCATGAATCAACCCTATGTAGCTTGCTGGTAAACTGCAGTAGCCACAGATACAATCTGGAAGGAATAAGGCTGTCCCTTCTAATGGTAGCTTGGGGTCTTTACTCTCTCCCCAAGAACCAGGGTATACCTCTTGCTTCTTGTTCCACTCTAGCAAGGTAGAATCAGGCCCTGGCTGGATCCTTCTCTGTCTGGCTACTGTCTCCTCTCCTGCTGCACACATCTTGTCACACTCTGGTTACTACAATAACGAGTTCTGAGCTATGCTATTTCTAACAGGTGTCCTAACTCTTTTATAGTCTTTTTCCACTTCTAAACTGAAGGTTAGAGTTCCTCTTAAACCCAACCGGTGAGTCAGACCAATATATCCTTCCATCAACTGTCAGCACAGGTGTTTACAGGACCTGAGCTCCTAAACCGATACATTAAACCTTTCCCTGTTCTTCCACTTCCACTGAACTAACTGTGATTTTGCTTGAGTGTAAGCCATACTACATCTAGTGTTGAAAGCAGAACTTATTGTATTAGGGCTGCTGCGGTGGGTAAGAGGATACTAAAGGGGGAAGGGAAAGAGTGAAAACTAAAGTGAAGACAGGTTACTTAGGGGACAGCATATGATAGTGGGTGGAGAATTAGAAGGGGAAAGACTGCTATGATGGATAAGGAGATCCATATGTTGCAAACCAGCAGTGAAAAATTAGGCAGATGCATTACTGTAGAAGCTAATACTATAGCTCAATGTGTCAAACATGATGGGAAGTGTATGTTCACAAATGCCAGAAGATTCCACTCATGAATGGATTGTCAATCTACAAGGTTTTGCTCTTTTTCGGAAAGACAGAGCGAAAAGAAAAGGGGCGGAGTGTGTCTCTATATAAAGCAAGAACTCAAAGCATATGTTAATGAGGGATTACTAGCAAAAGATTGTGAGGATGTAGAATCCTTGTGGGTAGAAGTGAGGGGCGATGTAAACAATGTTAAAATACAGTTTGGTGTAATCTATAGGCCCCTAAATATAACTAAGGAAATAGAGGGTCACCTGCATAAACAGAGCAGGCTTCACAGGCTGGAACAGTCATGGTGATGGGGGACTTCCAACTACCCAGGAATCTACTGGAGACATGGTTCTTCTTCTGCTACAAGGGGGAGAGCATTCCTCAGCTTGCTACAAGATAATTATATGAATCAGTTTGTGGAGGCACCTACTAGGGGTGATGCTCTTTTAGATCTGGTAATATCAAATGATGATGACCTGATGGGGACAGTAACCGTCCATGAAAAACTTGGTAACAGTGACCACAATATAGTTGTATTTAACATAAACTGTAAGAAGGATTTTCTGTCTGGGAGGGCAAAAACACATTTTAGGAAGGCCAACTTCCCCTGGCTCAGAGCTGCACTCCAGGGCATTGGCTGGGACCATCTGTTTAGAAATAAGGATACAGATGCCAAATGGGAGTGTTTTAAATCAATTCTGAGTACCAACGTTGCAAAATGTATTCTTACAGGTAACAAATATAAGTGGCTAAAATTAAACCCCTCATGGCTGACACCTGCGGGTTAAAAGGGCAATAAAGAACAAAACAAGGGCATTTAAACATTCCAAGGCTGAGCTCTCAGCTGTAGCTCTTGAACAGTATAAACTAGTAAATAAAATGTGTAAGAAAGAAATAAGGTTGGCAAAAGCACAAAATGAAAGAGATGTGGCCAAAGAAAGCAAAACAAACCCTAAAGTTTTTTTTAAATATATTAATTCGAAGAAAACTAAATCAGAACAGGTTCCCTAATCAATGATAATGGGGAAATGGTCACTGGGATGAAGATAAGGTGGAGCTGTTGAATGGATTCTTTAGCTCTGTGTACACAAGAGAGGAGCAATGAGCCAACACAGGAGATGCCATTGATAGCAATAGTCCAAGTATAATAATTAACAAGCTTAACAAGTTTACAAGTGGATATCATCCAATAAAAACTAAATAATTGAAATGTGAATAAGACTGCAGGACCAGATGGACTTCACCCAAGAGTTCTCAACGAACTTGGTTCCGTTATCTCATCACCCCTGTTGTTGATCTTTAGAGACTCACCAACAACTGGCATAGTGCCAAGGGACTGGCTCAAGGCAAATGTGGTGCCCATGTGTAAAAAGGCCTCTAGGTCTTCTCTGGGCAATTACAGACCTGTAAGCTTAACATCTATTGTTGGGAAATGGCATGGGGGCTATTAAGGGACTATAGGGTTGATTCAGAGCCCCTTTCTAATAATTTTTATGGAGGTCTTGCTACCAAACGAAAAATCATGCAAAAATGAAAACATTTCACACTAAAGTTCTCGCAGAAAAAAGGCTTTGCTGAATCAGATGAGGGGAAAAAATGAACGAGAATGGAAATATTCACACACAAAAAAGGTGAGAAAGGGGCTCTGAATCAACCCTTATATACACGAATATGTAACTATCCATAATATTATAAGTGACAACTTGCACGGTTTTACTAAGGGCAGACTAAGCTGCCAGACTAACCTGATTGGCTTCTATGAGGAGGTGAGTAGAAGCCTGGACAGAGGGGCGGCTGTGGATATAGTTTTTCTGGATTTTGCAAAAGCATTTGACACTGTCCCCCATAGACGCTTATTTTCGAAATTGAGATCTTCAGGATTAGAAAATACAGTTTGTAACTGGATTAAAAACTGGCTGAAGGATCGTGTGCATAAAGTTGTGGTTAATGATACCTACTCTGAATGGTTATCGGTTGTAAGCGGTGTACCCCAGGGTTCAGTGCTGGGCCCACTATTATTCAACTTGTTTTTAAGAGACATAAAAGATGGAATTAAAAGCACTGTCTCTATTTTTGCAGATGACACAAAGATATGTAGCACTGTGCAGTCTATTAAAGATGTTCACAAGCTTCAGGCTGGCTTGGACACTTTGAGTGTCTGGGCTCCACTTGGCAAATGAAGTTCAATGCGGAGAAATGTAAAGTCATGCACTTCGGGTCTAACAACCTGAAGGCCACATATATCCTCCGGGGAGTCAAACTGGAAGAGTCACTTGTTGAGAAGGATCTGGGGGTACTGGTAGATCACAGGCTAAATAACAGCATGCAATGCCAAGCAACTACTTCCAAGGCCACCAAGATACTATCATGCATTAAAAGAGGCATGGGATAGGGATGTAATTGTGCCTCTTTACAAGGCACTGGTGCGTCCTTGCCTGGAATATGCCATCCAGTTCTGGGCACCCATTCATAGATAGGACGCTCTGACTCTGGAAAGAGTGCAGATGAGAGCCACCAAACTAATAAGAGGAATGAAGGATCTTAGTTACGAGAATTAAATCTGTTTAGTCTTGAGAGGAGACGACTGAGGGGGGACATAATTAACTTGTAAAAATATAAAAATATATAATATATATAAATGGCCCATACAAAAAATATGGGGGAACACTATTTCAGGTAAAATCCTCTCTAAAGACAAGGGGGCACTCCCTTCGACTGGAAAAAAAGAAATTTAGTCTCCGGATGCGACAATCATTTTTTTAACATAAGAACTATAAATCTATGAAATAGCCTCCCACAGAAGCTTGTTACAGCATCAACCGCTAACCGCTTCAAAAAAGGATTAGATGCTTATTTAGAAGAAAATAACATTAAAAGTTACTATTAGTGGTTATCAGTAAAAAAAGAAATAACTTCCACTTATAAAATAAAATAACTTCCCCTACCCCATCACCCTTGGTTGAACTTGTTGGACATATGTCTTTTTTCAACCGTATTAACGATGTAACTATGTATTGTCTATTAATGCATACCTAAACAAATGTTTAACAGGTTCATACCTACCACACTCTCCCTTTCTGGAAAATTTGTGGTCCTCGCCAAAGGCAGTTTCCACTGTTGAGGTGAGATAGTATGTACCTTAACAGCAAATGTGAGGTAACCATTTCTTTAAGTTAATTATTTGTTTAAAGTTTGTTATAAATTTTTTCTTTGGTTGGGGTCCTAGTATTCACTAATTTCTGCATGCACATGAGGTTGATCAGTACCTTCATGTGAAGCTCTAGGTCTAGTCAGACCCTTTTAAGGTATTACCAACTTCTACATGAGTATGTGCACAGCCATGGTTATGGTTAAAATAGTGTACTTGGTTGTGTTCGTGGCCTCTGCATGGTTAAATAAACAACCACATTCCTCCTAACATGACCTATTTATGTCTCTACCCTGGATGTGACAGTATGGATAAGTGTCGGCTACTTACCTTGAGAAAAGACTGCATCTTGCTCCTATTCATTCAAGAGGAGTCTAAGTAACATGAGCTAATCCCACTCTTTACCTTTTGTAGCTGCAACTGGTTATCAACCATGACCTTAACCCAGAAATTAAATAGTGTGAAGACCCAACAGGTTAAATTGCACCAATATCATTCTACCTGCATTTGCTACAAACACTTTTGTCCAAGTATACATGGCTCTGATTAGAGTTGAATAAATACACTATAAATGAACATTGTCAAAACACTTTTGTTTCCTGTTTTCTTTGGATGCTTGCATCATATACGTCAGGAAAACACCAGTAGTCAAAATATTTTAAACATTTATAGAACTGCTGTGTTATTACATTTCACACACTTAAAGAAAATATGAGGTCCCTTTACTTTTAAGAAATATAAACCACCATATTAACTCTTACTACACAACAAATATGAGGCGCGCTCCCATCTAAGAGAGAATAACCAGCATTATATTGTTGGTAAACCATTCCAGCTATATTTCACTTTTTTTTGAGTTGGTATACACATGTGACTACAATTAGTGTCATCAGGATAGTTCCCAAGCAGTTCCCAAGAGTAAACACTTTACACTACACTTCAGTCTATGCCATCTGGTGGCTGCACTAGACTTTCTGTCTCTGTACCCACCTAACCCATGGATATATTCCACCTGTAAAGCATAAGTTAGAACAAGAAGCACGATAGTATTGTATTTTTATAAAAAAAAATTCTGTACCACTGGAGTGTATTCCTCACTGTCCCTCAGCTAATCTCATATTCTTAGTATACAGTACATCCTGCTCCAGATATAATACTTACACTTGGGTTATCCTCCGCCAGATGGCGCTGCACTGCAGAGACATGTAAAACAGGCTCCTCACGACCCCTCAAATACCCAGGGACCTCCCACAAATCCCCAGATTTCTCTGCAGTGCTTACTTCGAAGACATGAAGTATCACTCTCTCGGGGCGGGGCTTTTAAGCCTGCGGCCCTGTTGGACTATTCCCACCCGTCCTCCTTGCGATGTGCCTCCCAGCCTGGGCTGCGCTGGTCAGGTGAAGGTAGGCAGCACCATGCGTGCTTATGGAGCCATGCTCCACCGCAGTCCCCCACCAAAGGGTAGGCGGTTTAGGCTGATGGTGAGCCTCTAGAGGATGCCCCTCCCGCATTATTCCCCATGCCCTGTGTAACGGCGGGCCCTGTACAAAGGGTCGCCATCCTCCCTTGTTCCCCCCATAGCTCGGGGGGAAAGAAAGGGGGGGGGGTGTGGTGGTCTCAGTGTTGTGTGATTACACGCTCATGGCCTTAGTATTGTCCCTTGACTTGTTGACTGGGTGTCAGACGCCGCGCTGTTTGCATTCTTATTGTGTATCTGCCGCCGCCACGCAAGTCTTTTTCCTTTATTGGATGTGCTGTGCTGGGTGGCGGCGTCGCTTCAGACGCTGTGGCGTCTCCATTGGCAAATCACTTTTCTTAGTGTGTCATACACTTCGCTTCTCCTTCGCACTCTTCGGGGGGGCGGGGACCTGGCTTGGCGCGCTCCGCGTCACAGCCCGCTCTGGCCCGCCCTTCGAGGTTCGCTTGGCGCCATTTTGATGCTAGTCGCGCACGCGCGCGCGCGTGGTAACGGTCTCCTCCTCCCTCGGTCTGTAAGTGCCCTCGCGGGCGATTTTCATGATCTTTGCCTTTTGCGCATGGCTCTGACATCCTTTATTCCCATTATGTCTTTCAGACGGTTGAATCCTGTGGCTTCTCCCAGCCCGGTGTAATTGCCAGTTGGGCCTAGTATAATTACTCCCACTTCCCTGCGGGTCATTGGGGCATCCAGGGTAGCTTACAGCGTCAGTCTCTACTGGCCTATTGTGCCTATTAATCACCATATGGAGGCATCTCAGGATAATGTGCCTGGGGTTCCTTCGGGACAAGTCCGGCTGTGTGTAGCTTGTGGGGTCTCACCTGTCAGCGGTGACAATGCACGGGTCTGTGTTCCTTGTGCACAGCAGGCGCTAACGGTACTTCCCGCCCCTCCTGTGGCTGGGCCTGCACCTCGCCTCACTTCACCTACTCCCCCAAGCCTGAGTCTAACCCCCAATACAAGCGGGGATTCTCATCCTGATATAGCTGCTAGACTGGCCAGTGTTGAAAAATTGCTTGCTAATTCCTTAGCGCGTAAGGCCACCGCAAAGAAGCGGCACTTAACCCCTGACTCTGCTCTTTTCCCTACGGAGTCTGATGAGTTTTTGCATCTATATGGCCATACCCCCTCGGACGAAGGGGAGCTGTTCTCTGACTCAGGGTCATCTGACGAGAAGTCAAGGGGTCATGACGATTCTGGTTCTGATCACTGGACCCCGGATGATACTGACAAACTGCTGGTTCAGATTTTTGAGGTTTTGTCCATCTCTCCCCCTGTTGCGGCTCCCAGGCAAAGGGGTGAGCTTTTTCATACTGCTAAGGCTCGTTTGGAATTTCCTGAGCAAACCCAGTTCAATAACCTTGTGCTTAAGGAGTGGGAACATCCCAGTAGACTTCCCGGGATCCCTAAGAGTTTGGACAGGAAGTATCCCTTTCCTGCTGATATGGTCAAGTGCTGGTCATCCCCCCCCGAGGTCGATGCTCCTATTCTAGGGTTGTCCAACACCTCTATCATGCACTCCCGTGACACTACTACGCTGCGGGACTCTGAGGACCGGCACATTGACCAGTTGGCATGCCATGCCTTTGCATTTGGGGGGGGGGGGCGGCGCTGCGCCCGGTTTGCGCTTTGGCCATTACTGCTGTGGCGCTCAGGGCCATGGTCAGGAATGCACTTGATGGCCCAGATGAGTTGCCACCTGATACTATTAATGCACTGTCTAACTGTGATGTGTTTGTAAGCTTTATCCTGTCTGCATCGGATGATGCTATTAGGATGTGTGCCAGATCTTCCACCTTGGCGGTAGCTATACGCCGCGCGGTATGGTTGCGCCAGTGGGCTGCTGACAATGCTGCTAAGAAAGCCCTTACTGGGCTTCCATTTAAGGGGCTACGCCTGTTCGGGGACCGTCTAGGCTGCTTTGCTAAAGGAGGTAAGTTACCCCAGCGCAGGCGCCAGTCTCGGTCCTTTCGGGGCCAGGACCCCCTTTCAATCCCCTACCGAGGGGCTAAGCAAGGAAAAGGGGTGTCCTTCGCTTGGTCCCGCGCAGATTCCTGGCACAGGAACAGAGGACACCGTCCTGGTTCCTCTTGGGGGTCCAAGCCCAAAGCTCCTACCACGACCCCTCAGGCATGATGGGGCGCCCTCGCCCGCCAGGGTGGGGGGATGGCTACAGCACTTCGAGCATGTCTGGAGGCGCCACATCTCAGACCGGTGGATTCAGGAGGTAGTGTCCTCCGGTTACAAGATAGAGTTTGCTGTGCGGCCCCCCACACGATTCATCAGGTCCCGGACCCCACAGGACCCTGTCTCAGCTCGGGTCTTGATGCTGGCTGTGCAGGGTCTCCTGGATCTGGGGGTCATTTGCAAGGTCCCCTTAAGAGACAGGGGCAAGGGGTTCTATTCCAACCTTTTCACAGTACCCAAGAAGGATGGGTGAGTCAGGCCCATTCTGTATTTAAAAATCCTCAACAAATTTGTCAAGAACAGGCACTTTCGCATGGAAACTCTGCGCTTGGCCATCGGCTCTCTGTGCCCAGGGGACTTTATGACGTCCGTAGACATCAAAGATGCTTACCTTCATATCCCGGTGTTTCCAGGACACCAAAGGTTTCTCAGATTTGCGCTGCAGGATCAGCATTACCAATTTGTGGCCTTGCCATTCGGCCTCACTTCGGCTCCCAGGGTGTTCACCAAGGTGCTGGCAGAGGTGATGTCCCTGATAAGGTCAAGGGGCATACGCGTGCTACCCTACCTGGATGATATACTCATCACCTCTCAGTCTCTGCAGCAGGCAGAGTTGGACACTCAGCTGGTGGTGTCCACCCTGGAATCCTTCGGCTGGGTGATCAATTACCCCAAGTCCTCTCTGTCCCCCTCCTCGGTGACTCCGTTCCTGGGAATGATTCTGGATATGGTTCAGTCAAGGATATTCCTTCCTCAACAGAAGGTGGAAGCTCTGACTGCGCAGGCGATTTTCCTGCTCTCATGCCCCCAGCCCTCCATCAGGCAGGGAATGCAGCTGGTGGGCCTGATGGTGGCGTGCTTTGAGGCGGTGCCCTTTGCTCAGTTCCATTTGAGGCCTCTGCAGCTTCACCTTCTGTCAGTGTGGGACAAGAACCCAACGTCCTTGGACGGGGTCTGTGTGCTTCCCCCCTTGGTCAGACAGTCCCTTGTGTGGTGGCTGGACCACGGGAACTTGCTAGGGGGCAGGTCCTTTCTGGCCCCCTCCTGGGAGACGGTCACAACGGATGCCAGTCTATCAGGTTGGGGGGGATTCTGGAAGTCCCTGTGCTTCCAGGGGAGGTGGGGCCCTCAGGAGGCCCACTTACCCATCAACATTCTGGAATTACGGGCAGTCAGGTTGGTACTGGAACAGTTGACCCATCACCTGAAGGGTCTGTCGGTGCAGGTACGCTCAGACAACAGGACGGCGGTTGCCTACATCAACCATCAGGGAGGGGCTCGGAGCAGGGGTGCCCTCCAGGAGGTGTCACGGATTCTGACATGGGCGGAGGCCAATGTCCAATGCATTTCGGCTGTGTATATCCCGGGGGCAGAGAATCTGCTAGCAGACTCTCTGAGCAGGGGGACTTCCCGTCAGGGGGAGTGGTCCCTCTGCAACAGGGTTTTCCAGTCCCTGTGTCACCGTTGGGGTCTGCCGGATGTGGATCTGTTTGCATCCCGTCACAATCACAAGCTCCCGGCCTTTGTCTCCCTGTCTCAGGATCCTCTGGTCTTGGCCACGGATGCTCTGTCCATGTCATGGAAGGAGTTTCGGCTCCTGTATGTCTTTCCGCCATTCCCCCTGCAGGGCAGGGTTCTGCGCAAGATTGCTCTGGAAGGGGTGCCAGTGATTCTAGTGGCCCCCAGGTGGCCAAGAAGAGTGTGGTTCGCAGACGTGGTACAAATGGCAGTAGACCAGTACGCCCTGCCAGGGGCGCCAGATCTGCTCACTCAGGGCTCCTTACGCCATCCCAATTTACAAACTCTGGCTTTGACGGCCTGGCTGCTGAAACCTCCATTTTGACGGTGGTGGGTACCATGGTGCAGGCTAGAAAGAAAACTTCTTCTGCCATCTATTATAGGGTATGGCGTACCTACATTGATTGGTGTGAGTCTAGGTCTCTTCCCTGTAGGGAGTTTCAGTTCCTAGGGTTCTGGAGTTTTTACAGCATGGTTTGGAGTTAGGTCTAAAACTCAGTACTCTGAAGGGTCAGGTTTCTGCCCTGTCCGTCTTCTTTCAGAAGTCTTTTGCTCAGCATCACTTGGTTAAGACCTTCTTTCAGGGGGTCACTCATGTGCATCCCCCACGTAAACCTATGGTCCCTGTTTCGGACTTAAACTTGGTTTTGTCTGCCTTGCAGGGTGCTCCCTTTGAGCCTATTCATGATGCTACTCTGGCTGTTCTTACCCTCAAGGTTGTCTTTCTGGTGGCTATTACTTCGGTCAGGTGTGTGTCTGAGCTGGCGGCTCTGTCTATTCAGCCTCCATACTATGAGAGACACCAGGACAAGGTGGTGTTCCATTTTAAAACGGACTTTCTGCCTAAGGTGGTGTCTGCCTTTCATTTGAATCAGGATATTGTTCTTCCTTCATTGTGTCCCAATCCTAGCAACGATAAGGAAAGGGTTCTGCATTCCTTGGACGTGGTCAGGTGTTTGAAATATTACATGGTGGTCACTGCGGCTTTCAGGAAGACTGATGCTCTTTTTGTGGTGCCTTCTGGGCCTAGGAAGGGTTTGGCTCCGGCCAAGTCTACTATTAGCAAATGGATTTGTCAGGCTGTAATTCAGGCCTATTCTGCCAAGGGGAAGGTACTTCCCTTCCGCCTTACTGCTCATTCTACTCGTGCTATTGGTGCCTCTTGGGCCTTCCAGCACCAGGCTTCTGTTGAACAAGTTTGCAAGGCTGCTACATGGTCTTCTGTTCATACCTTTTCTAAGTTTTACAAGGTTGATGTTAGGGCCTCAGCTGATGCTGTGTTTGGCCGCAAGGTTTTGCAGGCGGCAGTGGTTTAAACTGCCTGCTGTTACCTTTTTTGTTGGGGATCCCACCCTACTTTATGGACACTGCTATTGGATGTCCCAAGTGTAAGTATTATATCTGGAGCAGGACGTACTGTATACTAAGAATAATACAATTCTGTGAAATACTCACCTGTAGAATTGGTATTATAAGTATACAGTACGTCCTGCTCCACCCCACCCTGGTTCTGGATCCCCTGTATGGGGATTGTTATCATTGTTATGGTTACCAGTTTGGTGGTTAAATTCTCCCGACTTCCTGTTCACTGCTTTTTCAATGCTGGGGATTTGTGGGAGGTCCCTGGGTATTTGAGGGGCCGGGAGGAGCCTGTTTTACATGTCTCTGCAGTGCAGCGCCATCTGGCGGAGGATAACCAAAGTGTAAGTATTATATCTGGAGCAGGACCTACTGTATACTTATAATACCAATTCTACAGGTGAGTATTTCACAGAATTGTATTTTAACTTATTGCTGATTGCTGGTAAAAGACAACACATAAATATTCTTAGTATATAGTACGTCCTGCTCTAGATATAGTACTTACACTCGGGGTTATCCTCCGCCAGATGGCGCTGCACTGCAGAGACATGCAAAACAGGCTCCTCCCGGCCCCTCAAATACCTGGGGACCTCCCACAAATCCCCAGATTTCTCTGCAGTGCTTACTGCGAAGACATGAAGTATCACTCTCTTGCAGGTGAGCGGGGCTATTAAAGCCTGCGGCCCTGTTGGACTGTTCCCACCCGTCCTCTTTGTGATGTGCCTCCCAGCCTGGGCTGCGCTGGTCGGGAGAAGGTAGGCAGCACCATGCATGCTTATGGAGCGCTGCTCCTCCGCAGTCCCCCACCAAAGGGTAGGCGGTATAGGCTGATGGTGAGCCTCTATGGGATGCCCCTCCCGCATTATTGCCCCATGCCCCGTGTAGCGGTGGGCCCTGTACAAAGGGCCGCCATCCTCCCTCGTTCCCCCCGTAGCTCGGGGGGAAAGAAAGGGGGGGGGGTTTGGTGTCAGTGTATTGTGATTACATGCACATGGCCTTTGTACTGTCTTTTGGACTTGTATATATGGTGTCAGCCGCCACGCTGTTTTTGTAATTTTACTTGTATAACTGCCGCCGCCACGCGCGCTTTTTTCTTCATTGGATGTTCCGCGCCGGGCGACGGCGTTACCTCAGACGCCTTTGTGTCCTCGCGGGCGGCTTTATACTCATTGTAGTGTTTCGGTTCTGACACCATTTTCTTCTCATTGTGTCTTTCAGACTGGTGAATCCATGGGCTTCTCCCGGCCCGGTGTAATTGATAGTCGGGCCTTGTAAAATTCTCCCACTTCCCTAGCGGGTCTTTGGGGCATCCAGGGTTGCTTATAGCATCAATCCCTACTGGCATATTGTGCCTAAAATATCACCATATGGAGGCATCTCAGGATAATGTGACCGGGGTCCCCTTGGGACAAGACCGGTTGTGCATGGCGTGTGGACAACCCCATGCTGACGCTGACAGGGCACGGGTCTGCGTACCCTGTGCTGAGCAAGCGCTGGCCTTGCATTCTGGCCTGCCAGTGGCTGCACGTCGTTTCACTTCACCTACTTCCCCAAGCTTAAATCTCACTCCTGCTGAGTCGCATATAAGTGGGGATTCTCAGCCTGATTTGTCTGCTGGACTGCCTACGGCTGAAAAGATTATTGCGAGGTCTTTAGAGCGCAAGGGCCCTGGTAAGAAGCGGCACTTGACGCCTCATGTTACTGTTTTCCCTATGGGAACTGAGGAGTTTACGACTCTGTGTGGCTATGCCCCTTCTGATGAAGGAGAGCTCTTCTCTGACTCAGGCTCATCTGATGAGAGGCCGAGGAGTCATGACGATTCTGGCCCTGAATATTGGGCCCAGGCTGACACTGACAATTTGTTGATCCAGATTTTTGAGACTCTGTCTATCTCTCTCCCTGGTGAGGCTACCAAGCAAAGAGGGGAGTGTTTCCATACAGCAACAGCACGTTTGTAATTTCTAGAGCAGGCATATTTCCATACCCTTGTGCTCAAGGAATGGGAGTGCCCCAGTAAACTTCCCAGGGGACTAGAATAGGAAGTACCCTTTTCCCCCTGAGGTGGTTTAATGTTGGTCATCCCCTCCCGAGGTGGATGCCCCGATCATAGGGGTTCCTAACCCCCCCTTTATTACAGCCCCAGCTTATGCTACCCTTCGGGATGCTGAGGACCGGCGCATTGACCTGCTGGCCTCCCACGCCTTTGCATGTGCACTCTGCCTTGATAAAGAGACCCACGTCTCGAAACGCGTGTGCAAAACGAGGGGGACGCCTGCTGCCGCTCTGCACTGCTGGATTGATAAGTAATGGTCTCTTTCACCTTGCACTGCTTATATAATTGATTTGTGTTGTTGCCCTCTGATGCAGGGTTTTGTTGGGATTCTTTTGCACTGAGCTCTATCAGGAATTGATGTACTGTTGGGGCTAGCACTTAGCACTTTAATAGCATTGGCACTTTTTTGTAGTTTTGTAGATGTTAATACACTGTATATATGAATTCTCCCATTCACATTGAACACTATGGCAGTAAGGTTGTCTAGTGCCCCCTCGTGGCAGTATGTATTTTAGCCTGTGGTATATGTGTTTTTTAACAGTTTGTCTTCTATGTAAAAAATGAGCTTTTTTAACATTGGACTGAGATTAATAAATAAAATATATTAACTTTATCCCTTTGTGGTGCAGTTATAAGACTCTATTTAATACCTTGTGGGGGTGAGCATAGTGGGGTACCCCCCCATCTTTAGCTTTTGCATGTGCAGGGACGGCGCTGCGCCCGGTCTGTGCCTCTGCTATTACTGCCGTGGCCGCTAGAACCCTCAACAGAAAAATGCTTGATCGTCCTCCTGATGATCTCCCCTGGCATGTGTTTAATGCACTCTCCAGTTGTGATGTGTTTGTAAAATGTATCCTATTAGCATTGGATGACACCATTAGAATGTGTGCAAGAACTTCTGCCCTTGTGGTGGCTATACGTCGCTTGGTCTGGCTGCGACAGTGGGGTGCTGATGATGCTGCAAAGAAGGCTCTTACCGGGCTTCCTTTTAAAGGGCTACGCCTGTTTGGGGCCCGTCTAGACCTCTTTGGTAAGAAGGGTAAGTTACCCCAACGCAGGCGGCTGTCTCGGCCCCTTCGGGGCTAGGGCACCCCTTCTACCCCCTACCATAGTGTTAAACGAGAACCAGGGTTGTCCTTAACGGGGGTTCGCGCAGATTCCTGCCCCAGGAGCAGCAGACTACGCCCTGGCTCCTCCGGGGGGGCTAAGCCCAAATCTTCCACCAAGTCACCTCAAGCATGATGGGGCGCCCTCGCCCGTCTGGGTGAGGGGATGGCTGCGGCATTTTGCTCTTGTCAGGAGGCATCACGCCTCATACTGGTGGATTCAGGAGGTAGTGTCCTCCGGATACAAGATAAAGTTTGCTGCGCGGACTCCCTCAAGATTATCAGGTCCCGGGTACTCCAGGACCCTGCCCCTGCTGGTGCAGGCCATGCAAGGCCTGCGGGGTCTTGGGGTCACTTGCAGATTGCCCGTAACAGGTAGCGGCAGGGGCCGCTACATCAACCTTTCCACAGTTCCCCAAAAGGATGGGTCAGTATGGCCCATTCTGGATTCACAGATTTTCAGCAATTCGCCAATTACAGGCAGTTTCTGCAAGGAAATTCTGAGATGGGCCATCAGCTCCTTGCGCCCCGGGGGCTTCTTGCCATCTGTGGAGATCAAAGGTGCTTATTTTCGCATCCCTGTGTCTTCTGGACACCGAGGTTCTTCAGGTTCGCGTTGGAAGACTAATACTGCTAATTTGTGGCCTTGTTATCTGGCCTCTCTTCAGCTCCCAGTGTGCTCACCAAGGTGCTGACGGGGGTGAGGTCTCTGATGAGACCAAGGGGCGTCCGCACGATGACCTACCTGGACGTCCTTTTCACTTCCCAGTCTCTATGTGAGGCTAAGTTGCATACTCGGCTGGTGGTGTCCATTTTGGAGTCATTTGGATGGGTGATCAAACACCCTAAGTCCTCATTGTCCCCTTCATTGGTAACTCCATTCCTAGGAATGAATCTGGATACGGTTCAGGCAAGAATCTTCCTTCCTCAGCAATAAAGTGGACAATCTGGTTGCATGGGCTCAGTCCCTCATAGCTGTCCCCGTCCCTCCACCAGGCAGGGGATGCAGCTGGTGGGCCCGTTGGTGGCTTGCTCCGAAGAGGTCCCTTACGCTCAGTCCCCCTTGGGCTCTTCTGCATCTTGTCCTATTGTTAGTACAGGACAAGGATCCAGCATCCCTGGAGAAGGGTCTGTGTGCCTTCCCCCCTGGTAAGGAGGTCCTTCTTGGAGTGGATGAACTCAAGGAACCTGTCTGGGGGCAGTTCCCTTCTTGCCCCCTCCTGGAGACGGTCACCATGGATGCCAATCTATCAGGTTGGGGGGGTGGGTTTCTGAAACTCCCTGCGGTTCCAGGGGAGGTGGGGCCCTTAGGCGGTCCATACACCTATCAATGTTTGAAACAGTGAGCGTTCAGGTTAGTTCTAACTCGCTTGACTACTCCTCTTCAGGGCCTGCCTGTTCGGGGGCGCTCGGTCTGTCTGACGGCAGTGGCCTACATTAATCATCAGGGAGGGACCCGGAGCAGGAGGGTCCTCTAGGAAGTGTCTCTGATCCTGATCTGGGTGGAGGACAATGTTCCCTGCTTATCAGTGGTATTCGCTCCGGTGGGGGTCCCTCTGCGACAGGGTGTGCTAATCCCTGTGTCACTATGGGGACCACCTAGTTGTGGATCTGTTTGTGTCCCGTCACTTTCACAAGCTCTCGGCCCTTGTTTCCCTGTCCCAGGATCCTCTGGCCGTGGTCATGATGCCTTAGTAACGTCATGGCAGGACATTCTGTTCTGTATGTCTTTTCTCCATTCCCCCTGCTAGGCAGGGCCCGGCGCAAGATTGCACTGGAAGGGGGGGCCAGTGATTCTGGTGGCCCCCGGGTGGCCAAGAAGAGTGTGATTCTCAGACGTGGTACAGAGGGCAGTAGATCAGTACGTTTTGCCAGGAGTGCCAGCTCTGCTCACTCAGGGCCCCTTATGTCACCCCAATCTACAGACTCTGGCCTTGACGGCCTGGCTGCTGAAACATCCATCTTGATGGAGACAGGCTTATCTGTCTCGGTGATTGAGACTATGGGAAGACTAGGAGCAAGATTCTTCTACTTCCGTCTATTATAGGGTATGGTGTACCCATATTGAGTGGTGTGAGTCTAGGTCTCTTCCCTGTCGGGTGTTCTCTGTTCCCAGGGTTCTAGAGTTATTACAGCATGGGTTGGAGTCGGTCTCCAACTCAGTACTCTGAAGGGTCAGGTTCTGCCCTGTTCGTCTTTCTTTGGAAGTCTTTTGCTCAGTTTTTCTTGGTTAAGACTTTCTTTCAGGGAGTTACTTATGTGCGTCCCCCACGTAATCCTATGGTCCCTGTTTGGGATTTGAACTTGGTTCTGTCTGCCTTGCAGGGTGTTCCCTTTGGACCTATTCAGAATGCTGTCTGGCTGTTCTTACTTTCAAGGTTGTCCTTCTGGTGGCTGTTACTTCGACGTGTGTCTGAGCTGGCGGCTCTGTCTATCTAGCCCCCATTCCTTGAGATACGCCAGGATAAGGCGGTGTTCCGCTTTAAGCCGGACTTTCAGCCTAAGGCGGTGTCTTCTGTTCATTGATTCAAGATATTGTTCTTCCTTCTGTGCCCTATTCCTAGTAATGCTGAGGAAAGGGTTCTGCATTCCTTGGACAGGTGTTGGAAGTTTTCCTTAGTAGTCACGGTGTCTTTTAGGAGAACTGATGCTCCTTTGGGCCTACGGCCACTCCATCCTGAATGCGCCGGATCTTGTCTGTTCTCGGGGGCTAGGCGGCGTTGGGCCTGAACATCACTTGGATGGGATGGTTCCTTCTGGTCCTAGGAAAGGTTTTCTTTGGCTTCTGCCAAGTCTACTGTTAGCGAATGGATTTGTTAGGCTGTAACTCAGGCCTATCCCACTAAGGGGAAGATTCTTCCCTTTCGCCTTACTTCTTATTCTAATCGTGCTTTTGGTGCCTCTTGGGCTTTTCAGCACCAGGCTTCTGTTGAACAAGTTTGCTAGGCCGCTACTTGGTCTTCTGTTCATACCTTTTCAAAGTTTTACAAGGTTGATGTTAGGGCCTCAGCTCATGCTGTCTTGGCCGCAAGTTTTTGCAGGTGACAGTGGTTTTAACTGTCTGCTGTTGCCTTTTTTGTTGCGGATCCCACCCTACTTTATGGACACTGCTATTGGATGTCCCAAGTGTAAGTACTATATCTGGAGCAGGACGTACTGTATACTAAGAATAATACAATTCTGTGAAATACTCACCTGTAGAATTGATATTATTTGTATACAGTACGTCCTGCTCCACCCCACCCTGGTTTTTGCATTATTCTGGATCCCCTGTATGGTGATTGTTATCATTGTTATAATTACCAGTTTTGGTGGTTAAAATTCTCCCGGCTTCTTGTTCACTGCTTTTCAAAGCTGGGGATTTGTGGGAGGTCCCCGGGTATTTGAGGGGCCGGGAGGAGCCTGTTTTGCATGTCTCTGCAGTGCAGCGCCATCTGGCGGAGGATAACCCAAGTGTAAGTACTATATCTGGAGCAGAACGTACTGTATACAAATAATATCAATTCTACAGGTGAGTATTTCACAGAATTGTATTTTTTCAAAGCACTGCACACAAGAATAAAACAAGTAAACATTAGAATTTTATTCAATTACTGTGTTCAAACATTGTCCTTTTAGTCTTTTTTATTTTTTAAAACTATTCAAAAAAGATACACACAAAAAATCTTCAATGTCCTCTCCAGCACAAGAATATTAAATGTCTTTGGTTGCAAACAGACAAATAACTATGAAAAACATTGAACCTCTTTAGGAAGACTCAAAATGAGGTTAGTTTAAGGAGCATAGAACTCCGGGTGCGGCAGGCTTACACGGCGGCCATCGAGTCTCTAATGGCCTCATCCAAACAGCGATTTCTACGTTCTTTCACAAAAATCATGTCCTCTTCTCCTAAGGGTACTCTATCTCTAGCTTCGTCATCGTCCTTTGTTGTATTAGACATTGGGCACAAGAAAAATTAGATAGGCCAGCGGGATCCCCTTCCCCTAGAAATACATAGTGATTTTGGCGCATTGGGCAAAAAATAAATGGAGCGGCCGTCTGCAGCTTCTCGATCATGAGTGATTGGCGGGCTACAGGTGGCATGGTGGTTATGTCTTGGAGGATCGCTTCTAGAGCGGCAGCGTCCTTGACACACTCTCTTTTAATCGGGGCAACTGGGGCAAAATGACTAAACTTTTTCTGTGGTTTTTCCACTGCAATGTCCTCAACCGCTTCAGGTCACTGCTCCCCAGTGTTCGTTACAGCGGCGGCCTTCAGAATTGGCCTGGGTGTAAAACAAAAGAGGCCGGGCCAGATCTGTTCTCCAGGAGGTGCTCGCTATGTTATATATGGGTATGGCGGTTCTGAATAATAACTGCTAGCTCTCCAGCTTCCTCGTAAAGTTTGTGGAGCGGTGATCGGCAACTAGGGCAGCTCCTCCTGCCAGCGTAGCGAGGTACTACCATGTCACAGACACTGCAGACAGAATACAGTTTACCTCACCCTTGCCCCAACACAGCGCTTGGCTCCAGATGACTCACACTCTCAGTCCAGTATCCAGGAACCGTACTTGGTCACTTTTATGTCCTTGTGATGGAGGACTCTCCAGAGCAGTTAAACCACAGTGTCCTTGACACCCAACTCCTCGGGAGGACATGGTTGATGTAGTGCTCCAGGTAAGATATCTCTATCTCAAACAGTGTCTCCTCATCCGCTTCAGTCAGTGTTTTGAGGGATTGCTGCGTTTTGGCCATGGTGCGAGGTTCTGGTTTTATCAGCCTCTGCAAGTATCAGTTTTACTGTGCTTTTGCAAAACTTGGGAAGCCAGGAGTTCTACACAGGGGGCATCAGGCAGCACACTTACCTCCTTAGGTCCATGAAAAAAAGTGGTTTTAATATCCAAAATGACATTTGGTGATTGGTCCGCTGTGCTTTGGGTTTAGTTGCTGGGTAGCTTGTGGATTCCACACCATCTGGGAAGTGTTGCATGACCCAGTTTGTGGTTTTAAAGGGATATTCCGCACAGGTAGTTTGATATCCAAAACAGTTAAAAACAGGTCCAACAAGTACAGGCAAAACTCCATAGTGCTGGTAACACAGTCCACATATGTCAGCAATGTCTTAGGAGAGGAGACAGGAGACGGCGGCTACCTCTTTACTTCATTCATTTTAAGCTTTGGCGCCCATTTTAACGGTTGCAAGGAAAAAGGGAAAGAAAAGGACTCCCTCCTAACCTGTGTATTTGTATTGGCGCGTATTACTCCAAAGAATATGTGAGTGCATCTTTTTTATTAAATTGTTTTTTAAAAAGTTCCCACGGGGTTGCACTAGATTTCTTTTGTGCTTTTTTAAAATATATGAGCGGATCCTACACATGGCCGTGATGAGTGTATAAATTGTGCACTGAAGCATTGAAGTACCTGGAATCTCCTAATAGCAGAAATTGTCTCAAGGCTTTCCAAATCTTATCAATCTGGTAAGCGCACATGTGTGGAGGTGACGGGCACGTGTGACAAGATCATTTCTGTAGATGTGCATGCACCGTGGGACACCCCCCAAAAAAATATTTTAAAGACTGTTTCTTGTGGTCACATCATACTGTGCCCTTATTGCTCCGTGTCTCTTAACTATATAATGCTGTGGGACTTTTTGTGAATGAAAGGTTTGACACGTTGTAGCAAAATAATTTTTAAAAGTTGTTAAGTATTTCACAGGAAAATTCATTTAAGATTTTAGCGCGGTGTTAATCTATACATTTTTAATGTCTTGCATGTCATTTTTCTCAAAAATAGCCAAACTTCGTCAGATAGGTCCAAAATGATAAAGTCACTTTCTAAGCGATCTAGTCACCCCTAAACCCATGGGTTTTAGCACCACAGAACCCCACATTGGGCGCCAATTGTAGCACACATGGCCTGGGTTAACACTTAAGCATGTGGGGAATCAGTTTGGGATGCTGAGCTTTGTGGGCCATGTAGGTGCCATGTGGAATGGGGATGCTGACAGGCTTGGTTCACTGGCAGGGTGCACATACAATCCAGAGGAGACAAGTCTCTTAAACAAGTAGTTACTCACTTTATTAGTAGCTTGCTGGTACACTTCAGTAGTCAGATACAACCAAGGTTGTCATCACTTTCATCAACAGCATACAAAGTCAGGTCCCCTTTAGTATGAAAAGGCTGCAGCAGGTTCTGTCCTTTCTAATGGTAGATTGACGTCTTCTCTCCCTCCCCAAGAACCAGAATATACTTCTTGCTACTTGTTCCACTCTAGGAAGGCGGAATCAGGCTCTGACTGGATCCTTCTCTCAGTCTGGCTACTGTCTCCTCTTCTACTGCACACGTCTTGTCTCACTTTGGTTACTACAATAATGGGTTCTGAGCTATGCTATCTCTAACAGATGTTAGAAAGTGGGCATCTCGACTGTTTAACTTTATTAGCCCTATTACATATATATATATATATTTCCGGCCGGAGTGCATCTGGCGGCTTCCTGGCCTGCAGTCAGCTGTCCGGGCGGGGGAACGCGGTTCGGTTAGTATAAAAGGCTGCCGGGGGACATCAGTTAGTACTCATTGCCCTGATTAAGTGAAGAGTCCCTCGTCATGTAACGCGTTGGCCAGGGATGTGGGCGCCAGCAACTGCTACTTTGTATGAGTAAATGTTTTCATTGTGATCATTGTCTGTGTATTTTTGCTGCTCCACTGTGTCCTTATCATTGTAGAGTTTATTATAAATTTGCACTTTAATATAGATTAGCACTTTATTGGGGCATTATTTTTATATGATTTTGCACATTATGAGATTGCACATGTGCACTTTAGATTAGGAGGATGGGGATTGTATGGAGTGTAATAGGCTTGGTGGATTCATCTAATTATCAGCAGGTTGCAGTGCCCTCTAGTGTGTGTCTTATGTTTTTTAGTATGTTTTAAACAGTCCTGTTTTTTTACTAATAAAGTATCATTTTGCAATTAATACAGTGGTGCTATTGTGTCTTGGGTAATTGGGGGCCGTGTGGGGGCCCCTTCTTTTTGTTACATTATGTATATAATGTTTTTTCTATATATTTTGCATTTATTGTGGTATGGTAATTACTTGTATGAATTTTTGTAAAAAACACCTTTTTTTTTTAATAATTATTGACTTGGTGCGCTCCCCTCGCATACACCTCATTTGGTCTCAGGGTCTTGTTGTGTACTGTTTGTGTCATGTCATATTGGAACCATGAACCATGAATAAAATTTAAATGAATTTTGAATGTTTGTGTGCCTCCCATTTTTTAGTTATAATACTTATTTGAGTTGTTCATACAAAGTATGGCTCCCAGAACAGCCAAAACGCACACTTAATATAAATGCCGCACACTTAGGATAAAGAAGTCAAAATGTTATTCTAATAAGCGCATTCCAACAGACAAGTAAGACACACGTTTAAAGAACACAATTAAAAATGGATGTATCGGACCCCTTATTACAGATATCAATTAATATGGGTGTTCCCTACGCCAGTTATTTGATATAGAAAAAAGTGCTAATATAAAGTGCTAGAGAATATATATATACACATTTACCAATACAAATATATAATTAATTAGAAAGTAACTTGAGCATGTAAAGTTATTTGTGCAATCCAGCATAAGCTAAATTCATAAATATTTAATCTAATATATATATCAATGTGAAAGCCCTATTGAAACGCATGTCTAAGAATAAAGTGAGGGGAAAAGGGGGGATCGAGTACAACAATCTATACCCAACCAAGACCAATATATACAAGTGAAACACTGGTTACATGGGAACTAATCAAGAAAAGAGTCAGTAAATTATATCACCATAATTAATGGAGCCGATGTTCACCAGTACCACCGACGCGTTACGTAGTGGCGAACCCCACTACTTCGTCAGCCTGATGATATAATTTACTGACTGTTTGTGCTCGATCCCCCTTTTTACCCTCACTTTATTCTTAGACATGCGTTTCAATAGGGCTTTCACATTGATATATATATTAGATTAAATATTTATAAATTTAGCTTATGCTGGATTGCACAAATAACTTTACAAGCACATGTCACTTTCTTATTAATTCTTTATTTGTATTGGTAAATGTGTGTATATATATATTCTCTAGCACTTTATATTAGCACTTTTTTCTATATGAAATAACTGGCGTAGGGAACACCCATATTAATTGATATCTGTAATAAGGGGTGCGATACATCCATTTTTAATTGTGTTTTTTAAACGTGCGTCTTTCTTCTCTGTTGGAATGCGCTTATTAGAATAAAATTTTGACTTATTTATCCTAAGTGTGCGGCAATTATATTAAGGGTGCGTTTTGGCTGTTCAGGGAGCCATACTTTGTATGAATGATATTTATCCTTAAGTGGGTACGCACCTTGAGCCAGCACCTTTTTTATATAAATGTAACGGTGCAGGTCTCCTCTTTTACTTATTTGAGTTGCTTGTGTTTGGGGAGTGGCACACACTTATTTATTAATTATGAGTAGGGGATTTGTGCAGGCTGATGATATTGCTCTGTTAATAGTGTTTTCCCACTACTAAACTGAAGGTTAGAGTTCCTCCTAAACCCAACTGGTGAGTCAGACCAATGTATCCTTCCGCCAGCACAGGTGCCAGGATGTTTACAGGAGCTGAGCTCCTAAACTGATACATCATACGCATGTTGTTCTTCTGCACTTCCACTGAAATAACTATGATTTAGTTTATGTAATTTAACCTTTTCTACGTTAAACTAGAGTCTAAGCTACACTAAATCTAGTGTTGAAAGTAGAACCTAATGTATTGTCTATTAATGCATACCTAAATGAATGGAAAACAGGTTCATACCTACTACATATGCACATTCAATTCAATGCTAATAGGGGCAGTGGCTGTAATGTGCTAGGCTGTAATGTCAAGGACATATCTCAAATTTGTGATGTTTAACTGGTATTGGGAGTCTTTAAATGATAATTCCACTTTTGATGGTACTTTTTTAGTTTCCATTATTTTGTGCCAAAATGATATCTTCAATGTGCTAAGCTTATCTGTAATTTATTTGTATTTTCTATTTGTTTGCAACTCTGTGTTACAAAAGAAAACAGCAGCAATGTATTTGCCTTAGAAACATACATCAACTGGTGTATTAGATGTACAGATAAGATACTTCCTCACTCCTGGCCTGGTAATCATCTGATTAGCTAAGGCAGGGATGACGGGATTAATCCATTCTGCTGAAATTCAACAATTTCAGATGGGAGGGAGGATCAAAATCTTGTGTTCCAATAGCTAAAAGGTTACTAGCAGTATTCACACCTGGAGAGGTCATTATGTTGCTTAGCACTAGAACTTTTCTTGTGCACACTGTAGCAAGACCGAACCCCAGAAATATGAGAAATTTGGAAATCACATGCTAATAAGTAAATCACAGGTATGAGGGCACTCTCCTAACTCAAATGATTATTTTACATTCCAAATGAGGAAAACAGTAAGACAGAACACCAAAACCCAGCCAAAAGGAGTTTTCCTTTAAAAACAATTTCAGCCAAAACAAAAAAATGCTATACTTACCATGTGTCCCTCAGAGACTGTAACAGACTGTAGTCTGATGCTGGAGACCTTACCTGGTCACTAGCTCCATCTCACTCGCTGCCCGCCCGATCGCACGTCTCTTCCGTCTCCTCTGAACGAGAGAACTGGAAATTCTGAATCCAGTTGTCCCAATGTTTTGTCCCAGATGTTCTCTTTAACCCTCCCCCCTGTTTGGCTTGCATATTAATGCTTAATAATTTAACTATCATATTTTTATTATTTGTGTAACTCTGGGGCCCAGTATACACATTTTTGTTGTTTTGGTGATAATTGTGTTTTTTGACAGCTTTTTATCATTCATTTTCCCAACAAAATAAAGAAAGAGGGTTCAATGATTCAATGAAAAGAACTTGTGGCCGACACTTTAATTGTTCAAAAACATGCACGACGCTGCCAGCATGTGTTTTTCAGAACAAAATAAGGCTGTTAATCATTGGAATCAGCAGTTTCCTCCACCTATTTACTATAGAAAATTCACTCTTCAGAGTGACGCTTTTCGCATGCGTCAGCTTTTCTGCCCTCTAAACATACCATAAATCAGGCGTCAGTTTTGCAAGACAGTTCGGTACACCAAAATGGCGCTAGCGGAAAATTTTAGGTGCAAATTGGCACATTGGCAAATGCTAGTGTGCAAATTGGGGCAAAAACAAATGTGCATACCATTTTGACGACCATGAATCATGTGGAAGCCTGATCACAATTTTCAAATAGCGTGTGCAAAGTCACCGGCGCACAATCATGGTTCGATCCTATGGTGAGTATAGCATTTTTGGCTGAGAATATTCTTTAACTACATTTATAAAAGGCAATCATGAACACATGTTTACTCCAAGAGAAGGATATCAGACTGTGTACATGAAAATCACTCCTTTTATGCTGATGTAATTCTATACAGTAAATTATTTTTTTTACAAAATGAAAAGCTGTATTTACCAGTTAACCTGGTTATTTTAGTTTGAAATGCCTCATTTTCCTTCAAACTCGGTTAGATGTGGTTCTCCTCTATAAATCACCTGTAATCAAGAATCAGAACAGCTGCTGTTTAATTTGATTGGATAATTAGACTATGAAAATCAATTTAAACTATTCACCAATGAGAAAATGAGGACCAAAAATAAACCAATGACTAATTCACCTTAGGTTTTTAATTAAATCTGATCTGTTAATTTCACATTCCAGTACTGTTAAAACGGGTTCCTCATGGTTTAGATTTTTGATCATTTTTATATTTATTATTTTATTATAATAATAAAAGCTGCAAATTAAAATACAGTGAAATAAACTGTGTAGGAAAAGGAAGAAAGTGTCAGGATTCCTGTACGGTGGCACACCCCTGCACATCCCCAGAAGCATGCCTTCACACACCCACAAATGCGTGCCGTGAGAGGGTTACGGTGTCCAATTCACTGTAAACCAGGACTAAGGTAGCAATGAGTGAAGTGTCCCATTCACGTAATAGCAGAACTAAAGTGGGCATCAGTAAAGCATCTAATTAACTTTGAAGCAGGCCTGAAGTAGCCACACGCAAAGCTTATTATTCACTTTAAAGTGAGACTAAAGTGAGTGAAGAGAGAAATGTTTTATAATGTCCCATTTAGTTTAAATTGGACTTAAAGTGACCGCAATTAAAGTAATAAGAAGGTTTCATTATGTTTACCTAAGGTAAAGAGGAGCTTTCCTAGAATGGAAAGTATTTGCACAGTACCCAATCCAAGGACAGATAGCATTACCCATCTATCCTTGAAGCAGGCGGAGCTATGCAAATCATCTCTTTATGTCTCTGTGCCATCCAAGGCCCTTAGAAATGCTAATTCGCTTTAAATTTACAAAGCCATACACATCCAACTAGTGGATACATGTTTCGAGCTTTAGGCTCTCATCAGCTCTAGGGCAGATGTTTCTGGCTGTATGGGGAGTGAGACTTGGCGAGTACCAAAACAGAGTCACAAGCCAGTATGTGGAGAGACCCATGTTAGGCTTAATATAGGGGGGCTAAAGAGACCAAAAAAAAAACTCTACTTAGGTAAAGGTTTTTGGGTCTCTTAACATACTGGCTTGCGACTCTGTTTTGGTACTGGGCTTGGGCCATCTGGGTCATTGTGTTTACTCATTGGCTATTTGTTTCTTAAGACAAGGAAACACATGAAATGGGTCCTATACTTACTATCTAAATGATTCTCAGGGAAAGTGGAGATTTATAAATATATAATAAATAAATAATATATATATATATATATATATATATATATATATATATATATATATATAGTTATAACTAGTATAAATCTTACACTCATTATATTTCCTACTTTTTATTTTAACCTGTACAGAACAGTGCTCAATGCATCCCTCGCCAGGGCAATTCAGATTGCTGCACATAAAAATGAACTCCTGCTGTTTTACTACCAAAATTGCATCCCATGGAGCTGCAGAAAGTGCAGATGAGTTTTCTGCTTCTGTGCATTGTGGGTTATATCAGTTGAATCCAGGCAGCATCATGGCAGTGCCATTGGAAAAGGAAGGTCCAAAAGGACCACTACAAGGAGAAAATTGATGAGGTGGTGTTTCAGCTTTGAGTGGATGCAGGGGCCAATGTAGGTCCTGACATGATTCCATGTCATGCATGCAGATGGGGCAAGTGAGTTTTGTGGATTTTTTTTCCAACTGTGCTAGGCTGTTGGTCTGGTTTAAATCAAAGTTTTCCCCCACAAAGACCTACATTTTAAAGAAAGGACATATTTAACTGCTATCCATCTTGCGAAAACTCATTCTGTGAGACTATTCATTCTTAGATAGCATTAACCCTTTAAGTGCCAGCCTACCTAGATTTTTTGTCACACTCGGACTACTGTTGCCAGACTACTTTTCACGTTTTTGCGCTACACATGTTCAACCTTGATTTTTGAAGCGATTTCCAGGAATTTTCCTGAGTCTTGGCTTCAACATGAAATGTCTTGTTTGGCCTTGTTTAGTGTATTGTCAATACTTTTGGGTGAAATATGTGCAAAAAAATAAAGGAAATCTATTTTTTACAATTTGTAGTGTTTTTTTTGTGATAAAAAATGTAAATTTGTTAATAAAATATTATTGCGTGTGAAAGCCCTATTTCTCCCAGTTACAACGGTACCACATATGTACTGGTATACACCCTTTCCTGCCCAGGAAACTCCCCCAAACTGAAACAGCAGTTTAGGAGATTTCAGATAGGATACAACTATGCAATATGATTGCATAGTTGTAAGGGGTTAACTGAAATTAAAAAAATGACATAGGGTCCCCCCTCCTTAAAATCCCCAGAAAAAATGACGTTGGGTCCCCCTTACCCAGCATTACCAACCCGGACCAGATATAGGGGCTACTAGCCTACATAACCACTAAGTGGCCCTGGCCCTTCTGCCCCCCCCCCCGGCAGTTGGGAAGGCAGGTAATGGGGGGGGTTATGGCAAGTCACCCGCTAGCCGCAGGTGATTGCCAGCCCCAGAGCCTTGTGAACTGGTATTAACCCCCAAAGGGTTAAGTAAAAAAAAAAAAAGACACCAGACAAAAAATTCTTTTATTTATTCTTTTTTCACTTATACTTACCTCTGATCCCATGTCCCGCGCCGCTGCAGATGACACTTGTCGGTAGTGATCGGAGCACGGAGGGTGGGAGGCAGGGAGATCAGAGCCTCCCTGCCTCCCACCCTCCCTGCTCCGATCGCTACCGACAAGTGACAGTCGGAGCCCGGGTGCCGGTATACGATGAGCGGGATGCCGTCATCCCTCTCCTCCCACAAGTGGGCGGGGCTAGGGGTGGGGCCTGCGCCGGCCGAAGAGGACGGTGAGGGCCCGTTGCTGTGTCCTTACCCGAAGAGTGGTAAGTCCAGGGGGGGATTGGAGCCCCCCCTGGTGAAGATCAGAGGCCCGGGGGCGAAAATAAAATAGCTGATTATTGAAGGGAATCGCTGGCACTTTCAAACGAGGGGTCAGGTAAGCCTGTATCTTTTTTACATTTTTTTTTTATGAGTCTCACGTAGCTGGCACTTAACGGTTGGAGAGGCAGCTACGTGAGACTCACGTAGCTGGTACTAAAAGGGTTAAGAGTACGTTTTACAGACCTAACTGTAAATTCACAGAATAAGAATTAGTGTAGTACAATGATTACAACCTATAGCAGAATTTGGAAGGAACCTTTACAAATTGCCTGTGAACCAACCTCCTACTAAACCAAAAACGTTTACTGGATTCAGCAAACGAAACCAGTATGACTATGCCAAGTCTAGGCGTTTTTCTGAATTTGTCTTCTTAGCCTGATCTTGATACATGAATTAATGTATGTAACGGCAACAATTAAATGGGCTCTGTGGGGAAAAGCTGTATCACATGAGCCCGTCTGACATCACAGCCTCCAGAATTACGCAATACATCACGGCAAAAAGAGTAGCTCAAAATTCAAGTGTATGTTTAATTTCAGTAAGCACACACTAGGTGATGTGCAAGTAATCACAGTTCATGTACAGGTCTGAAGACCAGATTACAAGTAGTAATTACAAACAGAATATGAGCAAATAGAAATGTCAGGTTACCTTAGTGCAAACAGCTGATGTTGAGGCGTGAGGCAGCCTGTGTGTTTCTGGTCATTCCAGCACGTACCAACATATCCTTACCCCCTGATACTGGATAGTGACAAGGGAGGCCAGAGCCTCCTGACCTTTATCCCTTATCAGCTACTCCATTTATCTGAATGCTGGCGTAATCATCATATTGCATACCTAATGACTTGCAGGTTCTGATTATGTATTTGCTCTATGGCTATGGTGAATGGAGGCCCAGTAATTCCTGGTGCCGTGCTGCAAAAGTGTCAGATAAATGGGCCAGAAGTCTTTGAATGGGGTACAAGCCTAATAGTAGTGCACGGGGGGAATAACGTGTGACTCACCTCGCTGCGCTGTTGGTCCCTTTGCCTGTGGGCCGCTGCCGAGCCCGAACCTCGCTGAGTGGCGCCAGTGGAGGAGGGACGTAGGGATCCCACCCGCTGGCTGCTGCCCCCGGAGCCTGGGCTGTGTCAGCCTCCTGCGGTGACGCAGCTCGCCTTTGATCCTCGGCGGCCGGCTTCAGATGCTTGTTTTCCCCTGAGAGCCGCTTTTGCACGCTGTCTTCAGGCGTGCAGCTCCCATCAACTTACGTTAAATATGTACAATTACTCTATAAGAGCCCTAAGGCAAGGGTGAGGGTGAACGGGATTACAACTACTGAATTAGCACTGCAGCGAGGCACGCGCCAAGGATGCCCCCTCTCCCCTCTGCTGTTCGCACTGGCTATTGAGCCCTTGGCATCGCTAATTAGAGATGCTCCCCAAATTCGGGGGTGGAATCTGGGTAGTACTGTTGTGAAAGTCTCCATGTATGCAGATGACACCCTAGTCTACTTGGCAGATGCTAATGACTCGCTAGAGGCCCTACTGAACATAATAGCTAAATTTGGGTCTTTTTCAGGTCTAAAGGTAAATTGGGAGAAATCTAGCTTATACGTGGTTGATAGGCCTGAGGATATTCAGATCTGCCCAGGCTCATCACTTCAGATAGTGGACCGATTTAAGTATCTTGGTGTCACTATACAGAGGGACGCCTCCAAATTTATCGAATTAAATATAAACCCGGTGATCCAGGTCCTTAGGAGGAAGACAACTCAGTGGGCGTCTCTCCCACTTTCGGTGATTGGCCGTATTAATATGTTCAAAATGATTTTTCTCCCTAAATTTTTATACTTGTATCAGGCATCGCCCATTGTTCTGCCAACCTCCCACTCTTGGACTCCATAGTATTCACATTTATTTGGGGCACCTCCCCCCCCAAAATGAACAGGTCCACTCTCAGAGCACCTTTAACGGCTGAGGGTCTGGCGGTGCCGCACATGCTACTATACTTTTATGCCGCTCAATTAGTCTATATTGTTTGGTGGATGGTTCCCTCTGTGACTAAACCGGTGACTGCCCTGGAAACTTCCCTGTTAGGTCCAGCGATCCCTTTGCAGATTCTTGTGTATAGAGGGATAAAGGGTCTGCAACATGCAACAACATGTATGAGAACTACCTTACATATATAGCGGAGGGTGCATGGTATGGGGGGTTCCCCCCGTTCTCCCTTAGAGTGGTCTCCCAATACACCTTTGTGGGACAACCCTAATCTGCCCGAGCTGATGTCCCTTCCAGATACAATTTTTTGGAAGAGGCGGGGAATCACATCATTGGTACAGATACTCTCTGGAGGGGCGCTTATGTCATATGAGCAACTCTGTCGTGCATTTGCACTGTCTCCAAGGGATTTCTTTCGCTATCTTCAGCTGAGACATGCTCTCAGATCTCAGATGCCCTTGGAGGGACTGCAACTAGTGGAGTCGTCAGTGGAATCTCTGGTCAGATCCGCAGATCTTAGTAAGCCCACCTCAACATTGTACTGTGCCCTCCTCTCAAGCCTCCCCTCCCCACTGGATAATGCACTGGACAAATGGAGAGTATTGATTCCGGATCTAGATCAGGGAGATTGGGAGGAGGCGGTAGACAATTTGTACTCCTCAGTAATAGATTCCAAAGACAGGCTAATCCAGGCTAAGTGGCTCCACCAGGTATACTGGACGCCAGCTAGACTAAAAAGAATGGGCCTGTTGGAGACAGACTTGTGTCCCAGATGTAGGGTCAAACCAGGCACCTTATTACACATGGTCTGGGAGTGCCGAGTGATCTCAACATACTGGGATATGATAGCTGGCTTTATATCCACATCTGTGGGCTTGCCAATTAAAAAGTCAATTGCCCTATGTCTGTTGAGCATAGTTGAGCCTATGCTAGACGGTGGCCCGCAGAGAACTCTTTTGAGATTACTAATGTTCTATGCTAAGAAATGTATCCTACTTAATTGGAAACACCCGAGTGTGCCAACTTTGTCGGGTTGAAAAAGTTTGATAAATAGTACGCTTGTTCTATATAAGATGACCTATACCAGGGGATGCCCAAACAAGTTCGAACGAGTGTGGGAGGTGTGGCTTGATGCATCCAATACAGTTAATGACTAAATACAATTGTGGATTACACTCCCTTTTACCTACCACCCCATAACACCTCCCTTCTGGTTGGAAGAAATGAGGCCAGCAGCAGGCGAGTATGAGTGTTGTATGTGTGTGTGAGGACTCGTGTGTATATGTTATAAGTTTCCCTTTATTAAGGGTGTTTGAACTGTAATAGTATTGTAGTAATTGTTGTTATAGCTATTAAGGTTATTGTAGCTGTAACTGTAAGATGTAAGTTGTAAATTGGAAACATGCATAAATAAAAATTTATAAAAAAAAATAATAATAGTAGCGCTAAATCAACTTCAAATAGCGCAGGCAGAAACCTGCTATAAATGGTCAAGGTAGGAAATATTATTCTTGCAGGAACAAGCCTAACACATTGCTGGTGTCTCAGCTTAAGTGTGAGGAAAGCCCCACCCCACCAATAAAGCTTAAGACCAAGGGGGGAACTATAACTACAAATCAGCAAAAAATTTTGGAGGGTTTTAGAACAGGGCTATCTAAAATGAATGAGGCCCCTCACTCAATGAGTGGTCGGAAAACCTCCTCGTTCTTTGAGGATTGCTCTCTCGAAACTTACCGAGGCGCAGCAGCAGTACATAGAACTCGTATTACAGTAGAGGAGGTAAAGCAGGCAATTAATAAACTCAAGCCAGCTAAGAGGCTCAGACCAGATGGGTTCACTGCGGATTGTTATAAAAAACGTAGCCAGGAGGTGATTCCCCCCCAGTTGCTCTTTTTAATGACATAATTTAGGGAAGTTACTTTGAAATGTTGAAGGCTAACATTATGATACCGAAGCCTGGTAAGGATCACCAGCAGTGGAGCAATTATCCACCCATTTCCCTTCTAAATATAGATCTCAAATTGTTTTCAAAGATTTTGGCCACTAGAATCAAACAGTTCTTAGATTCCCTAATCCATCGGGAGCAGGTGGGCTTTGTTCCTTTTAGGCAGGCAGGGGACGGAGTCAGGATAATCTGATATTGTTAGGAGAAGGCTGATTGTGAAAAGGTTTCACTGTCAACCTTCAGATCTAAAGGTGCGCTAGGGAAAGTGATTGAGGAAAAAAGAGGTCAGTGGCACAATTTATTGGGTGCCAATGATTTTGTTATCCTCTAAATGTTCTAAGCTGAATAACATGTTAATTAGATACAGCTCTTATTAACCCTTTAAGTGCCAGCCTACCTAGATTTTTTGTCACACTCTGTTGTCAGACTACTTTTCACGTTTTTGCGCTACGCATGTTCAACCTTGTTTTTTGAAGGGATTTCCAGGGATTTTCTAGGAAAATTATATATTGTTTGGGGGCTTCAACATGAAATGTCTTGTTTGGCCTTTTTTTAGTGTATTCTCAATACTTTTGGGTTAAATATGTGCAAAAAAATGAAAAAAATCTATTTTTTACAATTTGTAGTGTTTTTTTGTGATAAAAAAATGTAAGTTTGTTAATAAAATATTATTGCGTGTGAAAGCCCTATTTCTCCCGGTTACAACGGTACCACATATGTATTGGTATACACCCTTTCCTGCCCAGGAAACTCCCCCAAACTGAAACAGCAGTTTAGGAGATTTCAGATAGGATACAAATATCCAGTGTCCCGCGCCGCTGAAAATGACAGTTGTCGGTAGTGATCGTAGCAGGGAGGGTGGGAGGCAGGGAGATCAGAGCCTCCCTGCCTGCCACCCTCCCTGCTCCGATCGCTACCGACAAGTGACAATCGGAGCCCGGGTGCCAGTATAGAGGAGCTGGATGACATAATCCAGCTCCTCCCACAAGTGGGTGGGGCTAGGGGCGGGGCTAGCGCCGGAGGAAGAGGACAGTGAGGGCACGTTGCTGGGTCCTCACATGAAGAGTGGTAAGTCCAGGGGGGGGGTCGGAGCCCCCCCTGGTGAAGAGAAGACCTGGGGAGAGCGATCGGGCTGTCAGGTGAGTTTGTGTCATTTTTATTTATTTATTTTTTCTTTCAGATGGCGCGCGGGGGGGGGGGGGGGCTATTACGGGCCCCCTCCTGAAGATCAGAGGCCCGGGGGCGAAAATCAAACAGCTGATTCTTGAAAAGAATCGCTGCCACTATCAAATGAGGGGTCAGATAAGTCTGTATCTTTAATACGTAGCTGGCACTTAACGATTGGAGAGGCAGCTATGTGAGACTCACGTAGCTGGCACTAGAAGGGTTAAATCAGGATGGGCATATGTAGGCCTCAATAGTGCACAGTACAGCGATATACAAATAGTAATTTATGGACCAATATCGGTATAGATTAAGTAATGTGCACTTACCGCTGTTGCCCGGGGTTCGTGAACCGCCTGGGGCCTCTGATGTATTTAGGAATGGTTCTCGGCCATAGGTAGGGTTTTTTTGGAAATTTCCAAAGCCTCTGCTGTTGAGGGCATTATTTCTTACCAGGTGTCGTCAACTGCAATGACACAGGACAATTGAATGCTATTTAACCCTTTTATTGGTGATTGGGTACATATAAGACCAAGCAACAAGTGAATAATCCAATTTTAAAATGTTCCTCAAATGAGTAAAAAGTACTTGGATAGAGAACAGCTCCTGCCGTGCTGTAGACTGAAATAAGCCGTTAGTTGTTATGGTGCTGTAAGCTGAAAAAGCCCCCCCCCCTCAGTGAGGGGGTATGAAGTAGTGATCCTATGTTGAAGGGCTAGATGCAGGCTTGCACTGTGTACTTAGGACAGGCGATGCTGTAAGCTGGGTGGTGATTTCCCATGTTCTTCTGGTGCCGTAAGACGAGATGGAGCCGCTCCTGCAGTCTGTGGAAAAGATGGTGCAGGCTTCTGCAGTCTGTTATGGAAAAGCCGCTCCTGCGGCGTAATAAGAAATTAAGTTCCCTGTCGGGCAGAGGCTTTTACCAACACGAGTTTCGTTTCTTATTTGCTTTTGTGTCCATGTGATCCATTATGTCATAACTCTAGGAGGGGTTAACATCGTAGTAAGGCAGATGTTGTTAATTGAATTAATTGTATTAGTCAAAACAGATTCTGAATGCCGTGTTTATCTAAAAATAAAATGAAACAATCAGGCAGCTTTTTGTTTTAACATGCTGGCTATGTAGTATAAGTATATTTGTTAAGAGGTATGCTAAAAGATGTAAAAAGAATCATAGAGGTAATAATTCCTAAATTAAGCATAGTAGGAGAATATATTGCTGAGATGAAAATAGCATGATAAAATAATATTAAAAAAAATATATATATATATATATATATATATATATATATATAATCTTTACAACTATATACATATTCTATTATGTAAATATATGAAATATATATATATATGTATATATATATATATATATATATATATATATATATATATATATTATTTATATATGATATTATTAAATAAGGTTATAAACAAATATTGTAAAATTAGATTATAAACAAATATTTTAAAATTGTTATAATAGGGATGCTATAGGCCTTTAAGAACACCTTATAGGTGGATACCTGGTGTATATAAAAACCTATCTCAGGGAAGTAAGAGCAATATGGCAGGTATGATTGGTATAATGTTTGCTTTGTAAAGATTAAAATCAGCTATAATATTTAAACCGATTAAGATGAGAGATCATAGATGAAAAATCATAAAATGGATATAAGGAGATTTTTGAATACTTGGAAATTTATATGCAAAGACATCTTAGTTTAATATGTATATATAGAAAGTATGGTGTACAGTAAGATAGATCGTCAAATATGTGGAGTTGGTTATCTCTTAGAGATATAGTTCTCTAACTTGTTTTCTAAAAAACCGTTCAAGTCTAATTCAATGTTTAGGCCATTTGGGGTCAGAGCATCGAATTCAAAAATCCAGTAAGTTTCCCTCTTGGCAAGTTCTTTTTGTATATCTGATCCTCTCCAATTTTGATTCGATTGTTCTATAATCCAATAGTCCAGTCCTTTCGGGTTCTTACTATGATGTTGTGCAAAATGTGCTGATACACTGTGGGTTTTTAGTCCATTACATATATTTTGAATATGTTCCGCTAGTCGGACTTTAAATTGTCTTAATGTTTGTCCTATATATAGGTACTGGCAGGGACGCTGGGGACAATATATCACACCTGCCCTGTTATATGATACATTCCCTCTGATCTTATATTCTCTTTTTGTGCTGGAGTTTTGAAAGGATTTCACATTGTGTAGAAACGGCTCGTTTTTAAAGAAATCTTACAGCCTTTAACCCTTTAAGTGCCAGCCTACCTACAGCTTTTGTCACCCTTTGTTGCCAGACCACGTTTCACTATTTTGCGCTACATATGTTCAACCTTGATTTGATTTGAGTCTGAGCTTCAACATGCAATATCTTGTTTGGCCTTTTTTAGTGTATACTCAATACTTTTGGGTGAAATATGGGCAAAAAAATATAAAAAAACTATTTTTTGCAATTTGTAGTGTTTTTTGTAATAAAAAATGTAAGTTTGTCAATAACATTTTATTGCGTGTAAAACCCCAATTTCTCCCGGTTACAGCGGTACCACATATGTATTGGTAGACACTCTTTCCTGCCCAGGAGACTCCCCCCCCCCCCCAAACTGAAACAGCGCTTTAGGAGATTTTCAGATAAAATACAACTATGCTACGCGCTAAGCGCACCTTGCAGTTTTTCCAGAAAAACAACCCTTTAAATTAGAAATACCCCCCACAAATGATATATTCTTTGGAAGTACACACCTCAAGCTTTCTAGGAATACCAGGCTTGTTGACATGGGCGCAGTTTTCTGGAAGTAATCCCTCAATCAATTCTTTGGTTGCACAGAGTTTCCCTAAAAAAGAATAAAAAAGAAGAATCAAAGCCACATTTTCCTAAAAAAAAAAACTATATGCAAACAAGAAAAAACAAGTAAAATCTGAAAAAGCAACATGCCCCGAACAGAACGATACCCGACATGCATAGGTACTGTCAAGGGAAGAGTTGCCAAACACCCCAAAGTAAAGCATGCGCATAACGGTAATTGTACTTGAAATTTTTAGCTCTGCTGACAAAGTGCGCACCTTGCTATTTTTCAACCAAAACAACCCTTTACATTTGGAATATCCCCAATAAACCATATATTCCCTGAAAGTACACATGTTAAGCTTTCTAAGCGCACTGAGCTTGTTGTAGTGGGCTCATCTTTCTGGAAGTAATCCATTGAAGAATTCTTAGGTTGCACAGGGTTTCCCTAAGAAAAATTGTAAAAAAGCAGAATAAAAACCATGTTTTCCTAAAATATCAATATGCAAACAAGAAAAAACAAGCTAAATCTGAAAGCGCAAGGTCCCCCAAGCAGAACAATACCCAGCATGCATAGGTACTATTAACCCTTTTAATTGCCAGCCTACTTGAAGTTTTGTCACCTTCTGTTGACTGGTCATTTTCCCCATTTTGCTCCATTTTTAACGGTAATTTTTGCTGGCATTTCCAGAAAAATTATATAGATATTTTTTGCAGCAGAGTTTAGGCTTTAACGTGAAATGTCTTGTTTGTAATTTTTCTAAGTAAAATTATATTTTTTAGACAATTGTCTCCTTTATTTTAAATAAAAAATTTGTTTTATTAATGAAAACCATATTGCATGTGATAGTCCCATTTCTTCAGATTACAACAGTACCACATATGTATCGGTAGCCCCCGCATTCTTGCCCTGAAGACCCCCCAAACTGAAAAGAGCACTTTATAACATTTACAAATAAAATACAACTACTATCCACACTATAAACATAAGGGGTTAATTAAAAAAAAAGACATATGATCCCCCCTCCCGGAGGGGGAGTGGGGCACGACCCCATTTTTTTTTAATTTTAAGGGTTAGGGTTAGGGTAACCCTAACCCTTAAAATTCCCCACAAAATGGGGTCCCCCCCCGGGAGGGGGGACCATATGTCTTTTTTTTTAAATTAACCTCTTATGTTTATAGTGTGTATAGTAGTTGTATTTTATTTGTAAATGTTATAAAGTGCTCTCCCCAAAAAAATGACATGGGGGGGACCCATTTTATTTTGGAATTTCAAGGGTTAGGGTTAGGCTAACCCTAACCCTTAAAAATCCCCAAAAAATTGACATAGGGACAACCCCATTTTTGGGGAATTTTAGGGGTTAGGGTTAGGCTAACCCTTAAAAATAAAAAAAAAATGACGTAGGGTCCCCCCTCCCGGGGGACCCATTTTTTTTAATTTTAAGGGTTATGGTTAGGCCAACCCTAACCCTTAAAAATAAAAAAAAAAAATGATGTAGGGTCCCCCTTACCCATCACAACCAGCCCGGGACCAGTTATGGGGGCTTGTAGGAACAGAGTGGAGGGGCCAGCTCTGGTGGCCCCCCCACCTTGCAGCCTACAAGCCCGCATAGCCTGTGTGGGCCCGGGCTTTCCCCCCCCCCCGGGCTTTGGGGAGGCAGGTAATTGGGGGTGCGGGGGTTAATGGCAAGTCACCCGCTAGTTGCAGGTGACTTGCCAGCCCCCAGCCTTGTGAACTGGTACAGGCGTCTCATGGACCCCTTACCAGTTCACAAAGGGTTAACATTAAAAAAACACACTGACACATAAGAAAAAAATACTTTTAATAAAAAAATAAAAACTTTTTTTTACTTTACTTACCTCCGATCGTCGGCTCCTTTGCGATCATGCTGGCTGCAGTAGCAGAGGGGCAGGTGATGATCTGATCACCTGCTCCTCTGCTCCTGTGGTCAGCATGATCGCATCTGAATGAAGAGCAGCAGGGAGCCAGGACGACACCCGGTGAGTGACGCCATAAGCCCCGCCCCCAAAGATGGCGGCGCCCGTCGGGAGAGGAGAGGGAGAGCCCTTTCAGGCTCTCCCCTGAAGCTGAAGAGCCGGTGCGCTCCGATCGCCCCCCCCCCCCCCCAGTGAAGAGGAGACCCGGAGGGGGGCAGCGCGAATGCAGGTAAGTAAATGTCATTTTTAATTTTTTTTTCTTTTTTACAGTTAGCAGCTGCTGCTGCCGAAGTGCAGGTTTTGATTTTGTTTGCGTCTTTATAAATCTGTATGTCTAGAACATGTATTTCATTGCTATTGATCTCATATGTAAATGTAATATTCCAGTTGTTTTATGTTTTATGGCTTAGGAAGTTTTCTAGGGAATTGGTTGTTCCATTCCAAATAAGGATGCAGTCTTCGATGGATCTTCTAGAACAAGGGGGCACAACCTGAAGCTAGTCGGGGGGAAGATCAGGAGCAATGTTAGAAAATATTATTTTACAGAAAGAGTAGTAGGTGCTTGGAACAAACTTCCAGCAGAGGTAGTTGAAACATCAACAGTCACTGAATTTAAACATGCCTGGGATAAACACACATCTATCCTAAGATAAAGAGAACATACAGTATACACATAAGGGCAGACTAGATGGACCGTATGGTCTCCTTCTGCCGTCAACCTTCTATGTTTCTATGTTTCTATGTTTCTATGACATTCTGTTCCCATCTCGCAATGAGCAGTTTGTTGACACTGGGTGCAGAAGAATACTGCAGCTGATATATTTGGTTAAAGGTACTACCCAGGAATCCATGTTACTATCCTTTGATGTGGAAAAGGCGTTTGATTTCATCTCCTGGGAATACCTGCAAATAGTGCTTGGGAGTTGGAGGTTTGGTAGAGGATTATTGGCAGGCGTGGATGCTTTATACAACTCCCCCTGAAATATGCGGGTGCGGAATCTCTGCCCTTTTCTTTATTGCATGGCACGGCCTGCTTCGGTATTCATAACAGTTGGGTTATTCCGCCACAATGTGGCGCAGTGGTACTGCAGAAAGCTGTGGCATCTCCCGGCCCCCTATAAAAACGGGATCAACCATAGCGTTCCCAGTGTTTCCTCTGCAGTGAAACTGCGAAGATAGAAGATGTCTCTCTCTCTGTGCGCAGGCGAGCGGGGGCAACCAAGCCTGCGGCCCTGCAAGTCTATTTCCACCCGTTTCTGGACCCTCTCTGCCTCCCAGCCTCGGCTGACAGATCGGGTGAGGGTAGAAGAGCACTAGGGTCAAGTGCTCCGGGAGCGCTGCTCCAAGCCGCAGACCCTGTTCCTCAAAGGGTAGCCGGCCATAGGCTTTATGGTGAGCCTGCTAGGGATGCGGAGTTCCTGTCCTGGCTTCTGAGGGGGTGAGTGTCCCCTTCTTTTTCTTCAGGGCCCCCCCCCCCCGGCCTGGATACTTGCCGCTGCCTTTTGTCTCTCTTCTCCCCCCCCCCTTCTGACTTTTGTTCGGGGGGTGGGTGGTAGCGGCGAGTGGTGTTAGTTGTGGTGTTTTTTGTCGTTTACAGTGTGTTTTTGGTGTTTTTTAGCCATCGCACCTTTTTGTACTGCACTCTGCGGCGGGTGGCGCTATAACCTGCGGCGTTTTTGCTCAGTCATGGCACCGATGGGGTCATGTGGGTGCCGTTTTCGCGCTCTTCGGGGGGGGCAGGGGATGACTCGCGTCGTCCCCCTGTGGCCCGCCCCTCGAGGTACCTCTGCCGGTGCCATTTTGGATTAGCTGTGCGTTTGGATTTCTCCCTTTCTGGCTGCAGCGCTGTATCCCCCAGGGTGTCGCTTCATCTAGCGGTCTGTGAATTGGTGACCCTGCGGTGTCCTTGGTCCGTGAGTCCCCCTTGGGGGGTTTTTTATTGGTCTCGTGAGGCTTGTGTTGCGGGATGCTCATGTGTCGGTTTTTACTTATGTCTTTCAGGCGGGATACAAGTAGGTTGTGGATTTTCCCGGCTCTACTTCTTCCTTCCGCAGAGATTCTTGGGGCCGTGGCAGATCCCGTGGTCATCCTGGTCTCTCCTGGGGTTCCAAGCCCAAACCCCCTCCCAAGGCCCCTCAGGCATGAGGGGGCGCCCTCACCCATCCGGGTGGGGGGACGGCTTCGGCTCTTTGCTCATGTCTGGAGGCTCCACCTCTCAGACCGGTGGATTCAGGAGGTGGTGTCCTCCGGTTACAAGATAGAGTTTGCAGCCTGGCCGCCCCCAAGATTCATCAGATCCCAGATGTCTTTAGCTCAAGGGTTGCTTTTGGCAGTTCATTGCCTGCTGGAATCAGGGGTAATTTGTCCGGTGCCCCCTTGAGAACAGGGTCAGGGGTACTATTCCAATCTTTTCACGGGGCTTTCTGAGGCCCATCCTGGACTTGAAGGGCCTCAACAAGTTTGTCAGATTCAAACATTTTCGCATGGAGACGCTACGCTCGGCTGTCAGTACCCTTCGCCCAGGCGACTTCATTACCACCGTGGACATCAAGGATGCTTATCTTCATTTGCCTATATTCTTTTTTTTTTTTTTTTATATTCTTTATTTATTTAAGCAGTTTTATAGGTATGATACAACTAACAAGTGAGGTACAATACAACCAACAAATGAGGTACAGTACATCCAACAAATGAGGTACAATAAAGAAAAAGAAATGGCATAGAAAATAAAGGGAGGGGGGTGGAGGGAGTCAGGCCACATGTCAGCTTCTTACACCAGTAACACAGAGCAGTTTTCCTTATATTTTTTAAACATACTCATCTTTATTAAAGGTTTTCAGTACAATACAATACAGAGACATGAAACAAATGTAGATTGTCCAGCTATTGCTTAGTTTTCCTTATATTCGACAAAGGTCTCTACATGTCTACCCCTACAGAGCGGCAATTAAGCACTTGGCGTGCTGGTAACTTCTCATATCGTATTGGCTCCAGACAAGGACTGCTGGCTTCTAATACACAAGGGCCCGGGCCACTCCAATTCCGCTCCCAGACACAAGACAGGGTGGGAGAACACATAAGGGGGGGGGGGGAGACTACGGAAAGAAAGGGGGGAGGAGAAAGGGAAGCATGGGAGGGGGGCCTCGGGGAGGGGAGGCGCATATAATGCACAACAGCATTCCCCGACAACGGGTAACTACGCCGGGGCATGTTTGTAAGCTTCTCTTGCAGGGCCCGACTCCAATCGAGCCAACTCCACCAGGACCACGCGAACCCAGGCCTGGAGACGGTCAGCCATACAGCACTCTGAACTCCCCCGACTCCTGGAACACTAACCAGGACATCCAGGTGGTCTTAAACTGTTCCTCTTTGTCGTGAAGCGACAGCGTAAGATCCTCCATCTCACACATACCGAGCACTTCTCCTATCCAGTCTCTCACTGATGGCGCGCTATTTTGTTTCCATCGCCTGGGGATCACCTGCTTAGCGGCGTTGAGTAAGTGGGCTCGCAATGATTTCTTGTATTTCCCAACTGGACGTTTTGTTGAGTGGAGTAGGACCTGGGCCGGGTCGTTCTGCATATCCTCCCCCGCGATTTGCGTGATAATAGGCAAGACTTTATCCCAGAATTCTCTGATCTTAGGACACGTCCAGAAGATGTGGAACATCGTACCGCTCTCAGCTCCACACCTCCAGCACTTTGGGTCCACTGTTGGGTACATCCTATGTAGCTTATCCGGGGTGTAGTACCAACGAGTGAGGATTTTATAATTCGTCTCCTGTACCCTAGAGGCGACAGAAGACTTATGAGCTAGCAGGGAAATTTTCTCTTTCTCTTTCTTCCCCAAGGGTCTGCCCAGGTCTCTCTCCCAGTCTCGCCAAAAGGTCGGGGGGGGCTATTTCCGCATTAATTAATAGGGAGTATAGTCTTGAGATTAAGTGCGGGAACGGCTGGCTATCTAGGCAAATCCTCTCAAACTCCGTGGGGCATCTACTCAGACCTCTCTTAAACCCCAATTGAGAGAGGAAGGACTGGAAGCGCAGGAGAGTCCAGGGGTCCAATCTATCGTTCTCCCATCTAGTTCTAAGGTCTTTCAGAGTGACCCACCCCTCTCCGTTGATTAGATCCCCGCTTCGGAGCTGCTGCAGGCCACCCCACTCCCGTAGGCCAGCCCCGAGTGGGCCTGCTTGTAACAGGGGATTCCCGACCACCGGCAGTACCGGAGATGGCCAGGGGGAGAACTCCGGGCGCTCCCTGTATTCTCTGAAAATCCCCAATGACGCCCCTATGGATGGGTGAGCCCTCGTCTCCGGGGTGGAGGGCGACCTATTCCACACCAGATGTGCCTATATTCTAAGTATGTTACACACCCCGGTTCAGATCTTGCAGAGATGTCATGAAAAAAGTGAACCCCTCCCGATCCATAAATACCTGGTACCTCCCACTCATTCCCCAGTCTTTCATCTCTGCAGACGGCGAGCAAGTCAGAAGATGGATGTCTCCTCCTTGCAGGTAGCTGGGGTAACTCCCGCCCCCCCTCTTTCAGTCTATTTCTGCCTGGACCTACTGTTATCCCCCTTTTCAGTTAAAAGCCTCCCAGCCTAGGCTGCGGGTCCTGGCAAAGGTAGACGGCACCTTAAGGTGCCTCAGGAGCTAGGATCCACCGTGAGACACCATACTAAGGGGTAGGCGGTATTCCGGGTTGGTGATCCTGGTTTGGATGCCCTGTCCTTGCCCTTGCACCTTTGGGGTGTTAATTCCCCCTTCCCCGGTCACCCATCGTTCCCTGCTGCTAGGGGGGGGGGCGCTTATCCCCCTTTTTCAGTTTAGTCCCTTTTATGCTTGGGTGCAACTTTGTGTGCGTGTGATTATGCTGCATGGCTGGGCCGGCAGTTTGTGGCGCCGCCGGCCGTTACTGTTAGTCTTTGGGGGAGCTTCTTCCCCTCTGGCGCGGTTTCGGGGGTGGAGCTGCCGGGCGTGGGGCGCGATCCTGCGGCCCGCCCCCTCCCTCTCCCTGTGTTGCTGGTGACGCTGCGGAGCCCGGTCATTGGCCGGGAGCCGCCTGTTGTCAGCAGAGAGGGGCGGGGCCGGGTGCAGCGAGCGATCCGCGCCGGCCCACCCTTCTTCACTCATGCCAGCCAAGTCCCTCCGCCTCGTGCAGGACGCCATTCAGTAAGCGCCCAGTGGGCTCCAGTCTTTCATTGCTCCTGCGTTGTGTGACAGGTGCAGCTGCTTGTCAGCACGAGTTGAATTATATTTTCATAATTGTATGTATGTGTGCCTTGGCCCTTCTGTATGTGCCCTGCTTTGTGTGACAGTCCCCCTTTCTCTATTCCAGGCGGACCCCTGTTGGATCCTAAAGGGTCCTCCCGGTCCTAGGGTCCCTGGTTTAATTTAAGAACTCCCCATAAATCCTCCCACTCGGGACACAGAAGGGGCATCCCGGGTCGCTTATATTGCGTAATTCCCTTGGGTATTGCGACTACCGATAAAATCACCATATGGAGGCTTCCCAGGATACCGGGCTCAGGCTCCCCTCGGGGGCAACTCAGGCAGTGTTTGGGGTGTGGGGCATCCCTTACAGGGGATGATGTTTTCCTTTGCATACCATGTGCGCAGCAGACTATTACGCGGCAGTCCGGATCCCATGCGTCTGGTTCTGCGCCGCCGGTCCCTTCTCCTACCCCTCCCCGCCTGACCCGTACCCCGTGTGATGTTGTCACGAGTGGGGAGTCGCAATCTGAGGTGTGTGCCAGATTGTCCAATCTTGAAAAATTATTTTCTAGCGCTGTGGCCAGAAAGACCCCGGCTAAGAGTAAGCACTTGTCCCCAGGCACGCAGGCTTTTGATTTTGAGGAGTTTGATTCACTGGACTGGTCTGATTACCCCCCGCTAGAGGAAGGGGAGCTTTTTGAGGAGTCGGATGGTTCTGACGATCAGCAGTTTTTTGGCGCTGATGCCGAGCGGGGTCAGGGGGATTCTTTGGATACCCCTAAGGTCCTGGCTCATATGTTTGAGGTTCTGGCAATCTCTCCTCCTGAAGTGACTCTTCCACAGAAGGGGGAGTTCTTTGAGGAGGCTAAGCCGCCCTTAGAATTCCCTAATCAAAGGCATTTCAACGGCATTATTCTTAAGGAATGGGAGAGGCCTACTCGGCTTCCGGGTGTCCCTCCGGGTTGGGATAAGAAATATCCCTTTCCTGTGGATGCAGTGAAGCGCTGGTCGTCCCCTCCCGAGGTGGACGCCCCTGTTTTGCGGTTGTCTAGCACCTCTGTTTTGCATTCTCCTGACTGTTCTACTCTCAAGGACGGTGAGGACAAATGCATTGACCAGATGGCTTATCACGGTTTTGCCAGTGTCGGGTCGGCCTTGCGGGCTGTTTGTGCTTCAGCCCTTTTAATAGTGGCTTCTAGGTTGATTGTCAGGGACCTGTTGTCTACCTCCAGGCTTGACCCGGCTAGTGATGAGTTCACCGCCCTTAAGCGGTGGGAATTGTTTTTGTCATTTGTGCTAGCCGCCCTGGATGACACCATGGTGATGTGTAGTAGAACTTCGGCCTTGCTGGTGGCTATTCGGCGGTCGGTTTGGTTGCGCCAGTGGGCGGCTGATTTTGTGTCCAAAAAGTCGCTTACGGCTCTTCCCTTTTTGGGCTTTCGGCTCTTTGGAGAAAAATTGGATTCGGACGCAAAAGGAGGTAGGTTACCTCAGCGAAAGAAGCAACGTTGTCCCTTTTGGGGGGTGGCTTCCTTTACCCCTTCCTTTCGTGGGGCCAGAGCTGGACGGGGATCGGCTGTCTTCTCCTCCAGAACAGGGGAAGAGGACGTGCCCCTCCAGGTCACAGCTGGGGCTCAAAGCCGCTGCTAAGCCGGCTCAGCAATGAGGGGGCGCCCTCACCCTTGCTGGTGGGTGGACCGCTGCGACACTTCTCCCAGGTCTGGGACCAGGAGGTCTCGGACAGATGGATTCGGGAAGTGGTGTCTTCCAGTTACAAACTGGAGTTCGAGATCCGGCCTCCTCCCAGATTCTTCAGGTCTCGGGTGCCCTTGGATCCTCTGGCCGTGCAGGGGCTCCGGGCGGCAGAAAAAGATCTCCTGGACATGGCTGTCATCTTCCCGGTGCCTCCCTCGGACCGGGGCCTGGGATACTATTCCAGTCTGTTCACGGTGCCCAAGAAGGATGGCTCTGTTCGTCCCATCCTGGATCTGAAGTTTCTCAACAGGTTTATCCGTCCCAGGAAGTTCCGCATGGAAACTCTGCGCTCAGCCATAAATTCGCTTCGGCAGGAGGACTTCATGATGTCCATAGACATCAAGGATGCTTATCTGCATGTACCAATCTTCCCGGCACATCAGAGATTTCTCAGGTTCGTGGTGGAAGATCAGCATTTTCAGTTTGTGGCTCTTCCGTTTGGCCTTACCTCGGCTCCAAGGGTTTTCACCAAGGTGCTGGCGGGGGTGATGGCCCTCCTCATAGCCCAGGGTATCCGCATCGTGCATTATCTGGCGGATCTTATTATGGCATCCTCTCTCAGCCAGACGGAGCTTGATACCAGGACTGTGGTAGCCACTCTGGAGAGATTCGGCTGGGTGATCAACTATCCCAAGTCTTTCCTCTCTCCGTCCAGGGTGGTGGCGTTCCTGGGAATGTCCCTGGATACTTCTCAGCCCAGGGTGTTCCTCCCCTGGCCCAAGGTTCTTTTGATTCAGGAATTGACTCAGCTTCTCCTATCCATCCCTCGTCCGTCCATCTGGCTGGGGATGCGACTGGTGGGATTGATGGTGGCTTCGTTCGAGGCGGTTCCCTTTGCCCAGTTTCACACAAGGACGCTCCAGCTCCATCTCTTGGCGGCCTGGGACAGGTCTCCGCTGTAGTTGGATCAGTCTTTTCTGATGTCCCCCCGGGTTCGGCATTCCCTTCGGTGGTGGCTGGAACCGAGCAATCTGATGAAGGGCAGATCCTTTCTGACCCCTCGTTGGGAGACGGTCACCACAGATGCCAGCCTGTTAGGTTGGGGGGTGGTTTGGAAGGATCTTCAGTTTCAGGGACTGTGGGGGCCTCAGGAGGCTCACGATCCCATCAATGTTCTGGAGCTGAGAGCCATCAGGTTGGTTCTGCCTCACTTGACTCATCAGTTACAGGGCTTACCGGTTCAAGTTCGGTCGGACAATCGGACCGGGGAGGAACTCGCAGCAGGTGTGCCCTCAGGGAAGTGTTTTTGATCCTGGCTTGGGCAGAGAGCAATGTCCCATGCATCTCGGCGGTGTACATTCCGGGAGTGGAGAACACGGAGGCGGACTCCCTGAGCAGGTGCTCATCTCGCCGGGGGGAATGGTCTCTCAGCCCCAAGGTGTTTCGGTCGCTTTGCCACCGGTGGGGGACTCCGGAGGTGGACCTCTTTGCCTCTTGTCACAATCACAAGCTTCCGGCATTTGTGTCTCTCTCGCGGGATCCGCTGGCTCTGGCAGTAGATACCATGTCTCTGAACTGGAGGGTTCTGGGGTTTCTGTACCTGTTCCCTCCATTTCCCGTTGGGCAAAGTGGTGCGCAAGCTGGCCCTAGAGGGCGCGTCAGCAATTCTGGTGGCTCCAAGATGGCCAAGACAGGTTTGGTTCGCAGATGTGGCAAGGTTGGCAGCGGATCAGTTAGATCTGCCCCTTCTGCCGGATCTGCTCACTCAGGGTCCAGTGCTCTACCCCAATTTACCAACGCTGGCTTTGACGGCGTGGCTGCTGAAACCTCCATCTTGAAGGAGGAAGGTCTTTCTGATGCTGTCATTCAGACTCTGGTTAGGGCTAGAAAGAAGTCTTCTTCTGCCATCTACTACAGGATTTGGAGGTCTTATATTGATTGGTGTGAGGTCCGGGCCTTGCCTTGCAGGGTGTTTTCTATCCCTAGGGTTTTGGAATTTCTGCAACATGGTCTGGACCTGGGTTTGCAGCTTAGTACGCTGAAAGGGCACGTTTCTGCCCTGGCGGTTTTCTTTCAAGTCTTTTGCTCTTCATCCTCTGGTTAGGACCTTTTTCCAGGGGGTTACGCATGTGCGGCCTCCTAGGAAGCCTTTGCTCCCGGTTTGGGATTTGAATTTGGTTCTTTCTGCTTTTCAGGATCCTCCTTTTGAACCTTTGCAGGATATTGCTCTTTCTACGCTTACTCAGAAGGTTGCGTTTTTGGTTGCCATCACTTCCATTCGGCACGTATCGGAGTTGGCGGCTTTGTCCATTAAGGCTCCGTACTTTGAGAGGCATCAGGACAAGGTTGTTTTCCGCTTCAAGCCAGATTTCCTTCCTAAGGTGGTTTCTGCCTTTCATCTTAATCAGGACATTGTTCTACCCTCCTTGTGTCCTAAGCCCAGCAATGACAAGGAGAGGGTTTTGCATTCTCTGGATGTGGTTCGCTGTGTGAAGTACTATTTGGTGGCTACTTCTTCTTTTCGTAGGACTGACGCCCTTTTGGTGGTGCCCTCTGGGCCTCGGAAAGGTTTGGCTCCTGCCAAGTCTTCCATTAGTAAATGGATTCGCCAGGCCATTGTTGGGGCCTATTCTGCCAAGGGGAAAGTTCCCCCTTTTCGTGTTACTGCTCATTCTACTCGTGTCGTTGGGGCGTCCTGGGTCTTCCAGCATCAGGCCTCTGCTGAGCAAGTTTGTAAGGCTGCTACTTGGTCTTACGTTCACACTTTTTCCAAGTTTTACAAGGTTGATGTGCGGGCCTCAGCGGATGCTGTTTTTGGCCGCAAAGTTCTGCAAGCTGCAGTGGTTTAAGTTTGTGCATTGTTGCCTTGTTTTGGATCCCCGCCCTTTATGGACATGCTATTGGATGTCCCAAGTGTAATGACTATCTGAAGCGGGGTGTGTGACATACTTAGAATAATACCATTTTGTGATTACTCACCTGTAAAATAGGTATTATAAGTATGTCACACACCCCGCTTCACCCCACCCTTTGGGATTCTGGATCCTTTCTACGATGAACCTTTTTTACTGTTACTGGTTATTAGGGAACAGCGAATCGATCCCGACAAACCTGGATTCGTTCTGAATTTCATGAAAAATTCGATTCTGAACGAATCCGTATTTTCCGGCGATTCGATCGATCGAAGTTTTCCTTAAAACTCAATGACAGGCATTCTAAGATGGTGGACGGACATGTTCAGACATGTCCCCAGGGGCAAGTGACGATGGGACAGTCACATGCAGCCTATCAGCAGCCAGGAAGCCCGGTGACGTCACCGTGCTATATAAAGCGACGGCCATTTTCCTTTTGCGCAGTTCAGACTTGCATTGCAGACAGAACGGAGCTAGCTGCAGGGAGAGACAGACAGTCATAGGTGAGAGTTAGCGATAGCTAGTAGAGACAGTTACAGATAGGTAAAGAGAGAGACAGATAGGGAGATTTAGAGTGGTAGACAGACCTAGGGAAAGATAGATTTAAAACCGGAACAATCCAGCAGTATACAAGTCACAGTGACAGGGTGCCTAGTGCTGCCTATGATTCATATTTCATAATTACTGGGTTACTGTTAATATATTTGGTTTGGTTTAAATATAGCTGCACACTGTGCATGCCATGCACATGCTATTTAACCATTTCTGCTATTTAGCCCTGAACGCTATTTTAATCTGTTATCTGTTAAACAAAAGCATTTCTCATAATTGGATTAGTGTTAATATTTTCTGTTCAGCTTAAAATACACCAGGCCACACGGGCATCCCAAGGCACATGCTATTTAACCTTATCTGTTAAACAAAAGCATTTCTCATAATTGGATTAGTGTTAATATTTTCTGTTCATCTTAAAATACACCAGGCCACACGCGCATCTCAAGGCACATGCTATTTAACCCTGTTAAAAAAAAGCATTTCTCATAATTGGATTAGTGTTAATATTTTCTGTTCAGCTTAAAATACACCAGGCCACACGGGCATCCCAAGGCACATGCTATTTAAACTTATCTGTTAAACAAAAGCATTTCTCATAATTGGATTAGTGTTAATATTTTCTGTTCAGCTTAAAATGCACCAGGCCACACGGGCATCCCAATGCACATGCTATTTTAACCCTATCTGTTAAACAAAAGCATTTCTCATAATTGGATTAGTGTTAATATTTTCTGTTCAGCTTAAAATGCACCAGGCCACACGGGCATCCCAAGGCACATGCTATTTTAACCCTATCTGTTAAACAAAAGCATTTCTCATAATTGGATTAGTGTTAATATTTTCTGTTCAGCTTAAATACACCAGGCCACACGGGCATCCCAAGGCACATGCTATTTAACCCTATCTGTTAAACAAAAGCATTTCTCATAATTGGATTAGTGTTAATATTTTCTGTTCAGCTTAAAATACACCAGGCCACACGGGCATCCCAAGGCACATGCTATTTTAACCCTATCTGTTAAACAAAAGCATTTCTCATAATTGGATTAGTGTTAATATTTTTTGTTCAGCTTAAAATGCACCAGGCCACACGGGCATCCCAAGGCACATGCTATTTTAACCCTATCTGTTAAACAAAAGCATTTCTCATAATTGGATTAGTGTTAATATTTTCTGTTCAGCTTAAATACACCAGGCCACACGGGCATCCCAAGGCACATGCTATTTAACCCTATCTGTTAAACAAAAGCATTTCTCATAATTGGATTAGTGTTAATATTTTCTGTTCAGCTTAAAATACACCAGGCCACACGGGCATCCCAAGGCACATGCTATTTTAACCCTATCTGTTAAAAGCATTTCTCATAATTGGATTAGTGTTAATATTTTCTGTTCAGCTTAAAATACACCAGGCCACACGCGCATCCCAAGGCACATGCTATTTAACCCTATCTGTTAAACAAAAGCATTTCTCATAATTGGATTAGTGTTAATATTTTCTGTTCAGCTTAAATACACCAGGCCACACGGGCATCCCAAGGCACATGATATTTTAACCCTATCTGTTAAACAAAAGCATTTCTCATAATTGGATTAGTGTTAATATTTTCTGTTCAGCTTAAAATGCACCAGGCCACACGGGTATCCCAAGGCACATGCTATTTTAACCCTATCTGTTAAACAAAAGCATTTCTCATAATTGGATTAGTGTTAATATTTTCTGTTCAGCTTAAAATACGCCAGGCCACACGCGCATCCCAAGGCACATGCTATTTAACCCTATCTGTTAAACAAAAGCATTTCTCATAATTGGATTAGTGTTAATATTTTCTGTTCAGCTTAAAATACACCAGGCCACACGGTTATCCCAAGGCACATGCTATTTAACCCTATCTGTTAAACAAAAGCATTTCTCATAATTGGATTAGTGTTAATATTTTCTGTTCAGCTTAAAATACACCAGGCCACACGGGCATCCCAAGGCACATGCTATTTTAACCCTATCTGTTAAACAAAAGCATTTCTCATAATTGGATTAGTGTTAATATTTTCTGTTCAGCTTAAAGTACACCAGGCCACACGCGCATCCCAAGGCACATGCTATTTAACCCTATCTGTTAAACAAAAGCACTTCTCATAATTGGATTAGTGTTAATATTTTCTGTTCAGCTTAAAATACACCAGGCCACACAGGCATCCCAAGGCACATGCTATTTTAACCCTATTTGTTAAACAAAAGCATTTCTCATAATTGGATTAGTGTTAATATTTTCTGTTCAGCTTAAAATACACCAGGCCACACGGGCATCCCAAGGCACATGCTATTTTAACCCTATCTATTATACAACATAAGCGTTGATCAGCATCAGCTGCTTTATTAAGCTACTTCAGTTTCCACTTGTTTTTGACTGCTTTCAATAAACCAGGCCGCAGGGCAACCCAAAGCTGCACCTTGCACCCTATCTGTTATACAACATAAGCGTTGATCAGCATCAGCTTTATTAAGCTACTTTAGTTTGCACTTGTTTTTGACTGCTTTCAATAAACCAGGCCGCAGAGCACCCCAAAGCTGCACCTTGCACCCTATCTGTTATACAACATAAGCGTTGATCAGCATCAGCTTTATTAAGCTACTTTAGTTTCCACTTGTTTTTGACTGCTTTCAATAAACCAGGCCGCAGGGCACCCCAAAGCTGCACCTTCCACCCTATCTGTTATACAACATAAGCGTTGTTCAGCATCAGCTTCATTAAGCTACTTCAGTTTGCACTTGTTTTTGACTGCTTTCAATAAACCAGGCCGCAGGGCACCCCAAAGCTGCACCTTGCACCCTATCTGTTATACAACATAAGCGTTGATCAGCATCAGCTTTATTAAACTACTTTAGTTTGCACTTGTTTTTGACTGCTTTCAATAAACCAGGCTGCAGGGCACCCCAAAGCTGCACCTTCCACCCTATCTGTTATACAACATAAGCGTTGTTCAGCATCAGCTTAATCAAGCTACTTTAGTTTGCACTTCCTTTTTGACTGCTTTCAATTGCCCCGGAGTCAGCAGCTCAGGAAGCAGTCAGCATGGGGGCACAATTGTAAAGCCTGGAGCCAAACGGGGCCGGGGTAGAGCACCTGCTGCTTGGCAGGCTACCTTATCGGGAGGTAGTGGAGCAGGGGTTCCTGGAGTTGGCGACAATAGCAGTGAATCAGTGAGGCCTGTTGGTGGGAAAAGTAGCTACTCGGCAGTGTGGCAGTTTTTCCTGAAGCATCTGCAGGAGGGTAACACATGCAAGATATGTAGGCAAAAGGTGAAGCGTGGCCAGGGTCCAAATGTTGGCACCACGCCCCTGCGTCAACATATGATGCGTCACCATAAAGCGACCTGGGAGAACCGAGGCTCCCAAGGGGAGCCTGCTTCCTCACCAAGTGGCACGCCGCTCCCAATTTCTGCCAGCCAAGGCTCCAGCACCTCAGCCGAAGGCAGCTGTGCGTCATACCCATCCTCTGTCACTCCTGCTCCTCCTCCACCTCCAAGTCATGCATCCCGCCAGCAATCCATCAGCGAAGCCATGTCCAAGAGACAGCAGTATGCGCCCACTCATCCTACGGCGCAGAAGCGGAATGTGCTCCTGTCCAAGTTGCTGGTGCTGCAGTCGCTCCCTTTTCAGGTGGTGGACTCCTTTCAGAGAACTGATGGCTTGTGCCGAGCCGAGGTGGAGAGTCCCAAGCCGTCATTTCTTTGCCAAGAAGGCAGTACCAGCGCTGCACACTTTTGTTGAACAGAAGGTGGGCCAGTCCTTGAGCCTGTCGGTGTGTAGCAAAGTGCATGGCAGCGCCGACGTCTGGAGCTGTAACTACGGTCAGGGACAGTACATGTCGTTTACGGCCCACTGGGTGAATGTGGTCCCTTTGCAGCAGCAGCAGCAACTTGGACAGGTCACGCCGCTTCAGCCTCCGCACTCCCTGCCCGTTGGGCCTGTGACACCGTGCGACTCGGCCTCCTCATCCTCCGCCATCTCCTCACCCTCCACTGTAGGCTCAAGTCTTAGTGCCCCTCCAGTTTACCATGTGTGCAGGGCACGGAGGTGTCACGCAGTGCTTCACATGGTTTGTCTTGGCAAACAGAGTCACACAGGGGAGGAACTGCTTAAATTTATTCATCAGGAAATCCAAACATGGCTTACTCCAAGAAAACTTAAAATGGGAATCATGGTTACCGACAATGGGAAGAACATTTTGTCTGCGCTGCGCCAAGGAAGGCTGACCCATGCCCCCTGCATGGCTCACGTCTTCAATCTGGTTGTCAAGCGGTTTCTGAAGTATTCCCCCCATATGCAAGACATCCTAACAACTTCAAGGAAACTTTGCATGCACTTCAGCCACTCACACACCGCCAAACACACCCTTCTTGAGCTACAGCGTCAGAACGGTATCCCCCAACATAGTCTGATGTTTCCACCCGTTGGAATTCCACCCTTCACATGTTGGACCGATTATATGAACAGAGAAAAGCCATCACGGATTTCCTGATGATCCAAGCGGATAGGGGGACTCCCCTGTGTAACTTCAATGTCAACCAGTGGCAGCTCATACGTGACACCTGCCGTTTGCTCAGGCCCTTTGAGGAAGCCACTTTATTTGTCAGTCGGCAGGATTACGGGATGAACGACGTGATTCCACTGCTTCATGTACTACAGCACATGTTGGAAACCATGGCTGGTCAGGGCACTGGAGACATGGCGTCTACATCTTACGGCCACATGAACCCCATTGGAGCTGAACTGGAGGAGGAGGAGGAGGAAGAGGAGGAGGAGGGGCACAATGAAGCACAGTTTAGGCTTGGCGAAATGGCTGGTTTATCTAGTCAGCGGACAGGAGAGGAGGAGCAGGAGCAGCCAGAGGAGCTAGAGGGTTTTGAGGAAGGCGAGACACAGGACCTGGACACACCGTGGCAGTATGCAGTGGAGATGGAGACAGGTAGTCCCTCCGAGTCACTTGCGCAAATGGCAGGAAGCATGCTCACGTGCTTGCGTAGTGACCCCAGAATTGTTTCCATTTGTCGGCGGGATGACTTCTGGCTGTCCACCTTATTGGACCCTCGCTTCCGGCACAAAATGGGGGCATTTTTTAAACCCGCCGAGAGGGAGGACAAACTGAACTACTACAAAGACATTCTACGTAGTCAGTTGGCCGATGCCTATCTGCGCCATGGTCCATACTCTCGCAGGTTTGACTCGGGGGGACCTCTGTGCTCACCTTCCACTGCTATGGCTGCTGGGGGGGTTGGCAGGAGCAGCAGCCTCAGTCTTCAGTCGCTAATTAGTAGCTTTCTACACCCGCATAGTGAAGCTACTCATGAGCAGCAGGAAGACCTGGAGCAGGACCTCAACCAGCAGGTCATGTCATACCTGATATGACCATGCCAACACACCTTGAGGATCCGCTGGACTTCTGGGCAGCCAAACTTGATTTGTGGCCGCAACTAAATGTGGAGAGACTCACCTTTGTCAAAATGAATCAGGGATGGATCAGCCAGGATTTCCACCCACCAATGCCTGATGCATGCGACTAGATTCAGCATGGTGCCATGTTTTACACTTTCCAAATGGTGCAAAACATATTTATGTCTTTAGGCCAATTTTTGGGCTCCTGCTGATGCCAACTTCAGGGTGTGCCTTCCAACCAATTTTTGGCCTCCTGCTGATTCCAACTTCAGGGTGTGCCTTTCAGCCAATTTTTGGCCTCCTGCTGCTGCTGCTTGCAACTCCAGGGTGTGATTCATCCAATTTTTGGGCTCCTGCTGCCATCTCCAGTGTCTCTTTCAGCCAATGTTTGGGTTTCTGCTGCTGCTGCTTGCAACTCCAGGGTGTGATTCATCCAATTTTTGGGCTCCTGCTGCCAACTCCAGTGTCTCTTTCAGCTAATGTCAGGCTCCTGCTGCTGCTGCTTGCAACTCCAGGGTGTGATTCATCCAATTTTTGGGCTCCTGCTGCCAACTCCAGTGTCTCTTTCAAGCTATGTTTGGGCTGCTGCTGCTTGCAACTCCAGGGTGTGATTCAGCCAATTTTTGGGCTCCTGCTGCCAACTCCAGTGTCTCTTTCAGCCAATGTTTGGGCTCCTGCTGCTGCTGCTTGCAACTCCAGGGTGTGATTCATCCAATTTTTGGGCTCCTGCTGCCAACTCCAGTGTCTCTTTCAAGCTATGTTTGGGCTGCTGCTGCTGCTTGCAACTCCAGGGTGTGATTCATCCAATTTTTGGGCTCCTGAAGCCAACTCCAGTGTCTCTTTCAGCCAATGTTTGGGCTCATGCTGCTGCTGCTTGCAACTCCAGGGTGTGATTCATCCAATTTTTGGGCTCCTGCTGCCAACTCCAGTGTCTCTTTCAGCTAATGTCAGGCTCCTGCTGCTGCTGCTTGCAACTCCAGGGTGTGATTCATCCAATTTTTGGGCTCCTGCTGCCAACTCCAGTGTCTCTTTCAAGCTATGTTTGGGCTGCTGCTGCTTGCAACTCCAGGGTGTGATTCAGCCAATTTTTGGGCTCCTGCTGCCAACTCCAGTGTCTCTTTCAGCCAATGTTTGGGCTCCTGCTGCTGCTGCTTGCAATTCCAGGGTGTGATTCATCCAATTTTTGGGCTCCTGCTGCCAACTCCAGTGTCTCTTTCAAGCTATGTTTGGGCTGCTGCTGCTGCTTGCAACTCCAGGGTGTGATTCATCCAATTTTTGGGCTCCTGAAGCCAACTCCAGTGTCTCTTTAAAGTAATGTCTGGGCTCCTGCTGCTGCTTGCAACTCCAGGGTGTGATTCTTCCAATTTTTGGGCTCCTGCTGCCAACTCCAGTGTCTCTTTAAAGCAATGTTTGGGCTCCTGCTGCTGCTTGCAACTCCAGGGTGTGATTCATCCAATTTTTGGGCTCCTGCTGCCAACTCCAGTGTCTCTTTCAAGCTATGTTTGGGCTCCTGCTGCTGCTGCTTGCAACTCCAGGGTGTGATTCATCCAATTTTTGGGCTCCTGAAGCCAACTCCAGTGTCTCTTTCAGCCAATGTTTGGGCTCCTGCTGCTGCTGCTTGCAACTCCAGGGTGTGATTCATCCAATTTTTGGGCTCCTGACGCCAACTCCAGTGTCTCTTTAAAGTAATGTTTGGGCTCCTGCTGCTGCTTGCAACTCCAGGGTGTGATTCAGCCAATTTTTGGGCTCCTGCTGCCAACTCCAGTGTCTCTTTCAGCCAATGTTGGGCTCCTGCTGCTGCTGCTTGCAACTCCAGGGTGTGATTCATCCAATATTCTAAGTATACAGTACGTCCTGCTCCAGATATAATACTTACACTTGGGTATTCCTCCGCCAGATGGCGCTGTGCACTGCAGACATGCAAGAACAGGCTCCTCCCGGGCCTTCATATACCCAGGGACCTCCCACAAATCCCTAGATTTCTCTGCAGTGCTGACTGCGAAGACATGAAGTATCACTCTCTCGCAGGTGAGCGGGGCTTTACAGCCTGCGGCCCTGTTGGACTACTTCCACCCGTCCTATTTGTGATGTGCCTCCCAGCCATGCTCCACCGCAGTCCCCCACCATAGGGTAGGTGGTTTAGGATGATGGTGAGCCTCTAGTGGATGCCCCTCCGCATTATTGCCCCAAGCCCCGTGTAGCGGTGGGCCCTATCCAAAGGGTCGCCATCCTCCCTCGTTTCCCCCCGTAGACGCTGCGGCGTCTCCATTGCCAAAAATCATCTATGCTATGTGTGTCATACACTCTGCTTCTCTTTACAATATTGACCCCAGATGCTGCGGCGTCTCCATTGGCAAAAATCATCTATGCTATGTGTGCCATACACTCTGCTTCTCTTTACAATATTGACTACTGCATTAGAGCTTCGCGCTCTTTGGGGGGGCGGGGGCCTGGTTTGGCGCGCTCCGCGTCATGGCCCGCATTTTGATGTTAATCGCGCGCGCGTGGTTACGGCCCTCCTCCTACCTTGGTCTGTAAGTGCCCTCACGGGTGATTTTCATGATTCTTATTACTGCGCATGGCTCTGACACCCTTTATTCCCATTATGTCTTTCAGACAGTAGAATCCAGTGGCTTCCCCGGCCTGGGTTAAATTATAGCGGGCCTTGTAAAATTCTCCCACCTTCCTAGCGGGTCTTTGGGGCATCCAGGGTTGCCTATTGCGTAAATCCCTGCTGGCATATTGTGCCTAGATAATCACCATATGGAGGCATCTCAGAATTATGTGACCGGGGTCCCTATGGGACAAGACCGGCTGTCTATAGCGTGTGGTCAACCCCATGCTGATGCTGACAGGGCACGGGTCTGCGCACCATGTGCCGAGCAAGCACTGGCCCTGCAATCAGGCTTGCCAGTGGCTGCACCTCGTTTCTATACACTTTTTTCCCCATGCTTAATTCTCACTCCTACTGAGTCGCATACAAGTGGGGATTTGCAGCCTGCTGTGTCTTCCAGCCTGCCTACGGCTGATCAGATTATGGCGAAGTTGTCACGGCGCAGGGGCCCTGGTAAGAAGTGGCCATTGACGCCTCCTGTTTTCTGTTGTCCTATGGGAACTGAGGAGTTGACTACTCCGTGTGACTATACCCCTTCTGATGAAGGAGAGCTGGTCTCTGACTCAGGCTCATCTGATGAGAGGCAGAGGAATCATGGCGATTCTGGCCCTGAATACTGGGGCCAGTGTGAGATTTGTTGATTAAGGTCTTTAAGGTCCTGTCTATCTCTCTCCCTGGTGAGGCCTCCAAGCCGAGAGGGGAGCGTTTCCATACAGCAACAGCGTGCTTCGAATTTCTAGAGCAGGCTCGTTTCCATGCTCTTGTACTCAAGGAATGGGATTTCCCCAGTAAATTCCAGGGGTCCCAGGGGACTGGGATAGGAAATACCCCTTTTTCCCCCTGAGGTGGTCAGTTGTTAGTCATCACCCCCTGTGGTGGATGCGCAGATCGTAGGGGTTTTCTAACCCCCCCTCCTTTATTACAGCCCCTGCTTATAGTACCCTTCAGGATGCTGAGGACCGGCGCATTGACCTGTGGCCTCCCACGCCTTTTCTTGTACAGGGACGGCGCTGCGCCCGGTCTGTGCCGCGGTCATCACTGCAGTGGCCACTAGAACCCTCATCAGAAAGATGCTTGATCATCACCCTGAGTATCTCCCCTGGGATGCGTTTAATGCACTCTCCAGTTGTGATGTATTTGTAAAATTTATCCTATTAGCACTGGATGACACCATTAGAATGTGTGCAAGGACTTCTGCCCTTGTGGTGGCTATACATCGCTTGGTTTGGCTGCAACAGTGGGGTACTGACGATGATGCTAAGAAGACTCTTACTGGGCTTCCCTTTAGAGGGCAACTTCTGTTTGGGGCCGTCTGGACCTGTTTGGTAAATAAGGGCAATTCACCCCAACGTAGGTGGCCGTCCCGGCCCCTCGGGGCAGGGTAACCCCTCCCCCTCCCTACCATAGTGTAAAACAAGAACCAGGGGTGTCCTTCCTGGAGGCTCGTGCAGACTCCTGCCCCAGGAGCGGCATATAATGCCCTGGCCCCTCTGACGGGGCTAAGCCTAAGTCTTCCACCAACATCCCCTCAAGCATGTTGGGGCACCCTTGCCCGTCTGGGTGAGGGGACGGCTGCGGCACTTTGCTCATGCCAGGAGGTATCACGCCTCAGACTGGTGGATTCAGGAGGTAGTGCCCTCCGGATACAAGATAGAGTTTGCTGCGCGGCCTCCCCCAAGATTATCGGGTCCCGGGTGCTCCTGGTCCATGCCTCTGTTCAGGTGCTGGTGCAGGCCATGCAAGGCCTGCAGGGTCTGGGGGTCTCTTGCAAATTGCCCTTAATAGGCAGAGGCAGGGGCCTATACACTAACCTTTCCACAGTTCCCCAAAAAAGGATGGGTCAGTCTGGCCCAATCTGGTCTCACAGATTTTCAGCAGTTCGTCAATTACAGGCGGTTTCTGCAATGGAAACACTGCACTCGGCCATTGGCTCCTTGCGTGTCGGGGGCTTCTTGCTGTCTGTGGAGCTCAATGCTGCTTATTTTTACTTCCCTGTGTTTTCTGGACACCGAGGTTCTTCAGATTTGCGTTGGTTGACCAACACTGATAATCGTGACCTTGTCATCTGGCCTCTCTTCAGCTCCCAGAGTGCTCACCAAGATGCTGGTGGGGGTGTGGTTTCTCATGAGACCAAGGGGCGTCTGCACGATGACCTACCTGCACGTCCTCATCACTTCCCAGTTCTCTACGTCTGGCTACGTTGGATACTCGGCTGGAGGGTGTCCATTTGGGAGTCATTTGGAGGTGTGATCAAACACCCCAAGTCCTTATTGTCCCCTTCATTGGTAACTCCATTCCTATGAATGAATTTTATACAGTTCAAGCAAGGATCTTCCTTCCTCAGCAATAAAGTGGACAAGTTGTATGGGCTCAGTCCCTCTTAGCTGTCCCCGTCCCTCCACCAGGCAGGGGATGCAGCTGGTGGGCCCGCTGGTGGTGTACTCCGAAGAGGCCCCTTTTGCTCAGTCCCCCCTGGGGCCTTCTGCAACTTCTCCTATTTGTCCTACGGGACAAGGACCCAGCATCCCTGGAGCAGGGTATGTGTGCCTTCCTCCCTGGTGAGGAGGTCCCTCTTGTAGTGGATGAACTCAAGGAACCTGCCTGAGGGCAGTCCCTTCTTGCCCTTTCCTGGGCAGACAGTCACCATGGATGCCAATCTATCAGGTTGAGGGGGGGTCTTCTTCGGGAAGTCCCTACGGCTCCAGGGGAGGTAGGGCCCTTAGGCGGCCTATACACCTATCAATGTTTGAATCTCTGAGCATTCAAGTTAGTTCTAACTCGCTTGCCTACTCCTCTTCAGGGCCTGCCTGTTAGGTCTACCTGACGGCCTTTGCCTACATTGATTATTCAGGGAGAGACCCGGTGCAGGAGGGTCCTCCGGGAAGTGTCTCCGATCCTGATCTGGGTGGTGGACAATGTTCCCTGCATATCAGGGGTATTCGCTCCGGTGGAGGTCCCTCTGCGACAGGATGTGCTAATCCTTGTGTCACTATGAGGTCCAACCAGTGTGGATCTGTGTGTGCCCCGTCACTATCACAAGCTCTCGGCCCTTGTTTCCCTGTCCCAGGATTCTCTGGCCGTGGTCATGATGGTTTAGTAATGTTATGGCAGGACATTCTGTTCTGTATGTCTTTCTCCATGCCTCCTGCTAGGCAGGGTTCTGCGCAAAATTGCTCTGGAAGGGGGGACCAGTGGTTCTGGTGGCCCCTGGGTGGCCTAGTGGAGTGTAGTTCGCAGACGTGGTACTGAGGACAGTAGATCTGTCCGTTCTTCCAGGAGTGCCAGCTCTGCTCACTCAGGGCCCCTTTACATCACCCCGATCTACAGACTCTGGCCTAGACGGCCTGACTGCTGAAACATCCATCTTGATGGAGACAGGCTTATCTGTCTTGGTGATTGAGACTATGGGAAGACTAGGAGCAAGCTTCTTCTTCTTCCATCTATTATAGGGTATGCGTACCCATATTGATTGGTGTGAGTCTAGGTCTCTTCCCTGTCGGGCGTTCTCTGTTCCCAGGGTTCTAGAGTTATTACAGCATGGGTTGGAGTTTGAATTCTCCAACTCAGTACTCGGAAGGGTCAGGTTCTGCCCTGTCCGACTTCCTGTAGAAGTCTTTTGCTCAGTTTCCTTGGTTAAGGCTTCTTTCAGGGGGTTACTCATGTGCGTCCCCCACGTAATTCTATGTTCCCTGTTGGGATTCAAATTTATTCTGCTTGCCTTGCGGGGTGTTCCCTTTGGACCTATTCCGGATGCTGTCTGACTGTTCTTACCCTCAAGTTGTCCTTCTAGGGACTGTTACTTCAGTCAGCCGTGTGCCTGAGCGGGCGGCTCTGTTTAGCTAGCCCTCGTTCATAGATATATACACCAAGATGAGGTGGTGCTCCGCTTTACGCCGGACCTTCTGCCTAAGGTGGTGTCTTATGCTCATGTATTCAAGACTTTGTCTTTCTTCTGGGCCTTATTCCTAGCATCGCTGAGAAAAGGGGGTCTACATTCCCTCAACAGGTGTTGGACGTGTTTTCCTGAATTGTCTCTCGTCCCTTAGGGGGACTGTTGCCCCTTGGGGTTTGCGGGCGTCTCCGTCCTGTATGTGCCTGATTTAGTCTGATTCCAGGGGTTATGCGGTCTTTGGCCTGGTCTTTACTTGGATGGGTTGTCCCTTCTGGTCCTAGGAAAGGTTTCGGCTTCTGCCAAGGCTACTGTTTTTTGGACTTGTCAGGCTGTTACTCAGGCCTGTTCTTTTAAGGGGAAGAATCTTCTTCTCACCTTACTTCTGATTCTACTTGTGCTTTGGTATCTTTGGGCCTTTCGGCACCAGGTTTCTGTGGAACAAGTCTGCTAGGTTTTTATGAGGTTGACGTTAGAGCTTTGCTCATGTCACTCTTGGTAGCAAGGTTTGCAGGTGACAGTGCTTTTTTTTTTGTATAATATAAGTTTATTCAAGTTTTCAGGGTTAACAGTGTACATTAAAACATAGCAAGATAACAATGACAGGAATGATAGTCTAACATAGGCATGTCGGACTGCAGGTTCGACTATTACACATCGAGAACAGTAATGTTCAAAACGAAATCAACCCCCGCCCCCCCCCCGTCCATCGCGGCCTCCCATGGGGCCAGTCTGAGGGTCCAGTGGGCCGCCCCAGTTACGGATCATCCGATCACATCAGAGCAGCAATGATGCGAGCGGGAGCGGGCAAAGCTTACCATGTCCCCTGCAGACCTCCAGTGATAATGAAGAAGGAAATAGAGGTAGAGAAGGAATTAGAGAAGGAACTAAAGAGACTCTAGGAAGGGGAGGGAAGGAGCAAGGGGGAAAGGGGGGATTAGGGTAAGGGAAGCGGAAGAAGCGCGTGGCCAATCACCATCTATGGTGCTTCAGAGGATAGGCGATTATCTCTGTAATCAATCCACGCCGCCCAGGTCAGCGCGTGTGCCTCCTGCATGCCCCTGGCCTCCATAATCATCTCTTCCATTCTGCGTATGCCCTCAACCTCCTGGGCCCACTCCACGAACGTCGGCAGGACCGTAGACCTCCAATGTCTTGGAATGACTGTTCTCATTGCTGTGATGAAGTGCCGCAGGCCCCTCTTTTTGTTCCTAGAAATGGACCCAGGAAGCAGAGACAACAATGCCAACTGCGGGGTGTTCTGCACTGACTCTCCCACAATGGAATTATAGGTTGACACGACCCTCTCCCAAAGGTTGCTGACAGTAGGGCAACCCCACCAAATATGTAGCATGGTGCCAAGCTCTTTCGAGCACCGCCAACACCTATCAGAGCTGGACTTATTGTATTTATGAATATCCGCCGGGCATCTATACCACCGGGTCAAAACCTTATAATTCCGTTCCTGCGCTGCACATGGGGTCGAGAGTTTATGGGTGAATAAATAAATCTTGTCTAAGCCCTCGTTGTCTAACTGTACACCCAGTTCCTTTTCCCATTTTCTAATAAATCCCGGCGGCGAACAATGTCTGATCCCCAGCATCGTGCGATATAGGACAGCGACCGCATGTTTATCCGGGGGGGGCTCGAGTCAGTGTGTGTTCCAACTGCGTTAAAGGCCTGACGCCTCGATCCGCGAGGCTCTGGGATTTTATAAAGGCCCTCAACTGATTATACAGGAGCCAAGAAATACGCCGACCCGGTGCGCCTTGCCTCATCTCTTCCAACGTGGGGAACCTGCCCGAGGCCATAATGTCCCCTATAGTAACATTAGATGACGCCTCCCACGCCAGGAAACTCCTGGCTTGTACGCCTGGAGCGAAGGAACAGTTATCAAAAAGTGGAGTCAAAGGGCCGGGCCTATGAATCACCTCTCCCCACCTAGTCATGTTGTCCCACACCCTCAGAAATTGCCCTGCCAAAAATGGGAGGGTGTCTCTCCGTCGTTTGGGGAGAGAGCCACCCCACGGTAGAGAGATTGGGTTAATGGGAGACCGCGCCTTCTCTAGCTCTACCCACTGTTTTCTCACCCCCCTCTCGGCCCAGTCCAGGATGCGGAGAGTCATAACTGCTGCATGGTATGTTTTCAGATCGGGGAGCCCCGCCCCACCATTTGGTTTAAGCCTAGTCAGCGTGCTAAATCTTATCCGGGGTTTCCCCGTGCCCCACACAAATTTCAAAAATGCCGTCCTCAGCCTCCTGAAAAAGCAGTTGGGTAGATATATAGGGATCGTTCGGAATTTGGGGAGAATATCCATTTTTAACACATTAATCCTCCCAAACCAAGAGAATTGCCTTTTATTATACGCAGTCAGCTCACTCAACGTCTTCAGGAGCAGGGGGGAGTAGTTGAGTTCGTATAGGCGAGACAGGTCAGCGGGCACCTGTACGCCAAGGTATTTTATGGAGTGGGGCTGCCATTTAAATGAAAAGTCGGATTCCAACTGTCTTACCGCCTGCTGCGAGAGGGAGACATTCAGAGCCTCCGACTTCGAGTAATTAATTTTAAAATTACTCACACGCCCGAAGGTCTCAAATTCCTTGAGGGCCACTGGAAAGGAGGTCAAAGGGGCTCCCAGATGCAGCAGTAGGTCGTCGGCGTACAAGGAGCTTTATATTCACGATCTCCCACCACCACGCCCCTGATATCAGGATTCTGCCGTATGGCCACCGCTAGATGTTCCATTGTAATAACATACAGTAATGGAGAGAGCGGGCAACCCTGCCGCGTCCCGTTCCTAACCTTAAAGGCCGATGAGAGGAGACCATTCACCCTTACCCTCGCCGTGGGCCCGGAATATAGTGCCAATATCCTGGACAGGAGGGACGGACCAACACCAACCTGCTGGAGAGAGGCCTTGAGAAACATCCAATCTACTCTATCGAATGCCTTCTCTGCATCACACGATAACAGGCACGCAGGTGCCTTATTGGAGTTTGTATATGCAATCAGATTCAATACCTTGTTGGTGTTGTCCCGTGACTCCCGTCCCGGCACAAACCCCACCTGGTCCAGATTTATCACTCCTGGGAGTAACGGCTGGAGCCTAGAAGATATCATTTTAGCGTATAGTTTAATATCTACATTAATTAGTGATATTGGTCTGTAACTGCTACACAAAGAGGGGTCCTTCCCTGGCTTAGGTAGGACCGTAATAATGGCCTCTAGAGACTGCCCCGGGAACCCGCATTTAGGGCCTATGGAATTAAACACTCTGACCAGGAAGGGAAGTAGCTCGGGAGCCAACTGCTTATAAAATTTGGGGGTGTAGCCATCTGCCTTGTGGCGTCTCTCTAATTGCCTTGGCCACCTCGTGCACCGAAAAAGGCTCCTCTAGTGCCTCAGCCTCCTCCTTAGGAATGGAGGGAAGAGAAGTATCGTATACATATTTAACCACATCTTCCGGAGGGTCTGCAGATATCGGGGTGGTCTGATCTTGCCTTAAATTATATAAGGATTGGTAGTAGTCCCTGAACGCGTCTACTATCTGGGAAGGCACCATAGTCATATGCCCCTGTGGTCCCCTGACGTTGGGTATATAGGTGGTCACGTTTCTAGGGTGTAGCGCCCAGGCTAGTAGTCTCCCACTTTTGTCGGCTGATTCATAATAGATGGCCTTCTGACGTTCCCTAAACCTTAAATACGCCTGACTATATAGTCCCTGCAGTTTCTCCCTAGCCTTCAACAAGTCGAGGAGCAAGACATTTGTTGGGTTCCTTTTATGGTCCCGTTCTAAGGATTGAATGAGCTGTATAGTATCCCGGATTGAGGTGGCTCGCTGCTTTTTCAGCCTGGTCCCATGCTTAATAAACTCCCCCCGTACTACACATTTCAAGGCCTCCCATTGATATGGAAGGGGTGTAGGGTCTTGTGTATGATTCCTCAGGAATTCTTTGATCGTTTCTCTAACCCCCGACATGCAGACAGCGTCCCCCAGCAAATTATTATTGAGCTTCCAATTCCAGCACCTCGGGTAGAGCCCGGGTAGACACACAGAAAGGAATATCGGCGCATGGTCTGACCACACATCTGGCCGATCCGCGCTTGCGGAGCCCAATCCATGGCGTGGTGACTCAAGTATAGATAATCTATTCTGCTATAGGATTTCCGAGCAGAAGAGAAGAACGTAAAGTCCTTGTCTCGTCCATGCAGGGCCCGCCACGAGTCCACCAACTGCATATCGGCCAGCACTTTTTTCAGCTTGTTTCGTTTGCTTAGGGACACTGCCGACACCCCGGAGGAGGAATCTAACTCAGGCTGCATGGAGATATTAAAGTCCCCTCCCACTAGCAAGGTGCCTTCCGAGAACCCCTCCAACATCCTCAGAACTCTTACACAAAAGCCCACCTGGTCAGTGTTAGGGGCATAAATATTCACTATGGTGTACATTTTCGTATACAATTCCACTTTAAGGAATATGAATCGTCCGTTGGGGTCCGTCTTGACCTCTACGATCTTGTGGGGAAGAGACTTATGGATAGCAATCGATACCCCTGTTGCTTTGATATTGGGATTAGGTGCATGATGCCAGGTAGGATAATATCCGTTCCTAATGTTTGGAATATGTCCCTCTTTAAAATGCGTCTCTTGGAGAAGCAGAATGGCAACCTTGTGTTTATGCATATCGTATAACACTTGTGACCTTTTCTCCGGGACATTTAGCCCTTTGACATTAAATGAGCCGACCACCAACTCTGCCATTGTCCACGCGCCTCTTGGGGGATAGGGAAGATGGACCAGGAAGAGGGGAGAGAAGGAGGGGTTGTGACACTAGGGGTCTCTAAATAGAGGGGGAAAGACTACAGAAACAAATAACAATAAGAAACAAACAGGTACTAAATGCTAATGCTAACGTTAGCAATAACGCTCCCTTGGTCCTCTTTATAAGAGACGAGCGTTCTGGCCTAATGGGGGGAAGTGGAAAGCCATAGCTGCGGGCAAGGAGATGCTTCTATCTTATACACACGCTATGGGAGTCCACCTCTCCAGAGTCCCAAGCCTCCGGTAAACATCTTCACCATTCAATAACATCATTAAACTTTAACCTGAGCAGAAAAACATCTTTGTATTCATAACAGTCACCAACAATAGGTTCCCAACCCCCTCCCACCATCCCCCCTCCGGCTGAGGGGTTAGACGGCTTCGGGAGACCGGGAAGCTCCCATCCCCAGGCCCGCCAAACGCGAAAGCCACTGTAACACGTCTTCGTTCATCGGCAGGATGGGTCGCCCCCTCCCACCCCCACCAGGTCATCCATCCACCCCCAAGCCCCCCCCGCCCCCCCCAGGGGTCGGCCACAGGAGCCAGGGCAGGCCACGCCGTCCACGGGCCGACGGCACTCATTCACGCCATGTCCGGCGCCGCCCCCCCAGCACACCCGCGCCCCCCGGCATCCCATCCGTGGATGAAGAAAGGATGGCCGACCACGCACTCAGCTCCGTGCGGTTGCAGTCCAGTACGCAGGGCTCAGTTCCACGGTTTGACCCCCGCACAACGGGTCCCAGGCAAGGGGGGGGCTCTACAAAAAAAAACTGGTCCGAGGCTGCGGGCGCGGGGCCCGCGTACCCCCGACCGGAAGCAAACCTGGTGAAGGCAGACCGGGCTGCAGCGCATCCGTGATGTCCTCAGCTGATCTAGATAGCCTGTCGGCGACCGCCGTCCCTGACTCTTTTCTTCTGCGGCCTGGGTCCTCTAGGAGGCGGACGTCTTCCCTGTTCTCCAGGGACCCCCACATCGGGCGCCAGCCAGTCGTCCACCGGTACACTCGGAATCTCCAAGAAGCTGAAGAGGTCCGGAAGCTGCGAATGCGACCGCAGAACAAACGATCGCCCTCTCTTCGTGACCACCAGATGGAATGGGTGGCCCCATCTATATGCCGCTCCAACCGACTTGATTGACTCCAACAACGGTCTCATAAGGCGACGCATGTGGAGGGTGCGTCTGGTGAGATCCGAAAGTAAGGTAATCCGCGAACCATTGTAGGGGATAGGGCCCCTATCCCATGCCCTTCTCATGATATCGTCCTTAACTTTATAGAAGTGGACCCGACAGACTATGTCTCTTGGCCTGTCAGGATCCATGGAGCGCGGGCCGGGAGCCCTGTGGGCTCTGTCGATTTCGATGTGCTCTTCAGGAGGTCTGTCCAGTACAATGTTGAATATCCTGGAGACCACTTCATTTAGATTATTATTCTCCGGGGCCTCAGGGAGACCGCGTATCCGTATGTTATTCCTGCGGCTCCTGTTCTCCAGATCATCTATATGCATCAGGGCCCTGATTGTTTGTTGGTTAGAGTCCGCTTGAGCCCGTTGCATTGCTGCTTGCGCCCGCTCCAGTGCCTCCAGTCCCTGGTCCGTGTCGGTCCGGTGATGTTCGAGGGAACTTACTCTGCCGGAGACCTCCGAGACCGCTCGTGTCACCTCTTCAAGCTCCCTTCTCAGCAGAGATTCCATCCTATTAGTATAATTCTCAAAGTCCCGTCTGGATGGCAAAAATTTCAATAATATGTCGAGATTATATTGCTCTTTCGGTACGGGTCCCCGAGGTGCTAGGTCTGGAGAGGCCGGCAGTAACTGAGACCCGGCGGGCGACCGAGGCTGAGCCGGGCTGTCAGGTCCGTCAGAAAAAAAGATGAGACTAGCCGGGGGCGATGCATTGGATTCCTGGCCTTCCATTGCGCCACTTGGGCAGCTCCCAAAACTAGCCGGGCCTGGCGATGTGCTCCGCTCCCGGGGCATGCCCCGCCATTCTCCGCCCCCCTCGCTCTCCCGGGGTGTGGCGCTATGTCTTCCGCTCTCATGGGGACCACTCGTGCGGGCTCTATTGGTAAGGGGCATCGTCATCACCCGGGCATCCTCGTCGCCCAATTCAGATATATTCATGCCACGGGGAGGGGGGTGTATCTCCACTGCTGCCACTCCTGTGCCGGGGCACTTCTTCTCTTCCCTGCCCCATTCTGCTGTGCCCAAGGCTCTTCTGCTGGAGGGGCCCCACTGCATGCTGCTGGTTGGCCCAGGGACTGAGCCTGCTGTTTAAGTGGGTGTTTGTGGTGGTTCAGCCTCAGCTGCTGTTCCCCGAGTCTTATCTCTAGGGGATTGCTGGTGTCAATTTCCTCCCGGGGCCCCATGATGATCTCTGCCGCCGGGTGATCCTCCCAGTCCTCCCAGTCCCTGTTGCCCAGTCCGAGCCCCTCTGGCCATGCTGCTCCCATGCTCTGTGGGAGCCGATTCACCCCTGCTCTGTGGGCCAGCTGATCTGTAGGTGGGGGGGACTCCTCCACCCCGCACCGCGACTCCCTGCCCGGGCAGCCCGCCACCGCACCTCCGATGCGAGATCTGTTCATCTGAGCTGGCAGGGGGAGGGCCCCTGCTTCCCCATCCTCCGTCCTCCCGGCCGGTCCTCTGCTGCCTCCTCCGCCGCCACAGAGGACGGCGGTCCCAGCGCACTGCTGCCCTCGTACCTGGTCCGTCGGGCGGGAGATCTCGCCTGCCCCGCTCCACGGCTCCCGGCTCCTGCCTCCCGCATCGCCGTCGAGGGACTCAGCGGCGCACGTGTGCTGCGGTGTTCCCGGCCGCGCCTCACCTCCGGCCGCAGGACCCGTCGCTCCCGGCTCTTCTGTCCCTGCCGCCCGGGCACACGGGCGCGCCGCCTGAGAGGGTGAGCGACCTCCAGGCCGCCCCTCCGGGCCAGGTGATGGGCTCTCCGCCGTCGTCGCCTGCGGTACATCTCTCCGCTCCGCCGCCGCCATCTCTTCTTCTCCTCTGCTGCTCCTGGCCGGCTGTCTCGCCCTCAGAAACTTGCTAATCTTGCCAGCTCTGTCACTGCCAGGGGTCGCCCTGCTCTTCCGCCGCTTGGACATCTCGTCAGTGGGCAAAAAGGAGGTAAGATTCCCTTGTTTATCTATCTCTTCTGCAGAGCTCCTCAAAAACGCGCCCTCACGCCGCCATTGCTAAGCCACGCCCCGGTGACAGTGCTTTTAACTGTCTGCTGTGCCTTTTGTTGGGGATCCCACCCTACTTTATGGACACTGCTATTGGATGTCCCAAGTGTAAGTATTATATCTGGAGCAAGACGTACTGTATACTTAGAATAATACAATTCTGTGAAATACTCACCTGTAGAATTGGTCTGGATCCCCTGTATGGTGATTGCTATCATTGTTGTTATTACCAGTTTATGGTGGTTAGTTTCTCCCGGCTTCTTTTTCACTGCTTTTCAATGCTGGGGATTTGTGGGAGGTCCCTGGGTATATGAAGGGCCGTGAGGAGCCTGTTTTTGCATGTCTGCAGTGCACAGCGCCATCTGGCGGAGGATTACCCAAGTGTAAGTATTATATCTGGAGCAGGACGTACTGTATACGTATAATACCAATTCTACAGGTGAGTATTTCACAGAATTGTATTTTTTGGGCTCCTGCTGCCAACTCCAGTGTATCTTTCAAGCTATGTTTGGGCTCCTGCTGCTGCTGCTTGCAACTCCAGGGTGTGATTCATCCAATTTTTGGGCTCCTGCTGCCAACTCTAGTGTCTCTTTCAGCCAATGTTTGGGCTCCTGCTGCTGCTGCTTGCAACTCCAGGGTGTGATTCATCCAATTTTTGGGCTCCTGAAGCCAACTCCAGTGTCTCTTTAAAGTAATGTTTGGGCTCCTGCTGCTGCTTGCAACTCCAGGGTGGGACTCAGCCAATTTTTGGGCTCCTGCTGCCAACTCCAGTGTCTCTTTCAGCCAATGTTGGGCTCCTGCTGCTGCTGCTTGCAACTCCAGGGTGTGATTCATCCAATTTTTGGCCTCCTGCTGCCAACTCCAGTGTCTCTTTAAAGTAATGTTTGGGCTCCTGCTGCTGCTTGCAACTCCAGGGTGTGATTCATCCAATTTTTGGGCTCCTGCTGCCAACTCCAGTGTCTCTTTCAGCCAATGTTTGGGCTGCTGCTGCTGCTGCTGCTTGCAACTCCAGGGTGTGATTCATCCAATTTTTGGGCTCCCGAAGCCAACTCCAGTGTCTCTTTAAAGTAATGTTTGGGCTCCTGCTGCCAACTCCAGTGTCTCTTTCAAGCTATGTTTGGGCTGCTGCTGCTGCTTGGAACTCCAGGGCGTGATTCATCCAATTTTTGGCCTCCTGCTGCCAACTCCAGTGTCTCTTTAAAGCAATGTTTGGGCTGCTGCCGCTGCTGCTTGCAACTCCAGGGTGTGATTCATCCAATTTTTGGGCTCCTGCTGCCAACTCCAGTGTCCCTTTCAAGCTATGCTTGGGCTGCTGCTGCTGCTTGCAACTCCAGGGTGTGATTCATCCAATTTTTGGGCTCCTGCTGCCAACTCCAGTGTCTCTTTCAAGCTATGTTTGGGCTGCTGCTGCTGCTTGCAACTCCAGGGTGTCATTCATCCAATTTTTGGGCTCTTGCTGCTCCTGCTGCCAACTCCCGTGTCTCTTTGAGCCAATGTTTGGGCTCCTGCTGCTGCCAGCTCCAGGGTGTGTTTTTCAGGCAATATAGGGGCCCCTCATAGTAATGCCACCTCAACTCTCTGCAATTGTGCCGCTCTGCGATTCTAATAGCGATGCCTCTGATCTGCATGTCCTAATTATTTACAGTATTATTTCACTAACCCAGCACGCATCCTATGCGTGTTACAGCAAGGCATAATGGTTTACAACCCTATTGAGGCTCTAGGAGGCTCAGAAATAGCAGTTTTTAATAGTGAGTCGTCGCGAATAAATTTGGGTCAAAACAATTTTTGTCGGAAAATTCGGCGAATCAGTCGAATCAAATTTTTCAAAAGTTCGCTCATCTCTACTGGTTATTTTGCCTCTTCCTGGTCCCTTTACTGCTGTCTTAATACTGGGGAATGAGTGGGAGGTACCAGGTATTTATGGAGCGGGAGGGGCTCACTTTTTTCATGACATCTCTGCAAGATCGCCCTCTACAGGTCGGTATAACCCAAGTGTAATGACTATCTGAAGCGGGGTGTGTGACATACTTATAATACCCATTTTACAGGTGAGTAATCACTATTTGAAACACTAATCATTAATCACTAATATCATAATTCCCAGGACATCAGAGATTTCTGAGGTTCGCGCTGGAGGATCAGCATTACCAGTTTGTAGCTTTACCCTTTGGTATCACCTCGGCGCCTCGGGTGTTCACCAAGGTGCTGGCGGGGGTGATGGCTCTGCTACGGAACCAGGGCATTCGCCTCCTTCCTTACCTGGATGACATCCTTATTGTGGCCCAGTCCTTTCATCAGGCCGAGCAGGACACCCAGGTGGTGACCTCCACTCTAGAGTCCTTCGGCTGGGTGATCAACTTTCCCAAGTCCTTGGTGAGGTCCTTTCTGGGCATGACACTGGATACCTCTCAGGTCAAGGTGTTTCTTCCTCAGCAGAAGGTGGAGGGTCTTCAGAAGCAGGCAGCACGGGCTCTGCTCTTGTGTCCTCATCCCTCTATCCATCTGGGGATGCAGTTGGTGGGCCTGATGGTGTCCTGCTTCGAGGCTTTCCCCTTTGCTCAGTTTCACATGAGACCTCTTCGGTTGCACCTCTTGTCAGTATGGGATCGGGACCCTGTGTCCCTGGATCAGGAATTTGCTCTGTCTCCTCTGGCCAGACAGTCCCTTTCGTGGTAGCTGGACTCAAGGAACCTTCTGGTGGGCAGGACCTTCCTGCCCCCGTGCTGGGAGACGGTCACCACAGATACCAGTCTGACAGGCTGGGTGGGCTTTTGGAAGTCTCTGAAGTTCCAGGGTTGGTGGGGCCCCCGGGAGGCCCATGCTCCCATCAATGTACTTGAACTGAGGGCGATCAGGTTGGTTCTTTCTCAGCTGACCTCACACCTTCGGGCTGTTCAGACAACCAGATGGCAGTTGCCTACATCAACCATCAGGGAGGGACTCGGAGCAGGCGAGCCTTCAAGGAAGTGTCCCTGATACTGTCTTGGGTGGAACAAAATGTTCCCTGCATCTCAGCGGTATACATTCCAGGGGTGGAAAACGAGGTGGAGGACTCCCTGAGCACCGCTGGGGTCAGCCGGATGTGGACATGTTTGCATCCCGTCACAATCACAAACTTCCCAAGTTTGTCTCCCTGTCTCAGGATCCCCTGGCCTTCACCACGGATGCACTGGCAATGCCTTGGACAGAGTTTCGGCTTCTCTATGTGTTCCCTCCGTTCCCTCTACTGGGCAGGGTCATGCGCAAGATAGCCCAGGAGGGGGTGCCAGCCATCCTGGTGGCCCCCTGTTGGCCAAGAAGGGTGTGGTTCGCAGACTTCGTGCAGTTGGCAGTAGATCAGTACGTCTTGCCCAAGGATCCAGATCTTCTCACTCAGGGGCAGCTACGCCATCCCAATTTACAAACGCTGGCTTTAACAGCTTGGCTGCTGAAACCTCCATATTGATGGAAAAGGGGTTGCCTGCCTCTGTTGTGGATACTATGATTTGGGCTAGGAAGAAGTCCTCGTCCTTTATCTATTACAGGGTCTGGCATGCTTATATTGCCTGGTGTGAGGCCAAGTCTCTTCCCTGTCGGGCTTTTTCCATCCCCAGGATTCTGGAATTTTTGCAACATGGTTTGGATTCTGGCCTTCTAATTAGTACCCTCAAGGGCCATGTTTCAGCTCTGGCAATCTTTTTCCAAAGATCCTTTGCCAATCACCGGTTGGGTAAAACCTTTTTCCAGGGTGTTACTCATGTGCGTCCGCCTCGTAAGCCTATGCTACCAGTCTGGGACTTGAGCCTATCCGTGAAGCTGCTTTACCCATTCTGACTCCTAAGGTAGCCTTTTTGGTGGCTATCACTTCTGTAAGGCGAGTTTCTGAGCTAGCGGCACTTTCCATCAAACCTCCTTATTTTGAGCGGCATCAGGATAAGGTGGTGTTTCGGCTTAAGCCAGACTTCTTGCCTAAGGTTGTGTCTGCTTTTCATCTCAATCAGGACATTGTCTTGCCTTCATTGTGTCCTAATCCTGCTAATTCCAAGGAGAGGATGTTGCATTCTCTGGATGTGGTCAGGGCTCTGAAGTTTTATTTGGTCGCTACTGAGCCTTTCAGGAAATCTGATGCTCTTTTTGTTCTCACTTCTGGACCTAGGAAGGGTTAGCCTCCAGCTAAATCCACTATCAGCAAGTGGATCCGTCAGGCGGTGGTTCAAGCCTATTCTGCTAAAGGGAAGGAGCCCTCCTTTAGGGTGACTGCTCATTCCACTTGTGCTATTGGTGCCTCTTAGGCTTTTCAGCACCAAGCTTCTGTTGAACAAGTTTGCAAGGCCGCTACTTGGTCTTCTGTTCATACTTTTTCCAAGTTTTACAAGGTTGATGTTAAGGCCTCAGCGAATGCTGCTTTTGGTGCTTCAGGCGGTAGTGACTTGAACTGCCGGCCGTTACTCATTGGGGATCCCACCCTACTTTTGGACACTACTTTTGGATGTCCCAACTGTTATGTGTCACGGACCGGGTGGAGCGGACTCGGGTGTGGATCCGCTTTAACTGTGGAACCGATGGTGGGTACCGTGTCAGGGGAGCGGAGTCTAAGAGGCCACCGGTATTCACCAGAGCCCACCGCAAGGCAGGTTGGTCTTGTGCGGCGAGTGACCCCCAGGTCGCTACCCCCTAACAGCGGCCCAGTCCCACAGTCAGCCGAGGTTCAGTGAGGTACACAAGTGGCAGGCAAAAAGGCGTAGTAAGTACAGGCAGAGATCGGGGCTGGCAGCACAGGTTCGCGGTAAAGGTGAGTAGCCGAGGTCGGGGCAGGCAGCAAAGGTTCAGAGTCGGGGACAGGCAGAGGTCGGTACACGGGTGAGCAATCCAAGAATGTCTGACTTTCAACAAGCATGGAGAGACCAAGATCTGGCACTGAAGGAAAGGAAGTGCCTCTTTAAATAGGGGAAGTGGATGCAGGATTGGATGAGCAGGCGCCAATCAGTGCTGTACAGGCCCTTTAAATCTCAGGAATCCAGTGCGCTCGCCCTCTAGTGGACAGAGACGTGCGTGCACCTGAGCATGTGAGCAGGAAGCATGGGGGGAAGGGCGGCAGCTGAATGCAGCCATGAGGAAGTGCTGCAAGAAGGATGACGGCTGCATGCAGCCATGGAGGTAAGTGACTTGCTGTGAGACGGGCGTGCAGCGCTCGCCCTAACATTATGAATACCGAAGCAGGCCGTGCCATGCAATAAAGAAAAAAGCAAATCTGTGAGTACTCACCTGTAGAATTGTTTTTGTTCTTGCATGGCACGGCCTGCTTCGACCCACCCTTGTTATTATTATTCTTGGTTGCCTCTTTATGGTGATTGTTCCAAGTAAATTGTTTTTTTTTTACCTTTTTTAATTTTTTTTACCTTTATTCACTCCCGGCTTCCTGTCTCACTGCTTGTCTACGCTGGGAACTCTATGGTTGCTTTCTGCAGTACCACTGCGCCACCTTGTGGCGGAATAACCCAACTGTTGAATACCGAAGAAGCAGGCCGTGCCATGCAAGAACAAAAACAATTCTGCAGGTGAGTACTCACAGAATTGCTTTTTTCTATCCTTCGGGGAACCAGATAGGGTTGTTCTATGTCCCCTATTTTGTTCGTTTTAGCTTTGGAGCCCCTGGCTATCAAGATCCGTAACAGGAGTATTAAAGGGATAGCTTCAGCCTGGGGAGAATAAATTGTCACTATTTGCTGATGATATGCTTCTTATGATCACTGCCCCGCATATTTCTATACCAAACATACTGAAGACGCTCTCTGACTTTGGGATTTCACTGGGCTTCGGATTAATAATGCTAAATCAATACCCTTAGACATTTCACTACAACCTCCTACCAAGCAGACCCTCCAGTTTGGCTACCCCTGGACTCGGATGCAGCAGTTGACGTACCTGGGTATTAAGATGACCCCAACTTATAAGGCACTTTTTAAGGCCAATTACTCACATATTCCTAAGCTCATTGACTCTTTATTGAATCCATGGTACAATCTAAGAATTTCATGGCTAGGCAGGCTGGCCGTGGTTAAAATGACCCTCCTGCCAAAACTTTTGTACCATCACACTAGGCAGGGAGGCCTGGGTATGCACTATACTATTTGGCGGCGCATGTTGCTCCCATCTCATTTCTTCATGTGAAGCGTGGTGCTCCGATGTGAGTCCAGGAGGCAGCCAAGAGGTGTCTGCCTATAGCGATAGATGCACTCCTGTGGATCCCCAAGCAAGCATGACCTAAGACTATTTCCCCTGTCCTGCTTTTGCTTGATAGTTGGGATGGTTGCAAGGTGCGAGCGAGAATGGTATCTAGTAATTTGCCATTGGCAAAGCTGATCAACAACCTGCTGTTCCCTCCGGGAGTTACGCATGCTTCTAACTTCGGATGGTGGAGAGCTAATGGCTTTAGTACAATACAAGACCTCTGTACACCTAGAGGCCTCAAATCTTTTGAAGACCTTAAAGCTTCAAATCAGATCCCACCATCTGAGGTTTATAGGTATCTGCATCTCTCTTTATCACTGGTGATTTGAGAAGAGGGGTCCGCATTATAGGTTAACCCCCTTAGAACATGCATGTGTCCACCAACCGTTTGCAAAGGGGCTGATTACGTATATGTAGGGGCACTAATACACCAAACAGAAACACCAAGACACGCATATATGACAAAGTGGGAGGGGGAATTAGGTAAGACCTAAGGTGGCTGGCCAACTGGAAGTCGGCAAATTTATCATGGCCGGAAGTAGAATCAAGAATGGCAAATATGGTAAATGAGCAAATGGCAGCTTCAATCATGCTTCACATGGAGAGGTTTGATCAAGTATGGGAAACATGGCAGGACTGTAGGCTCGATTCAGAGAGACAAAAAAAACGTTTTAGTGCCGATCTGTTTTTTGGTGAAATGTTTCCGTTCTCGTATGAGCGTACGAGCGATTCTGTGCGTGCATTGAAAACCTTCTGTAAAGTTTCCGTCCGTTCGTACGGCAGATTACGAATACGAGGATGTCATTTTCCATCCAGACTTTTCCGTTTCATTTCCACATGTTACAATGTAGGCTTTCGTTTTTGCCCTTTTCCCATCGTATCCTCCAACGAATCCTTTACGTTTCCCGTTCGATTCTGTTTCCCTTTTTCAATAAATATTCGTCCAGACGGAAATCCTTACGATCTTGCGCCTGCGCACTACAAACTTACCTCATTAAAGTGCTCCCCTACAGATTTGCCACCCGCACTTCTACTACAATGTTTAGCTAAATCACTTAGCACTATCCTCCATCTTCCCTTTTGGATCCTTAAAGCTCACCCAAACCACTTAGCACTATCCTCCATCTTTCCTTTTGGACCCTTAAAGCTCACCCAAACCACTTAGCACTATCCTCCATCTTCCCTTTTGGACCCTTAAAGCTCACCCAAACCACTTAGCACTATCCTCCATCTTCCCTTTTGGACCCTTAAAGCTCACCCAAATCACTTCTCGGTCATGTGAATATTCATCTTTAAATATTTCTGGGCCCATTAGTTTTGTGTACATAACATAAGAACATAAGTCTAAAAAATAAGTCTAAAAAAATATAGCAATTATATGGATGTGTGGGAAAATAAATGTTTACATGCTAAGGACTAATTAAGGTCAGCATTAAAATGCTTCTATAAGGCATACATGAAAAGTATTGATTCAGGTATGCATTGCTATACAATTTATGGCCTCGGCCATGCTGATACATGCGATGCCTTGGTGCTAAAGGCGCGCAGACTCCTCCACATAGCCGCAAAACATGTTCAACAATAGCAATCCGAGCCCTCAAAGGATCCCTCTTAGTATGTTTTCCCTTCATTTTCCTCTCCCCCTCCCTTCTCATTTACCCCTCTTAGCATTACTCCTGGGTCTCTAATTATTCTAACACCCTCCCTGCAATGGCATCCCTCCTAGTATTACCCCTCCACGGTTTAATCCCTCTCTTCATTTTCCCTCTTACTTTTATCTTTGTCTTTAGGGTCGGGTTTCATTTTCCTCTCTTTTCGTCCTCCTCATATTCCTTTTCTTCCTTGCGTTTCTGCTCTTATCGTCCCTATTTTTATCCTTTTCCTTTACTCTATTTCCTTATTTGCCACCTCTCCTTTTCCCCACCTCCATTTGGTTTTCCCTCTAATTAACAGACTAATTAACACACAGGGGCATCCCAGTAAAGTGGACCAAAACTCAGGTGGTTGAGAAACCTGTTTTTTTGGTCCACTTTAAAAGAACTATTAAAGCGCTGAGTGCACGGGGGGGGGGGTGCAAAATGTGGTGTTTATGAGTGCGGGGGGGGGTGCAAAATGTTGTATTTCTTTGTCCCGAATAGATGCTTTAGTACCTCTTATAGTCTACTGTACAATATGCTAGCCGGGTTTGGCTCCAGGGTTTTGTGGACCGTTGGGAGTCTCAGTGGGTCCCCTTTGTCACGTCACATGTGACAGTAAAACTGCATGTAGTTGATATCAGCAAAGATTTAGTGAAATTTGGTGCAAACTCTTCAACTGAGTGTATGTTGAGAGTGGATTGAAGTGAATAAGCCCTTTGAACTCATCAGTGTTTCGCACAGTCCTAGTCCATTTTTAGTTCATTCCTGTCAGGCGTTTTTGTATTAGCATTTGGTTGCAAATGGTCACTCAATCCCAATGGTTACCACCATCGTAAACTGTGGAGTGTATCTGTGAGGTGTCAGGTCTCAGTGGGCCCAGTGAACAAGTTATACCGACAAAACTAGTCTGGGGCGGCACATGGAAGTGCAAGATGAAGCTACTTTTTATTTTCACTTTCGCTGTCCGCTTTTCAGCCATGAGCATTGCCGGCTCCCGATGCGGGGGAATAGGTTGGCGGTGAGAGAACTTCAGTGGATTACAGGGAGCTTTTAGGTTCACATCCTGTTTCCCCACTGTTGCGGCTATGTTTTACTGAAAGTGCTTTAACCCGTTTTGAGCATAATTGAAAGATATATTTGAAGTGTGCTTATTTTTACGATATCGTGCTGTTAGCTTCTCTTTTTGTTTTATGAGCTATCAATTGATAATACATTTGGTAGTCTTGCACTAAAGTGGTTTTTGGAGGAGTCGCTAATTGAGTTATTGCAGAGCTAAATTGGAGCTATTATATCCACATTAAAGCAGACCTACAATTACTGGTTTGCTCATTGTGTGTTGTGGGAATTGTAAAGAAGATTGAAATTGTCGGCGAACTAACAGCATTTTCCTTTTTGAAAGCTGGTACATGCACAATCTTGTTTTTGGTGATTGGGAATCACACAAAGTGGAATCAGATGAGTTTATGCACACTGTGGATTAAATGAAAATGAAATACTAACACAATTGTTAATGTACTTAATGTGTTTTAAACATACACAACTTATTTCTCTGCTTGTTTGTTGATACTACAAGGTTTATAAAAAGCAATTTTAAGTGCGTGGGTTATTATATTACATGCATTTTTACTAACCAGTGTTTTTCTTTTTTTTTTTATTTCCAGCAACTAAGAAGACTTTGGTGCCTTTATTCTCATTTACAGTGCTCCTAGGGTAGGATTAGGGTAACAGCTAGGGATTTATTTAACTTAGGGTGAGAAATAATGTTTAGACTAACGTAAGGCAAATCTTTTTTATCATATTCTAGTAGGACTGTTTTGTTACAGATTTGAGAGTACTGTAAGGAAAGGCATGTAGAAACAATTCCATATATTCTCCCCTTCCTTTCCTTCCTACTTGTTGGACCATTCTATTCCTCCCTTTCTCTAGTATTGGTTCTCTTTCTCACTTCTTGTGACTGTATTTTTCCTAAATTTCTTTGTACTATCCATCAACGTATCTCCCTGTGCATCCTTTTCTAAAATCATGCAATATTTTGTCTGACTTACCTTTCATTCCAAATTCACTATGACATTTTTTTATTAGGACTTGTGTCTTTGCCCTATTTTCCTCTGTCCAACATTCTATGTATTTTTTTACTCCTACATCTATATTCTCTATGTGGTCCCTTGTTTCCTTGTCTCTTTTCATCTCCCTTCCCCTTTGTTCCTTTTCCCTTCAGTTCTATGGGGCACCTGGGCAATGGGTACGGTATTCTCGTGCTACTTTAGCCAGCGATAATGGAGGTTGGGGAGAAGACCTAACATTTCGACTAAAAACTAATGCCAGCCGTGGCTTACTACTTTATCAAGATGATGAAGGTGACTGTGATTTTCTTGAGCTAGCTTTGGATGGTGGACATCCTCGGTTACGGTTCTCTATCTCTTGCTCAGAGCCTGCTGTTGTATATCTTCCCCAGGTAGTATCAGATGGCTTCTGGCATGGTATAATAATTGGAGGTAATGGACGTGAGGGCTGGTTAGTTGTAGATGGAGAAAGAGGAACAGCTGAAGTGCGGTCAAAACGCAGAGAAATGATACTCCGTAGTGACCTTTTTGTTGGTGGCCTCCCAGCTGATCTACGGTTATCAGCATTGACTTTAGGTGGAGCCAAATATGAGCCAGCCTTCCTGGGGGAGATAGAAGGGATAAGAATAGGAGGGAGGCCAGGACAGCTGCTAGCAAGTCAAGGTGTGGGAGAAACAAAAGAGGAGGAAAGGGATTCAGAACAAGGGAAACCTAGATCATGTCAAGGAGCCAATCCCTGTCTCAATGGAGGAAAGTGCAGAAATGACATCGAGGGTGATGTACAATGTGATTGTCGGGACACTGGATATCATGGAGAAAACTGCTCAGAAGGTCAGTTGTTATATTTATATTTGTACTGTTTTCTTTTTTACAGCCAGTATGATTTATTGACTTATTAAAAGCAAAACCTTTTAAAGCTTATTAGTGTTTAGCAACCCAAATGGATATCATTATTAGCAAAACATTGATATAGGTCTGAGGTTTGGCTTTAATTTCATGGTTATTTTGGGTTCAGACAGCAGCAGTAACTAGCATATCCACTTACCTTACCCCTGCTCCCATGGCACCGATTGGCTTCTGACAGCTCGTGAAGCAAATTTCTGTGGATGGCGATACCCATTGTTTTCAATGGGAACCCGTTGTACAGAAGGCACAACCACCCTCCCACAAACCGAGGCTGCGGGTCGACAATCGGCGCCATGGGAGCAGTGGTAAGGTAACTGATAAGGTAAAGGTGGATGGATGCTGCCCAGCCCTGGAAAAGTGGACGTTTCCTTTTAAACGTTACATTTGGTGCAAGTAAGAAATTTTCAATTTCTTACTTTGTTTTTCATCCTCATCTACTGTGTGGAAATCAGCTGACCTAAACCCTCTCTTGCATTCTTTGTGCCAGGAAAATTCCTGGTTCACAAGGACTCTAAAGCTACCCCCTCACACCATCAGTGATCCCTGCATTAGGAAGGTACTGACCTTTTCCCTGAGGAGCACCATTTAATGGCTCGAAGCAAATAGCTATACACAGCATTTGCACCTCCACCAATGGGAGACATATTTTACTGGATTACACAGCTATTTCCCATCCTCCATCATAAAGAGCTCCACCATATTAAAAACAAAGAAAACAGAAATAATATTCAAGTTTTAAAGTGGACCAACACCCAGGATTTTGACTATCCTGGGTTTTGGTCCACTTCGGCGGGGCACCCCTATCAGGGGTGCCCCGCTGTGTGAAACCCCCCAGAAAGCCCCAAAATCTTACCTGTCCCCGCTCCCACGTGACTGGACGGTCCAATCCCCGCCAACGTCCAGGCGGGGATCAGGAACGTCCAAGCGGCTGCCGCCGCCGCCGCCTCCCTCGCGTCACTTTCGGCGCGCGCGCGCCCCCGCCGGCCATTCGCAGACGGCCGGCGCGGGCGCGAGCACGCCTACAGGGGCGCGAGGGAGGCGGCGGCGGCCGGCCGCCGCCGAAGATCAGGTAAGGTGTTTGGGGTTTTTTTGGGGGGTTTCACCCCGCGGGACATCCCGATCTCGGATGTCCCGCGGGGTGGGAGGTGATCGGCCCGGGAATCTTATAGATTTCCGGGCCGATCACCTCTCGGTGTTGGTCCACTTTAAAGGGGCCACAGCACTCAGCCCTATTAGCTTGCAGTCAAACCTATAATCTGGTTAAAAACAGAGGTCTTGGTCCACACACATCTGCAGAAGTATGCTAAAGCTGCACCACCAAATATCTGTTTTTTGCCTATTTGCGTAGATTATTAATCCACTAAAACTATATGGCCCAACACTGTATTCCCACCTCCGACAAAAGTTAGAGATAATCATATCTCACCAAATCCTCCCGTCTATGACTCTCTTGTCACTGTGGGGATCAGCTTTCCACCACCATCCTTTCTTTCCCATCTTGGATGACAGCTTGTACTTTCCTCTCTGTTACTCCTCCTTGTGTTAGTTTAGGGGCAACACACTCTGACTGGTTGCACCTCCTTTGGATCCTGGGAGTAATTCATAATTGAAATGGTAATTGCACTTTCAGTGGCCTTTTAAATAATTTCTACTATTGTGTGTCAAAATAATTACTTCAATGTGCTAGGCCTATCTGTTGTTTTTCTTTTCTCTTTTATTTGTGTTCCACTCTGTGTAATAAAATAAGAGTTTTCTTTATAGCAAGTGTGTTTACATTAGCAACACGCCAAAGTCTTTGTCTAGTATATGTAGCAGAGAACACTGCTAATAATCTGATTAGCTAAGGCAAATACATGCTGATAAGTAAATTGTATCAAAAACCAAATAATGCGAAAGCTGTCTTCTAGCTCGCCAGCAGCACCTCCTGCTTCACCACTCCCACCAGTATTTGCTACTAAACAAACCACAGCCAGGTGGATCACCCCACCGGACATCGGAAATACAGCTACTTCAAAATAAGCCACTGCTTCTCCACTTCCATAATCAACATTAAGGAATCAACATAATCAACAGCCCTTTCCTTGGGTAAGCCCAGCTGTAGTCCATTGCAGCAAACGCCATCCCTTTTCATGGCCCAATTGATGAAAGTGTGTGCAATTATCAGTATCTCACAGGAACTGCCAACTTAAACATGATGTTCCAATTCAAACATAACAACACCATTTGGCAAAGTAAAACCAGTACCAGCCATGAAGAAGCCATCAGTGTTAATAGCTACCACTACTGCCATGTTATCCTAATGGAACTGCACCGCATTGTCCCTCAAATCTTTTCCACATAATACAATAGCCACAGCCAGTGGAAAAAGTTTCACAAAGCCCAAGTTTTTTTATTAGTGAATTTTTATTAGTGAAAGTTGGAGACAAGACCATCCCTCCGCACACCACCATCCTGCAAGATAGGCCCCAAAGCCCTTTGAACCTGATGAATCAGTGAAAGCACAATTTTATTGTTTTTCACATGTAGGTCCATCTCCTTGGCATACACCTATCCACAAAATATTACTTCTCAAAAAAGCAGCCAGGGTGCATAGTTTGTGGGTGAACTGGCAGCAGCCGAAAGGCCGCTTCAGTATCTGTCATTCAATTATCACCAATGAGTGCAGCCAGGCAGAACAATGGTTTTGCCGTGGTTATGGAAGAACAAGGGCTTCCCTCTCAGGATAGCTATTTAACCAAGGTAACATCGGCTCTGCATTCACAAGAGTCATCCCCTTTTTCAAAGGGTTTCCGCAACTTTCCTTTTTCGAAGACAACGACCGACTGTATGGTAACCCCCACACCTACAAGCAGCACCTGTGCATGAATTTGCATGTGGCTCCTCATTTGCAGTGTGATTTTCTTCAGGCACTGGGGGCCCCCTCTTGCAGGGCAGGGGACCTCCAACATTAAAGGACTGCTGTCCTGATAGAACCCCTTTTGGGATTCTTTACTTTTAGCCAAATACCTAAATCTCAGTGTTCCCAAGTGACCTCCAGATGAACAGTCATCCTCTTCCTAAATTGTTCATAGTAACAGATACTGATTACTTAATAACAGATTACTTTTAGCCAAATGCCTAAATCCCAGTGTTCCCAAGTGACCACCAGGTGAACGGTCATCCTCTGCCAAAATTGTTCATGACAGCATTATAACCTAATAAGTTAACCATTTCTGCTTCCAAAACTACATACAAGTAACAAAATATTGTACGTGGTATAAGCCTAACCGGTGCTATTCTATCATTGTCTTCCTCCTTCCTGTGCTCCTTCCCCTTTTCCCACTACCTCCATGTAAAAACACTCCAGTGGCAAGAGTGTGGATATGTTCAGGTATTCCCACTTCCAGATGGGCTTCAAGTGCCTCCCCAAAGGGCCCTCAAAAGTGAAGGGCCCCCTTCACTGCTAGTGGTGTACTCGCTGCCTTCTCCCCTGTCAGCGTGTTCTTAGTGCCACCTCCCTGCCCCACCTCCGACCTATTGCCACCCAACTTGACCACCGCCAGCACCGAATTACCCAATGTATTTCCCCCCAGGCCTGCTGGGAAGGCGACATAGAAAAATATTATTAAACTGTTCAAGCTCTCACAAAACATCATGGCTATAACATCCTGCCTACAAACAGTATATAAACTATGCAACAAAGTATTGAATAATTACAATATCAGTGGTTGCCTGGAAGATGTGCAGTATTGCCTGATCCGCCATCCGTGTTCCTCATGACTGTTGACCTGGTGACCAACTGCTGGAGGACCACTGGAAAAGCCAGCTGCTGTTGAGACCCATCTGGCACTCCTACCATGTGTGTTTGACTTTCCGACCCATCGGTAACCCTACCCTGAATGAGCGACCACGCCCCTGACTGTACCTCCAGGAACCCCTGTCCCCGAAAAGGCGACACTGTAGCCCTATATGACTCCTCGAAGTGGGCCATGTCACCTTAACCTGAACCACCTAGCTCCACTTAATGCCCATCACGGCAACATTGCACACTGCACCATCACTAAACGGGAGTCCCCTGAATGACACAAAGGGGGTGAAGGCCACTGTATCCCACTGCCCAGGGGGATGTATGTATTCCTGCCCAGGAGACCCCCCCCAAACTTAAACTGCGCTTTAGGAGATTTTCAAATAAAATACAACTGCTATGCACAGTTTTTCAAGAAAAACAACCTTTTACATTTGAAATACCACCAACTATATTCTCCGAAAGTACATGCCTCAAGCTTTCTAGGTGTACCAGGCATGTTCATGTGGGCACAGTAATCCCTCATTTAATTATTTGGTTGCAAAGGGTTTCCCTAAAAAAATAATAAGAAAGCAGAATCAAAGCCACATTTTCCTTAAAAAACAATATGCAAACCAGAAAAAACTAATTAAATCTGAAAAAGCAAGGTTCCCCAAACAGAACAATAACCAACATGCATAGGTACTGTCAAGGGAAGAGTTGCCAAACACCCCAAAAGTAAAGGTTGCAACAGTAATTTTACTTGAAAATTTCAGCTCTGCAGACAAAGTGCACACCTTGCACTTTTTCAACCAAGACAGCTCTTTACATTTGGAATACACTTTTCAATTGGAGTATATTAACTAAGCTTTCTAGGCGTACCCAGCTTATTGTAGTGGGATCATCTTTCCGGAAGTGATCCCTTGAAGTATTCTTTGGTTGCACAGGGTTTAGCTAAAAAAAATTAATAAAAGCAGAATAAAAAATATCAATATGCAAACAAGAAAAAACAAGCTAAATCTGAAAGCAGAAAGGGGGGGAGGGGGTATTTCTTTATGAAAGCCCCCTAGGGTTGAGTAGTTTGTTGGACTATCGGTCAATGAAAATCCTGTGAGGTTGGTAGTAGCATTAATAGGTTTATTTATTTACAAAGTTATTCATGCTTGGTGTCACTTCACATAAGTTTCACATTCCATGTACATTTTTTTCACATATTTCCAATAGTATACATACAGGTATATTTTACCATTCACATAATTTTGTTCACATATTTTAAAAGGTAGAGGGGGATAAACAGATAATGGTTTCTTATCTGGTCTTCCCCAAATATTCAAGTGATCTGTTGAATACAGTTTGTAGCAAGAGTCTGGTTACCAATATGCAGCAAGCGTGTCACCTTTACAATGTATACAGCAGAGTGTGCAGACGTTTCGCATTAACTGCTTCCTCAGTGCACTCTCTAATAAATGATACACTTATTATTCATGTGTTCAATCAGACATATATTTGATGTGAAAGGTATATCTGGTAAATAACAAAAAGAGGAGAGATAAATGGTACCTCTGTATGAAGGAGCGCTTGCTTTCCCTTTGATCAGTTTGTATCTTCTTTTAATTATCTGTGGTAAATGATAAGGTTGTGAATGTGGTCCTAATTCATTGAAAGGGCTAATAAGGAAATTTGATGTATCACCTTATTGATAGTCTTCACTGGTACAGGGCTGGCGCTTGGATACTTTATAATGTGCTGCAAGGTCAGGATATGCTGTGGAAAGGTCTCTATGTTAGTGGCCAGCAGTCCAGAGAGAGATATATACATGTATATTAAGGCGATGTGTGTTACCTCTTTTCCAGAGTTCTGTGCCCGTTCTGGGAACGGGTGGCGTCTGTGGTCCCGCTCCCGCCTGCGTGCCGGATGTGTGCGCCGCACTGCGCTGTAGTGGCTGTGCGCGCTTTAATCCGGCCGACAGATCTAAGGGGGGGCGGGGCTACGGCGTCCCGGGCCGCCCGTACGTGTCTGACACGTAAATCGTTGTCTAGACAACGGTTGCAGGAGTGACGCATGGAGGCGCGTCACTTCCGGGCCGGGCGGCCCCTCTCGACTCAGGAAAGCAATGAGGGGATAGTATCGGCGCCATTTTCTTGTAGTCTCGCCCATCCGGGCTCTGTGGCTATGGGGAATAGACGTGGCGCCATTTTGTTGTGGCCCTGTAAAGGGAAAAGAAGCGCTCCTTCTCCATTTCATACTTTTACTGTACAAAAAGAAATTGAGCAACTCAGTGACATTATTTATTCTTCCTAATTCTTTGAAAATATATAAATAGTGGTATGTGCATATCCAGTGTGACTTAAAAATTCTTTATTTCGTGTAAGCTGTCAGGAGCCTATATACTAATGGCGTTAGTATTGATGATTATATATATATATATATAGGGCCATGAGGGGCGAGGCTTAAGGCTCATATTAGTGTAGGTTTCTTTTGGCTCATATGTCAGTATGTTCGAGGGGTATGTATGTGGGTGTATGTAAGGGAAAAGAAGGAGAAAGAAAGATTCCTTTTATGGGTATGGGGGATTCAGGCAGAGTTTATTAAAGAAAGGGGACATAGCTGCAAGTTTCATTAAGCCCTGGGGGGGATATGGGCTTTCAGTTTGGAAATCCACCTGGTTTCTAATTGTAGGGTCTTTTTCCGGATATCGCCTCCTCTGGGGTGGCTATGTACTCTGTCTAGGACTTGGAAGGCTATGTCCATGGTGTTCCCTTTATGATAGTAAGTCCAATGTCTCCCTACTGGGGTCAGTAGGTTTTTGTTTTTTATGTCCCTGGTGTGCTCATAAATACGTGTTCGCAGCTTTCTATTAGTTTTTCCTATGTAGAATTTTGGGCAGTTGCATGTTAGTATATAGACCACATCAGTGGTGTTGCATTTTGCAAAGTGCCGTTGTTTGATGGTCTCTCCGTTGCACAGTTCTATATTTGGTCCTGTTTTGATGTACTGACAGGTCGAACATCCCTCACATCTGTATATACCCACCACCTTACAGCATGTCTTTTTGACGTCTTTGGTGAAGTGACTGTTAACTAGTTGGTCCTTGATTGATTTGCCTTTCCTAAACGTGATTCTTGGGGTATCGGGAATGAAGGTCCCAATCTCTGGGTCCCTCCGGAGGATGTGCCAGTGATTGAGTAAGATATTTCTGATTGTCTGATGTTGTGCGTTGTAGGTGAGTATAACTGGAGTATAACTGTTTACCACAGATAATTAAAAGAAGATACAAACTGACCAAAGGGAAAGCAAGCGCTCCTTCATACAGAGGTACCATTTATCTCTCCTCTTTTTGTTATTTACCAGATATACCTTTCACATCAAATATATGTCTGATTGAACACATGAATAATAAGTGTATCATTTATTAGAGAGTGCACTGAGGAAGCAGTTAATGCGAAACGTCTGCACACTCTGCTGTATACATTGTAAAGGTGACACGCTTGCTGCATATTGGTAACCAGACTCTTGCTACAAACTGTATTCAACAGATCACTTGAATATTTGGGGAAGACCAGATAAGAAACCATTATCTGTTTATCCCCCTCTACCTTTTAAAATATGTGAACAAAATTATGTGAATGGTAAAATATACCTGTATGTATACTATTGGAAATATGTGAAAAAAATGTACATGGAATGTGAAACTTATGTGAAGTGACACCAAGCATGAATAACTTTGTAAATAAATAAACCTATTAATGCTACTACCAACCTCACAGGATTTTCATTGACCGATAGTCCAACAAACTACTCAACCCTAGGGGGCTTTCATAAAGAAATACCCCCTCCCCCCCTTTCTATTAAGCCAAGCCGAGTAGGGACACAAACCCCTGGACAACTTCCCCTGCAGTTACATCCCAATTGGAGTATCTACAGGGATCCCCCATCCTGTAACTAAATCTGAAAGCACAAGGTCCCCAGAGCAGAACAATGCCAATGCCAGCCTACTTGAGATTTTGTTATCATCTGTTGGGATAGGTCATTTTTTACCATTTTGCGATGCATTAAACTGTGATTTTTGCAGGAATTTCCAGAAAAATTACATTTTTTTTTGCGGCAGAGCTTAGGCTTTAACATGAAATGACTTGTTTGTAATTTTTCCAATATTTATTCAATATTTTTGAGTAAAAATCTGAAAAAAATATGTTTTTTAAAGATTTTCTTATTTATTTTAAATAAAACATTTGGTTTATTAAAGTAAACCATATTTCATGTAAAAGTCCTATTTCTTCGAATTTTAACGGTACCAGAAATGTATCCTTAGCCCCTTGTTTCTGCCCAGGAGACCCCCCCCCCCCAAACTGAAAAGAGCACTTTATAACATTTACAAATAAAATACAACTACTATCCACACTATAAAGGGTTAAAAAAACTGTGTGGGGTCCCCCTTCCGGGGAGGGGGCATTTTTGTAAATTTTAAGGGTTAAAAACCCTTAAAAATCCCTCAAAAAATGGCGTAAGGTCCCCCCCCCCTACCCGATGGAAGGGACTTACCTCAGCCAGGGGGCCCGCGGCGAGTGTCTTCTGAGCGGCGCGGCGCTCGCCGGCTTCCTACTGCAGGGCGTGCCCGCCGCTCAGAGATGATGGGGAGCCACCTCCCTCGCGCGCCCCGCAATCCAATGCGTATGTCACCAGGAGGTGCTGCACTGCTAGTGGCAGGCGGCGCAGCATCCTCCTCACCTGCTTTAAATCAGGGGCTGGTCAGTCCCGGCAGCAGGTATGACTAGCCCCTGATTCAAAGCAGTAAGTTGTTGCACCAATCACAATAGTATTGCACCAATCAGCACATACACACACCCCCAAGGTGGCCATTGGTCAGTTCCCCAATAAATATGAAGTCAGCCCAGTACCCAGTGCCCGTGGTAGTCTCTTGTGATTAGGGTGTGATTTCATTAGTGATAATCTGACCCGGCTTGATCGACTATCCCTGTCAGTTGCCTGTACCGACCTTTGCTTTGTCTGACCTCGAACCTGCCTGCCCCTTTGGATACCCCGCTATCTCTGACCTCCCGGCTTGACCCTTTGGCTACCCCTGACCACCTATCTGTCTCATCCCTGTACTCTGACGCACCTTCCGGACTGTCTTTCCGTGTATGACCTCAGCTTTGGGATACCCTCGCAGTTCATCGACCTTCACCGTAAGCAGACATCCTTTGCACCTATTAAGACCTGGGGGCAACAGTGTCCGGTGAGGCGTTCCTAGCGTCCCGGCAAACGGGGGCTTGACTATAGGCAGAAGCGGCTGTGGAGATTGGGGGTTGTCTGCTTACTGAAGGCTGGTGTCCTGCTGGGCATCGCACCCAACATAACCAGCCCCAGTTGTCAGGTCCAGTGTCAGTCGATGATCTCAATGATGGATGCAGTGATCACTGGAGGGGGGAAGCAGGGGATTAGAGGATCGTGGGGGTAGGTTCTCCACTTGGGGAAGGAACCGTGATGCGCCTGCTTTATTACCCTTTGGTATTCAATACTAGGTAGATATGTGTATTTACATTTAGTTTAATTATATCAACATTACATAGGTATTTGTACATAACATTGTCACCATTGAATATACTTAACACTATATTGTTTACTATAAAATATACATATATTTACACATTGTGTTGTTAGCTGGTTGTCCTACAACCTTTCACTGATAGTCCGTTCTCAAGCTGAGTATTTTGTAGAAAAAGAAAATAGGGGGGGGGCAATATGTGCCTCTCCAATTCCTGTAAAAGTCCTGTAGCTTGAAAGTTGGGGAACCCCGTTAGTGGCAGGGTGTCTGCTGTTGTTTTTTTTTTTTAAGTTTCTTTTTATTTGCAGTTCAACAAACATCAGACACATATACAAGTCACATATCACATTGAGGTGCCGCAGGCACCCAGTTCAGTAGCATAGTTTCAATAAACAAGTAGACACTACAACCATTCACTCAATACACACACATTCTGGACTCGGATATCTAGTTAACTATTCACCAGGATGGGAGGACCAGTCAGAAAGCCCCATCTCCAGGATGCTTCTCTCATCTCCCTAATGCCACTTTCACTCGCTCAATAACTCAAGCTACCATAGGTGAGCAGCCTCGCCCCTTTAAGTAGACCTTTTCCCTTCCTAATCGTCCTCTGAGGCGGTGTCTTGACTTTGCAGACAGGGGCCCCATATCTTCTCAAACTTATCAGGCACCCCTCGAGCTGTGTATGTCAGTTCGTACATAGGGAGTTTCTGGTTAATTAGAGCCCTCCACGCCTGTACGGATGGTTTGGCCAGATGTTTCCAATTAAGCAGAACACATTTCCTAGCATAAAAGAGCAGCAGTCTAAATAATGATTTCAGCGGCCTCGACAGCGACAGTGATTCGACCACCCCCAGAAGACATAAGGAAATCGAGCCGGTGATCCGAGTGCCCACCACTTCACCAATCAAATCCATCACCTCGCCCCAATATCTCACCAGAACCTCACAGGACCAGGTCACATGTTCCCATGTACCAGTCTCCTTCTCACACCTGGGGCATAAGTCACTAGCCAGTAATCCCATCTTATGCAGCCGTATCGGCGTGATATAGGCTTGATGTAACCACTTGGTCTGGATAAATCTGTCTCTGGCTTCTATGACCGATGAGTGTAAGTTATCTAAGATTTCCTCCCAGTCATCCCGGTCTAAGGTTTGGTCCAGGGTCCGCCACCTGCTTTCAACCTTCCGCCTGGGGGATTCCAGCCCAGCAACCAGGCACCTGTACAATGTAGAGACAGGTTTCCCCAAATCCGTCCCTCTCACTGCACTCTCCACCTGGGACACCGAAAAATTCAGACTGACCCTGTGGAATTGAGTTTGCAGAGCATGCCTGAGTTGCAGGTAGCGGAAATTCCTGATTTGGTCAAACGACATAAGCACTCCATCCCTGTACACCTGGCCCAGCGTCCGGAGGCCCCTCCCATCCCAGAACTGCGGATCCTGCATTGAAACCAACTCAGGGAGCTTGGGGTTGTTCCAGAGAGGAGCAAAGGGGGACCAATACTGGGCCTCGTCCGGATTCTCGATCAGCTTGGCCACCCTTCCCCATATGTTACACACTACCCTCATGCATCCGGTTGCCTCCCGGACCCCCCGAACCCCCCTGTACACCAAGAGGGATAGTTTCTCAGGAGAACCCAACACCGCCGCTTCCAGACCTACCACCGGGTTGTTTTGCGGCTGACAGAGCCACCAGTGCACAAACAGGAGCTGTGTAGAATAAAAATACATTTGCATGTGCGGGACCGCTAGACCCCCCTCCGCCACCTGTGCTTTCATTATTTGTCTGTTAAGCCTAGGTGGAGACTGCCCCCAGATAAAGCCAAACAGAATTGAATCCAACGTCTTAAAGTGGGAGACGGGCAGCAACACTGGCGAGGCCTGATATATGTACAGAAATTTTGGAAGGAATATCATTTTGTATATATTGATTCTGCCCATGACTGACAGAGGTAGGTTTGCCCATTGAGCAACCCGCTGCCTTAGCCTTGACACGACAGGGGAAATATTCAGAGACATGAACTCACTTGGTTGCCTACTAATCATGATCCCCAGGTATTCAAATTGTTGGACTATTTTTAATTGAGACCTCGGGGAGATGTCGGGGGAAGCAGGCTCATCCACTAACATTAGACTGGATTTATCCCAGTTAATCCTCAGTCCTGAGAACCTCCCAAACACTCCAATAGCGTCCAGAGCTGCGTCCAGACACTTGTGGCCATCTGCTAGGTACAGCAGTGTGTCGTCTGCATATAGGGATATCTTTTCCTCTACTGCTCCCAACTTCCATCCAGAGATACTTGGGGAATTCCTGACAATGATCGCCAAGGGTTCGATAGCTAAGGCAAAAAGCAGCGGCGATAGTGGGCACCCCTGTCTTGTCCCCCTATGCAAGGCGAATGAGTTAGAGTAACACCCATTAAGTCGTATCCGGGCAGTTGGCCGTTCATATAACAATTTGATGTATGCAATAAAACTAGGAGGGAGTCCAAATCTTTCTAATACTGCCCAGAGATATTCCCATTCTACCGAGTCGAAGGCCTTTTCATTATCTAATGATATAACCACCCGTTCCCCATGGTTATCATGTATAATTTGGAGATTGGACATCAGTCTGCGGAGATTCACACACGTGGTACGCCCTGGCATAAACCCCGACTGATCTGGCCCGATCAAATGTAGTATAACTTTGTTTAGCCTAGTGGCCAGTATTTTGTCAGGGGGTCTCCCTTCCTTATAAATGAGGACCACATGTGCCTCATGAAAAGAGGCCGGAAGGCACTCACTTTCAAGCGCTTGTTTCAGCACTTCCCACAACTTTGGGGTCACTTGTTCAAGGTCCTGTTTATACCACTCGGCCGGTATCCCATCTGGCCCTGGCGCCCTCCTGCTAGAGAGCATCCTAATTGCACCAGAGACCTCATCCATGGTGATAGGGGAGTTCAAAGCCTCCCGATCCTCCTCGGTCAGCCTCGGAAAGGCAATCTGGTCCAGATAGTTACCCAGATCAGTCGTCCCATAGCTCACTCTCGAGGAATATAAGGCCGAGTAGTATTCCAGAAACCTCTGGGCAATCTCCTCCCCCCCCCGTCACTCTCGTCCCGTTATCCAGGATTTCAGCAATGTGGTTGGGTTGGCTTTCGGCTCTCGCTAGGTAGGCCAGGGTCTTACCGTTCTTATCCCCTTTATCAAAAATTGTTGCCTGCTTATATAGCAGTAATTTCCTAGCTGAGTCGGTCAGAAGCAGATTATATTCCCTCTTTAATGCCAACAGTGTTGAATGGTCTCTGCTATCCGAGGTTGCACTAAACTTCTCCTCCGCCCGCGCCAGCTTACATTCAAAATCTGCCACTTCTCTCCCCTTCTTCCTCCTAGCCGCAGCGATAGCACTAATGGCCGCCCCCCTGGTAACAGCTTTGAAGGCATCCCAGCTAACTTCCACCGACGTCTCCACCGTATTACAGCCCCAGAACGCCTCGGTAGAGGATTTCAGACTACTCATAATGTCGGGGGCTTCCAACCATAGCGGGTTCAGGTTCCATCCCACCCAGTTCTCCCGCCTCAGTGACAGTCCGGCTGTGATCAGTAAGGGTGAGTGGTCCGAAACCCCTCTCGGGAGATAGCAGCAGGTTGCCACCCTGGGTAGAAATTCAGGCGAGGAGAACGCAAGGTCAATTCTGGACAGGGACTTGTGTGTAACCGAGTGACAGGAGAATGCCTTGTCGGCGGGGTGCTTCCACCTCCAAAGCTCCTGTAGCCCCAACGTTTCTGCCCAGTTAGCCAGTTGGGTCCTGGGACCTGGATTCTTACTCATCCTGTCCAGCGCCGAATTCAAAACCATATTAAAATCCCCTAGCAGCAGTATCGGGGCTGGAGGATAGGAAAGCACTTTCTCCATTATTTTGTCTAGAATCCCAGCAGAAAATGGTGGGGGGACATACACTCCGACTATTATCATAACAGTATCCATCAATTTAGCATGAAGAATAACATAACCCTCACGGTCAACGTGAACTGAAAGCAACATAAACGGGGTGCCCATAGAGATCAACACTGATACTCCTCTTGAGTAGGCTGAGAATGGGGCATGAAAGGAGCTCTGGATCCATGGCCTCTTCAATGCCAACACCCTCTGGTCCACCAAATGGGTCTCTTGGAGAATAACTACATTCGGTTTATACTTCTTAACAAACTGGAGGACAGTGGCCCTCTTGATCTATCGTTAAGTCCCAGGACATTCCAGGAGAGAAATTTACACTCACCCATTGTTACCGCGTAAAGTGCTACTATCAAGAGCCGCCTCCCTGCGGTCCTCCCTCCCCCTCAGAGATCTTCCTATTACTCGAGTCCAGCAATTATACATCACAGTCAAACCCACACACAGACAACAACTAACAGAACAGATGATATAACATTTTAACTGTAACCCCCTTGGCGGGGCCCTGGGCGGGGGGGATCTCAGCGGGATTCTGTGTGCTCTCTCTATAGTGAAAAATTTGGTCAGGTTCCTGGGTGCCAGGGTATCACGTATGAGGTTTTCAACAAACTCCTCCGGGGAGGAGCCCTCCGCTTTTTCGGGCAGTCCCAGAATTCTCACATTATTTCTCCTATTCCTGTTTTCAGAGTCCTCGGCCCTTCCCAATAGGACAGTCACCTGTCTTCGTAGGGTAGCCAGCTCCCCCGCCTGCACAGACAAGCGATCCTCCGCCTCCCCAATTCTCCTCTCATTCTCCCCCGTGCGGTCTCGGATCTTATCCAGGTCGTGGCGGAAATAATTGAACTGCTCCTGAAGAGTATCAAATTTAGTTGTAAGGGCGTTTTGACAAGAGGCTATGGCAGCCATGATCGCCGCTGTGTCCGGACTAGAGGGCTCCGACCCAGCTCCGCCTGGAGTTTCCATCGTTTGCGTGCTGCAACTGACCGCTGTGGATTTACGCTTCCTATTGCCTGACATACGTAAGAAGAAAGGCGTACAGGGTGCAAGGTGCTTGTTTTGCAGTGCCCAAATGCAGGGTTCCAGAAGTCCGCAGTTGCTGTACAGATATGAGGTTCAAAGAGCTTGTTTTGCGGTGCCCAAATACAGGGTTCAAGGAGCACCCGGCTGCTGCACAGATAGAAGGTTCAAGGAGCTTGTATAGCTGCTCAGTTTCAGGAGGGTACTCTGATGCTGCACAGATATAGGGTTCAAGGAGCAGATGTATAGGATTCAAGGAGCCCTCAGATGCTGCACAGACATAGGGTTCAAGGAGTTTGCTTGGCGGTATAGATACAGATATAGGGTTCAGGGAGCTCTCAGATGCTGCACGGATATGGGGATCAAGGAGCACTCAGAAGCTGCACAGATATAGGGGTCAAGGAGCTTGTATGGCGATTCAAATATAGGATTCAAGGAGCTCTCAGACGCCGCACAGATATAGGGTCCAAGGAGCTTGTGCAGCGGCACAGATATATGGTTTAAGGAGCTCTCAGATGCTGCATAGACACCGGTCCCAGGAGAGCTAGTTTAGTGGCACAGATATGGGGATCAAAGAACGTTGCTCATTAATAGGGTTCGAGAGGCTTGTTCTGCGGCCCAGATGCAGGGAGTAAGGGTCTTCCAGGCACCGCACAGATATAGGGTTTAAGGGGCCTGCTTAGTGGCACAGATGTAGGGTTCAAGGAGCTCTCGGATGCTGCACAGGAATGGGGGTCAGGGAGCTTGTTTAGCGGCTTGTCCTGCTGCACAGATACAAGGGAGGCAGAGTATGCTGCACAGATATAGGGTTTCAGGAGCTCGTTTTCTGCACAGATATAGGATCCAAGGAGTCACGCAGATAATATACAGGCGGTGGGGGGGCTCGGGGAGCACAGATGCAGGGTTCAGAGAGCCACGTGCTGCCGCCCAGAGGAGGGGGACGGGTGACCCGCAGATACTGCACAGGTGTGGGATCCATGGATATTTGTTGCTGCCCCTAGTCGCTGGGTGATTATATTGTGGAGATTTCAGGGGGGCCTTGGTAATATGGGGCTCAAAGGGCCAGCCGCCGCGCCGTCCCGTCGGGGGGAGCCCGAGGGACCCACCTCAGCCGCTCCAATATATGGGGAAGGGGCCTCCAGGTTCTGTCAGGGAATTTTTTTAAAAATCCCCTCTGGCTTCACACACCCCCTCTTACAGGGGCCTGCAGCAGGATCTGCTCTATATGTCACAGGCCTCCCCCGCACAGTCTGTCATCCCAGGCACCCCAGGACACCGAAGCTCTCCTCACCGTCAAGATGGCGCCGACCTCTCCTCCAACTTCCCGCCAAACCGCCACTTGCTGCGGTCCTCAGCGGGGAAATACCTGCGCTCCGGGGGGGGGGGGGGTCCTCCGTGACTCCCGCCGCTGCTCCGCTCACACAGGGGCAGATCCTCCTCCGCCGCCACCCAGCAACTCACAAAAAGGCTGCACGTCTTCTCCGCCGGCCAGCCGCCGCCCGCCGCCCGGACCACTCCGCCACCAGCAGCACCACGGGGGGGGGTGCCGTCACGATCTCCGGGCACTCCTCCCCGCTCTCACCGCCGCCGAATCCTTCAGAGGGCCGACACCTCGCCCGCCGCCTCCGCTCGTTCTCCACACGCCGGGGGTCGCGTGTCCCGCCACCAGGCCGCCGCAGCTCCGGGTTGCACAGGCCGCCGAGAATGCACGGGAGCCGCCTCCACCGCCGTGCCGCCACAGGTCTCCTCAGTAGCAGGCCCGATCCCTCAGCCCAGGTAAGTGAGGCCCAGGTATCTTAACTTGCCCAAATAGCCCAGAAAGGCAATAGATTCAGGATATGTCCGAGGAGCCCCTAGCAGACACGTCCGTCTAGGCGGCTGTGACAGACGCTCTGTCTTTTGGATGTCATCACTATTCAGTTGCCCACCGGGTCATTCACTGGCCTTTTCTTAATTAGGTTACAGGCAATGTCATTGTATTTTGGATTGTATTACAGACTGCCATTGTGTATTGTTGATTACGTCACAGTCAATGGCATTGTCCTGATTGATGGTATTACAGCCTGCTATTGTTCTACTGATTGCGTCACCGGCAGAGTTGAGGGATTGTGTGCCCTGCTGCTATTGGTCAGTGTGGTTGTCATTGCATGGAGACTTGTGTATATAAGGCCTAGAGTGGCACTAATAAAGACACTTCACCTTCACCCTCAATACTGAGTTCTGTCTCTTATTGGGGGAAACGCTATATTACAATTCACTAGCCCTTGTAAGGGCTGTTCCTGTTTCCTCACGGACGACTCTGGAATTCCAGCAGCACCTCTTACGATTTGGAAAAGGACGTCTTGGGCGGTGAAGCCCTCCGGCGATAAGGGTTATCGCTACAATTGGTGACAAGCGGTCGGATGGTCCTTTCTACCCAGAGAGAGTGCTACCCTGATGGAGAGTAAGTATGACAAGTTGAAAAGGCTGACCCTGAAGGATCTACTCGAGAGCCGGGGAAGGTCAGCTAGCAACCGCCCACGTCGGGAACTGATAGCCGAGCTGATCGAAATGGATCATGCAGCAGTGAGGACCGAAACCAATATAGAGATCGATGAAGACGCTGCTCTTGTTCAAGCGGTTCGGAACAGATTGTCGGTCTATGGCCCGAATCCATCACAGGAACTGATCGACCGAGTCTTCGCCGCAGCGGAGGCAGAGGCCAGTAAGCGAAGGGAAGATCGGCGACTTTCAACCCAGCAGCCTCTCAGCCTCAGTTACACAGGGGGGAGAAAGATTCCATTTGCAGCATTTAAGTCCTTCCAGGAAAGTGACGACGAGATTGACGGATTTTTGGCCGATTTTGAACGCCAGTGCGCTTTACACCGGGTACCCACGGAGGAATGGGTCACCATATTATCAGGGAAACTATCTGGGAAAGCTTCCGATGCTTTCCGGGCCATCCCTGATGCGGACTTACCACACTACCATCTGGTAAAGGAGGCTTTGTTAGCCCGGTACGCTGTCACCCCGAAAGCCTACAGGCGACGATTTCGGGAATCCCAAAAGAAGGGAGGGGATTCTTACACGGAGTGGGCATGTCGCCTCCATCGTACAGCATCACACTGGGTCACTGGATGCAAAGCCACGACCGCTGAGGATGTACTACAGTTGTTTTTACTAGAACATTTTCTCAATGCCCTGCAACCAGAGCTAAGAAAGTGGGTACGTGACCGGAGGCCTCTAACGCTACCTGAGGCTGCTCGTCTAGCCGACGAGTACACTGATGCTCGCCGGACAGAACAGTCCGCTCCAAAACCACAACCTCCCATCAAATTTCAAGCACCTGTGGCTTCAGCGCCACCTCGTGACTCTGGGCCACATAGGCCAGCGCAGCAACCGAACCTCTCCACAGTTCAGTGCCATCGTTGCAAACAATGGGGACATTATCGCAGTGATTGCGCCCTAGAGCCTCCCCGAAACACGTGGGGGCAAAAGCAACCTTCCACCTCCCGTACTCCTGTGGCACACTGTTTGGAAGCTGAGAGCAGTTCGGAAGAGTATCTGGGGGTACTGTATGAAGCTGATCCCGTACAAGTGGCCATCCAAGACAACCGACAGCACCATTGCCAGGAGGTACGAGTCAATGGGCGCACCGCGCAAGGATTACGCGACACCGGAGCCACACTTACCTTGCTCCAACCTCATTTGGTCAAGAACAAAGACCGCACTGGACACACCGTTGCAGTAAGGGTGGCGGGAGGAGCTGTGTTTCGACTCCCCACCGCCCGAGTACATCTTGACTGGGGCGCTGGATCCGGCAGGGTACAGGTGGGACTTATGGACAACTTACCAGCAGAAGTACTATTGGGAAATGATCTAGGACCAATGACTTCTGCCTACGCTACCTCTGGGCCAGCCAGCGTCAACCCTGTTACAACCCGGTCTCCAGCCCGAGCTGCCGACTCCAGCCCACTGGTTGGGGAGACCCAGGGGTTTCGTCTGCATCACGTCATGTCTGTTACACAAAGTCAAGAAGAGGATCAGCCATCAGGTTACGTCCTTCCAGAAGGGAAACTTATGCCAAACACTATTTTTGTTGGGGGCATTGGCCGTCGGATTAATCAGCCTGAAATTAAGGATGTTTTTTCAAAGTATGGCGCTGTAAAGAATGTCAAAATTATTAGGGATGCCTCTGGCGTTTCTAAGGGTTATGGTTTTGTCTACTTTTACGATGATGTAGATGTGCAGAAAATTGTGGATTCTCCGATCAGCTTCCATGGAAAGAGATTGAAACTTGGGCCAGCTATAAGAAAGCAGAGCACCTGTGCACACATCCAACCAAGGACTTTGGTGCTGAACTCACCAACGCCACAATATCCCAGTGTTTGGACCCCACCCATGACCGATTCCTATGTACAGCCCACGTCAATGTTTAGTCCGGTTACTCACTATGTGCAGACTTGTCCTTACACAGAACTCTGCCCATAACAAGAGTCCGGACAGCCCCACGTTAAGCCGAGCAGGGTCAATCCGGGTCTGCCGGGTGTTCCACAAAAAGGGGGCATTGTGACAGACGCTCTGTCTTTTGGATGTCATCACTATTCAGTTGCCCACCGGGTCATTCACTGGCCTTTTCTTAATTAGGTTACAGGCAATGTCATTGTATTTTGGATTGTATTACAGACTGCCATTGTGTATTGTTGATTACGTCACAGTCAATGGCATTGTCCTGATTGATGGTATTACAGCCTGCTATTGTTCTACTGATTGCGTACCGGCAGAGTTGAGGGATTGTGTGCCCTGCTGCTATTGGTCAGTGTGGTTGTCATTGCATGGAGACTTGTGTATATAAGGCCTAGAGTGGCACTAATAAAGACACTTCACCTTCACCCTCAATACTGAGTTCTGTCTCTTATTGGGGGAAACGCTATATTACAATTCACTAGCCCTTGTAAGGGCTGTTCCTGTTTCCTCACGGACGACTCTGGAATTCCAGCAGCACCTCTTACGATTGGGAAAAGGACGTCTCGGGCGGTGAAGCCCTCCGGCGATAAGGGTTATCGCTACAGGCCATCTTAACCCTGCTGTTTGGTTTAGTTCCTCCTGTTTGCAGCAAATGCTGGGAACCCCGTTTGTAGCAAAGTGTCCGTTGTCAGGTTTACTACCTCCCGTTTGTAGCAAATGTATACGCGTTTCACTTGGCGTAGCTTCTTCAGTGCATTCCTAGAGGGGGGGTTTGTATATAAGGAGGAAGTCAGTGATGCTGCCCCTTTAAAAGTAGAATATACAGAATACAAATCATGTACCATTTGTTACTCACTGCGTACATAGAGTAATGGCTTTCGCCCGCTGTTCCTTTTATGGTGATGCTGTGTGTTTTCCAGAGTGGCCTCCTATTTAGAATATAGGGAGGGACTCCTGTCAGTGTTATTGGAATCAGAAAAAGTTTTGGATAGGCGCTGAAAGGTTAAATAGTTACCTGTGTATTTATGGTCCAGGTTTGGCCATACCTCTCAGCCCGGGGTTTCCTTGGTAATAGCCCCGGGGTGCTGGCTGGCGTGTGTATCTGGAGGCCTCCGTGCTCTCAGCGTAATCTCGGCTGCGTTGTAGTGTCTGGCTGGGCAGTCTGAGGCTCCGTTCGCGCCCTTTAAAACCGTCTGTGGGCGCTATTGCGGGGCTGCATGTCGGGTGGGCGGGGCGATGACGTGGACCAGGCCTCCCATAGGCTCACTGTGCGTGACCCGGAAGTGCTTTGTGAAGCGCTTCCTTTTGCGCAGCCCCTTGTAAACCCTGGACCTGTTTGTTGTGCGGCGCCATTTTGGCGTAGTCCGCCCTTATATTCCGCCATTCTGGCGTGGTACTTTTTGTTATATGCGCCTGTTCGTTATTCAGCGCCATTTTGGCGTAGTCCGCACTCATTTTGGCGTGGTGCTTATTATCATGTGCGCCATTTTGTGGAAGCCAAATGTCACTATGGTGGGCGACGCCATTTTTCATAGGACAGCATACCTTTTGGAAGAGGGGGCTCTCGCCTACATATTCATGGTTACATATTCTATTTACATTTCACGTTTGTATAACATCAGTTGTGTAGATTAATAACAGTAGTTTCCTATTGTTGTATGCAGATATCATCTCTTTATTATTTGTTCTGATAGGGAGTAATTGGGTGGGTGCTCCCACCCTGTGTAGATAGGGATCTGGCTTGTGAGGTATTGAGGTGTTGTGATGTTTGTGGTCTTGTGTTTGTGTGATTAGTTCTGATATTGTTGGTTGAGGGTGTTTGTTCTTAAATGTGTATCATAGAAAGGGTGAGAAGCTGTTGTATTCATTAAGTCCCGGTGGTCTTGTTGCTGTCAACTTGGCTATCCACCTTGTTTCCCTTTGTAAAGTTGTTCTTTCTATATCACCCCCCCCTTGGGTTGCCATGGATCCTATCCAGGGCTTGGAATGATACCTTGCCTGGGTCCGATTGGTGATGTTGGAGAAAATGTCTGCCTATTGGAGTGGTAACCGTGCCATTTTTTATGACTCTCACGTGCTCGTAAATTCTTACTTTCAATTTCCTATTGGTCTTGCCCACGTAGAAGCGGGGGCATGGGCATGTCAATAAGTAAATTATGTGGTTAGTGTTGCAGTTCACAAAGTGTCTGAGAGCATGTGTTTGGCCATTAGGTAATTGGGTTTCCTTTCCCTGTGTGATATACCTACAGGTGCTGCAACCCCCACATCTGTATGTTCCCTTGGTTTTGCAGCACGTGTTCTCGGTTCTCCTATTGTAGTGGCTGTGTACTAGTGTGTCTTTGATAGATTTGGATCGTCTAAAGGTTAATTGAGGTGTTCGGGGGATCAAAGGTGTCAGCTCGGGGTCATGAGTGAGTATGGACCAGTGCTTCTGGATGATCTGTCTGATGTCTTGGTGCTGTTGTGTGTAGGTGAGTATGAATGGTAGTTTTGATTGTTTATCCTTTGTGTCTTTGTGTTTCTTCCCGAAGAGCAGTGTTTGTCTGTCTTTATCCCTAGCTTTTTTGTAGGCCGGTTTGAGGATTCTTTTAGAGTAACCCCTTTCTCTTAGTCTGTCCCTAATTCCGTCAGCTGCTTTCTGAAAGTCTGCCTCGGTCGTGCTGTTGCGTTTGGCTCGTAAATACTCACCGTAGGGGATACTTTTCTTTAAGGCAGTCGGGTGTGCACTACTCGCCCTCAGGATATTGTTTGCCGCCGTTGGTTTGTGGTAAAAGTTTGTTTGAATGTTGCCATCTGTGTCTTGGTAGATAACAATGTCTAGGAAGGGCACTTTCTCCCTGTGATATTCCAATGTGAATTTCAGGTTTGTTGTTGCAATGCCTAACATGCGTCTCACAAGCTGATCTTTAAATAGCGCACTAAGGCACGAATCCCCCCCGGGCCGGCCCATGTGACTCACGAGAGACGCGAACGTCATTCGCGTCATCTCGCGTCACTTCCGGTGACGCGTGTCCCGGCCTCGCGCCAACCATCGTGAGGCCGGCGTATTGCCAACCGCACGATGGAGACGCGCAGGCGCACGGGGCGCGCGTCACAGCGGCGATCAGCGGAGCGATGGTAGGTAACCTACGTTTACTTTCCTTCTTGTATTTGGACATCACACACTACTTATCGCTCTGAGGAAGGTTTTTTTAAAACCGAAACACGTGTCAGCGACAGCGCCTGGGACAGCGCCAGCAATTCTTGGACATTATAATTGAAGCAGCAGCATCTGGACTTTTAGAGCTGAAACTTCATGTCCTGTTGAGGACATTTGGAGCAATAATCCTTTGATTGGGGTTCTCCCCACACCTGAAAGTGCCTCATAAATCTCCTTAAGGTATAGCTACCAATCCTTTCTCCTTGCAAACAAATCTTTTTGTAACTAAAATCCTGATACTCTTTATGCCACATTGTGTTTTGTGTGACAATACAAATATTGATTCCAGGATTTTGTTACATTGTATATATTGTAAATAGTGTGTTCTTTAGTGTATCTGCCCATTACTCTTAAGAGTTATCTTTTTGTGAAGCTTGGATAACTCCATGTCAGATGTATATAAATAAATGTACTTCCTTTTGCAACTGTTGTGTTTAGGTGTGCATTCATAAAATTGTGTTTGATTGAATATCTGGCACAGGCATGCACCCAGCTGGAAGCTAACATGGATGCAGTTATCGGTGCACTCGCCTTCATCGGGGCCTTAGCCGATGAGACCCCTCGACAACTGAGCAAAGCAGAATGGAGCCAAGTGTACTGTCTGCACACTTGCGCATGTGCCGTTGGGTTGGCAGTCAAGTATGTTTTACAGGCAAACCGGGGGGGGGGGGGGGGGGGGTTCACATAGTGGGTCATCCCAATTTGAGTACCAAAACCCAGGATATTTAAAATCCTGGGTTTTGGTGCACTTTAGGTACAGCTACCAATCCTTTCTCCTTGCAAACAAATCTTTTTGTTACTAAAATCCTGATACTTTTTATGTCACATTGTGTTTTGTGTGACAATACAAATATTGATTCCAGGATTTTGTTACATTGTATATATTGTAAATAGTGTGTTCTTTAGTGTATCTGCCCATTACTCTTAAGAGTTATCTTTTTGTGAAGCTTGGATAACTCCATGTCAGATGTATATAAATAAATGTACTTCCTTTTGCAACTGTTGTGTTTAGGTGTGCATTCATAAAATTGTGTTTGATTGAATATCTGGCACAGGCATGCACCCAGCTGGAAGCTAACATGGATGCAGTTATCGGTGCACTCGCCTTCATCGGGGCCTTAGCCGATGAGACCCCTCAACAACTGAGCAAAGCAGAATGGAGCCAAGTGTACTGTCTGCACACTTGCGCATGTGCCGTTGGGTTGGCAGTCAAGTATGTTTTACAGGCAAACCGGGGGGGGGGGGGGGGTTCACATAGCGGGTCATCCCAATTTGAGTACCAAAACCCAGGATATTTAAAATCCTGGGTTTTGGTGCACTTTAAAGTCGATCGATTCCCTCCCCATGGGGCATCCAAAATCGGGATGCCCCACTGTGTGAAACCCTCCAGGTCGCCCATACACTTACCTTCTTTCTTGGTCCAACGACGCATGCGTGAGCTGCATTTCCGCTATCCCTCT